>RXPK01000151.1:0-600000 GCA_004143645.1 Protaetia brevitarsis | reverse complement strand
TAAATGCAAGAGGCAAATTTGAAAAAAAATTCTGTGACAGTTCAAAGAGGATTCAGATTTACGAGAAGATGGTGTCAATCGGTGGGTCTCAATGTTAACCCGACTAAGACTACCTTAGTACCATTCACTATGAAAAGCAAATCTAATCTCAAAACCATAAAAATAGATGGGCAAAATATAGATTGGAGAACGGAGGTTAAATACCCAGGCGTTACCTTACCCTTAGGGGATGCAACCTAAAAATACTGCCTTGGATGTATACCAGTAAGTCCCATCATAACTTGTGCATCAGTAGCTTGAAGCAAACGAACTAATCTGACCACCGCGGTAATTAACTCCTTGAAAGTGCAAAGATTAGTATGCGTATGCATAACTGGGGCTATGAGGATTTGCCCAACAGCAGCTATCGAGGTAGTGTTAGATCTCACCCCTCTGCATATTGTGGTAGAAAGTGTGGCAAAAAGAAGCACACTCAGAATGGTCAAGGAAGGAACGATTAGGCATAGGCTCCTATCTCCTAACGGCGGTCAAACCTGGAACATGCCCCTGGACGATATGTCAAAAAATTCAGCTTTGTGAAGCAGTTCACCACAAAGCTTAGTAACAACGGCGAGTGGGTTCATAACATCATCTTGAAATTGAATAGAAATGCCGTCAAAGCAGCCATCAAGGTGCTGAGCTCACATTAAATAAGTTCCAAGAAGATCTGGGATTCCCTAGGGAAATTAAATGAGCTAGGCAAAAGGAATAAAGTAACCCTCCTGTGGGCTCCGGTTGACACAGGAGTGGAAGGAAACGAAATAACGGAGAATCTCGCAAAAAAGGCGCTAGAATACCTTTTGTAGGGCCTGAACTCTTTCTTTAATAACAGTACAATACTGAAGAAACTGAAAAGAGAAATGGAGCAGGGAAAATCTAATTATTGGAAGAATCTCCAGGGAATGAGGCAAAATAAAATTCTTCTGGGAATCTATAACCAGAAAAGGTTTACAGAATGCATCAACCTGAGTAAGAACAATATTCGCATATTAACAGGAATACTTTCAGGCCACTGTATACTAAAAGGACATGTGAGTAAGTTTGGATTCGCAAAGAAATCTAAATGTAGATTTTGTGGGGAACAGGATGAAACACCAGTCAATCTCCTCTCAAATTGCATAGCACTGTGCAACTCAAGGGAGTTGCACCTGGAAGCATGTGAGATCGAAGAGGGAGACTTACCTGATCTGGGGCCTTCTGATATCCTACACTTTCTGAAAGGAGTAGAATTGGAAGGGCCAGCTGTAAAACAGAAAAAATAGGGTATACAATAAACCTGTTAGGTCGCAGTGTAACATCACCCCCTTACATGTATACACATACATACAAACGAAACTAAAATAATTATCTGAAATTCTTATATAACATATTTCTTCATCAGGTACACGCAATGCATGCGCAAATATTCCGAAGCCTACAGAAGTCGTAAGGAAACTCCTTTGGAGACAGCAGTCTTTTGGGTCGAATTAGTTTTGAAGCAGAAAGATTTGAGCTACCTCTGGCCAAGGGCGAGGGATATGAACTTTTGGCAAAGGCAGAATCTGGATATTTTCTTATTCGTGTCGTTTATATTAGCATCTATATTAATCGTGTTGTGTAAACTAACAAAGTGGACATGCGCCAAGATATTTTCGGGGAAATCGCAGAAGAAGAAAATTAAACAGAATTAATTAACATAAATAGACGAATTTATTCGCAGGTACCAGCATTAGACAATGATATTAGTACAATGTTCCAAATTAAATAAATCTTGAAATACAGCATTTTGTTTTATGAACTTGAATTCCCCATGTAAACCAAAGGGTATGGGCCGGATTCTTGGGTGTCCTGACTCATTCCTTGGATTGGAGTAGACGATCTCGGGTCTGGTGAGGTGCATCCAGTCAGCCAATAAGTCATCATAGCTCCTCTTCCTCTCAGTTCCACCTCACCTCTCAACTCCAACTTGAAAATCCCGAATTTCTCCAAGATATCTTTGTAACGTTTGCTAATGTGGATCCTGGAAGGTTCGCCAGTGCTTTCCAATCTACTAGCTGTATTGACGGTATCGCCGAATAAACAGTAGTGAGGCATGCGTAGTCCCACTACCCCTGCACAGACGGATCCCGAGTTGATGCCGACCCTCATCCGTAGCTGGTAGTCTGGTAGGTGTGATATTTTGAACGACTTGATACCATCTAAGAGTTCCAAGGCCATCAGTGCTATTTCTTTGGCGTGATTGTCGCCGTTCGGTTCGGGAAGGCCGGAAACTACCATGTACGCGTCCCCTATGGTTTCCACCTGTCAAAATCAAAATTTAAATTGGCGCGACATTTAAAAATTCGAATCTTTTCTTTTGTTATTAATCCTTTGAATAACCACACTGATTTTTTTGGAAAAAGTTAGATTTTATGTACATATACAGTACATTATTGTGCATGTTATAAAATTATTAATTTACAAATATACAGGGTGTTGCAAATTCCCGCACTCACCTTCAATTTAAATGTATTTTAAATCGATTGCTATATGTTTTAGTAGTTATTTTGATAGCCACCTAAAACGTCATTGCAATGATATGTGGCTATACGCACTTCCGATAATTAGTTTTGAATATATCGCAAATTTTGTCAAAATTTTTACGATTACAGCTTCTGAGATTTTAAGTTTTATCCTAAAAACGGATGTAGTGTCGCGCGTTATTCTTTTGTTATCATTTGGGGGGCTAGCACTTTGTATGTTTCGCTGTGATACAACGTAAAAATGTATACAGGGTGTTAAATATATAGTGTCACATTTATCAAAATTCAAAACGCTTTTCTAAAAATAATAATAAAATACAAAAGAATCTTATGAGAATATTTTTCTCGACTTACCTTGAAGACATCGTAGTTTTCAATGATAGTGTCGAAAAGGCTGTATAGGTCATTCAAAATAGCTATTACCTGTAAAAGATACATCAATATATCAGCAAGTCACTACAGGCTACACTAACAAGGAAAGGCAATTGGGTTGATCTCTATACGATTTTGATAAAATTTGTTAGGAATGTAAGAATTCGAAATTTCATTTGGTATAATATAATATATTATTACGTTGTTAATGAGTTGTTGCCGTGGGATTGCGATCGTTTCATTTAGGGATTTTAGTTAAAGATCATTGTTTAATTAAATTAAGAATTAGACCCTGTAACGCCATCTAGCAGCTAAGTTTTGTACTTCTTGCTGATCCCAACGCATCTTTAGTCACGTGATAGTCAAAAGTAATGTCCCAGTTTTGTTATTCATTTTCAAATTATTAGTAATTTATTTGTAAACTTCTCCTAAACCCCTCACCACAAACTGTACTAAATTGGACGTACGTTTCGATAACAAAGCTATCATCATCAGCAGAAACACTGAACTAAATAGTAATTTATTGTCCGTCAAAATAGCTTTTTATTGTTCAATTATTAGTTCAAGGTTCGTTCATTACAACTTTTTCTTTTGCGTGAATTACTCCGCATTGTTAGTTTTTTTAGAATTTATATTTCTTAAATATCATCGATAATAGTAAATTTACCAATTACGCGCTCATTGTGCATAATTTAGATTACGTTTCAGGCTGTCAACCGAATCAAGGCAAATAGGAAGAATAAAAAATAAATACGAGAATATTTAGCAGACTACAGTAAAACCTGTGTTAACGGCCACCCGTTTAAAGCGCCCCCCTGAGGTAACGGACAGCGTTAAAGTTCCCCGAACCGACAATAAGGAAATTCCCATATACGAATACATGTTATTTACGGCCACACTTATAAAACCACCTCGGCCAAACAAAACCAAATTTTTACGGCCTATCTTCATAGACATTTTCCTGATGCCGATATCGGCCGGGCTATTTATGATGTATCTTTATTGACGGAAATACCCAATATTATTTCGTATTTCCGCAAAATGCATTCCTAAGATGTACACCAGCGACACATTCTAATAGTACGGCCTACAGCATAAAATAGAGCCTATATGTGTAGCATGGATAGTAGACGGCTTATGTATTCACTACCGTCTTCGAAACATACAAACATAGATGTGCGATCTCTGTTTTTTTTTTTTGTAGTAAATCTACTTTAAATGTAAAGCCGCGTCCACATTATGCCGGAAAAAGCTACATGCCTTCTCCCGACTTTTGGCGGCATAATGTGGACGTGACCATAGGCACATGCCGATCGGCTTTTCCTGCCAACGGCTTGCCAACTCAAATAGCTCATGTGTCAGTCCGCTTCAAAGAAAGCCGCGCGGATTGGATAAGTGGGGACGTGCCTACAGGCCTTATGCGGCTTTATTTGCTATTTAGACTAAGGGCAAACATGGAGTGGACAAACTCGAAAGCACCGCCTGCGTTGGCAGCGATGTTTTTCTTCACTAATTATTATAAAAACAACATTGGGCCACTGAATTTTGTGTCAGCCGCTGAGGATTTTATGTGCTCGATTTGGGGAAATCATGCCAGTAGATACAAAATACGTTTTTTAACTATATAAAACAGTTTTTGTATTTTTGTGGGGCGTTCAAAATTAATTTTAAAATACACAGAAGATATATTTTGAGAATTTAATATACAGGGTGTCTGCCCGTTGAGTTGCATAACTTCATAGGGTTATTCCTTGTATCAAACTTAGCAAAATACTTCCAGTCAGCATAGGTCCAATTCTCAACCGTTTTCTAGATATGGGTGGTCAAAAGCGCTGAAAATCACTGGTTACGGTAACTAATTTAGATGAATCATGGACGCATTTGGCTCGACTGATAACTTATTTAGATTCAATGCACTTGACGTAGACTTTTTGACAGTTGTCATGTAAGCAGTTTTGTTGTATTTTTGACAGTTTTGGATTTCGCTCGTAGAACCTTTAAAAATGCCTCTTTTTACGAAGGAAGAGTACGCCGACATAATATTTTTGTAGAAGAAGAGCTTCCCATTCTTCTTGAAGATATCCCCTTGAACGTCCGTAATAGG
Organism: Protaetia brevitarsis; assembly: GCA_004143645.1. Lineage (NCBI taxonomy): Eukaryota > Metazoa > Arthropoda > Insecta > Coleoptera > Scarabaeidae > Protaetia > Protaetia brevitarsis. The sequence goes on along the minus strand of RXPK01000151.1, from coordinate 594,984 downwards.
ACGTGGTTTGTCCATGACGGCTTTCCGGCACACTATGGAAGGGTAGTAACCGACTTTTTGAACACTGCGTTTTCAAACCGCTGGATAGGGCGGAATGGAGCTGTTGCATGGCCCCCGCGCTCGCCGGACCTAACCCCTCTCGACTTTTTCCTCTGAAGCAATGTTAAGACCATCGTTTATGGACAAGAAGAGAAGCCGGCTACCAAAGAAGAACTGGTAGATAAAATCCATCGGGCATTTCAGGAAGTTCGTGGAATATGGAAAATGTCAACTGGATAGGAGGACTGAGTCAAAGAGTGGAGTTGTGTTTGGCAGTCCAGAAATGACGAATTCTGAGCAGCTTTAAATGTTTACGGCATTATTTGTTTATTAAAATCATTAAAACTTAACCATTTCTGCTTATTATTGTAGAAGTAAGACTGTAATTTAAGTTAAGATCGTTCCTTAGCAACCATTTCCTGCTGAAATTCGAGCCAAATGCGTCCATGATTCAGCTAAATTAATTACCGTAACCAGTGACTTTCAGCGCTTTTGACCACCCATATCTCGAAAACGGCTGAGAATTGGACCTATGCTGACTGGAAGTGTTTTGCTAATTTTGATACAAGGAATAACCCTATGAAGTTATGCAACTCAACGGGGAGACACCCTGTATAAAAAGCTAATTAAAGGTTATTGGTGATTAATGAAAGCTAATTTTGACCTTACAACTACACAGTACAGTTTAAGAACTTAAACTTGTCAAAATATGACAAGACTTTCACAAGCACTTGTTAAATGTGAAAATAAATCTTCAAAATGGCAGTCATCACTCCGTTCTTGTGGTTTGAGGTTAAAGCGCGCTGATAACGGATGACTGATACTCAGTTTGGGGCAACAATAAAATTCATATTATTTTCCCTATCTATTCTTAAAATTCATACTTTTCTTTTTAAATTTTCACCGTGAGTTAAAAAAATAGGAGTGATCTAAAGAAAATTTGAGCAAAATGATTAGTGGTGTGCCAAGCTATCAAAAGTCTAGTTATGTGAACTATCGCGCCCCTGAATGCCATAAATAATCGAACTGAATGCCGAAAAATGCCGATGCAGATGTGGAGGTTTTCAAGCAGATGGGCTTTTATTGTTTGGCATTGCAAGAAGCCGTGCGGCTTTTTCCGGCATAATGTGGACGCAGCTTAAGGAAGAATGCAGTAAACAAACATAGAAAAAATATTGAACTTATAAAAATACATCAAATATGCCTGCCGACTTACCTCGGTTAGCACAATTCGAAGTTTTTCAATTACTTACCTTAAATATAATATTGTATACGAACAGATGTTTTGTTTTCTTCACACATCCCTACAGCTTTATTAAATATGTTTGTGTTTTTTTTTAATCTAATTGATTCATAATGATTCTTTTCATATGTATTTTTAATTCGCCACGGCAACAATAATAAATAATTAATATTTATCAATAAACTAATCATTAATCATTAATTTAAACCTGCATTTTATATTTGTACCTATCACTACTGTTCGATTTAGGACTAATTCAAAACTTGTATTGCTTTTGAAAAAATATTGTCAGACTTTTGAGGTAAAATCTTAATCTTAAAAAAACTAGGGAATTTATGATCGAAATATTATTTTATCTTGTTATTATAGTTTTAATAAAAACATACCATTACTATAACCAATAAAAAATATTGTTGACGAGTGTAGAGCTTTTCGTTCTAATATTTGATATAAAAATCGTGGTTTTGAATGCATCCTCGCCATATCTCTTTCATTATTTAATGTCGCCGAAGGAAGCCGGAGCGAATTAAAAAATGGATATGAAATCATCAGACATCAATTACATTAAAAAATATAAGCATATTTGGGTAAAGCTGCAGGGAAAACAAAACATGCATTTCTTCGATAACGACGAATATTACAAATTTCTCTGCATTTTATCAGTTAATGGTCGGAACCCCACCTCACGATAAATAGAAGTATTAGTAATAATCCTTGTTACAATAATGTTTAATATCTTGCATACGCGCTGTCGCGACTTAGTTAATGTGTTCAGTAATACTGAGAAAGTGTTTCACTCATAACCATAGAGAAGTTAGTATAGAGCGGAATCTTATGTATATAGAAACGTTCGCGTACATTCGCGCCATCTAATGGGCTTTGCGCGTACTATTTACAAAAGCGGTACTATTTAAATGGGTTTTATTTTATAGATATATCAAGAAAACTAAGGTATATGCATACAACTTAAGTAATAATATTCAGTTAGATACATAATGTTCTATAAGATTATAGGTTATTCCCATGTGAATATTGTTGCTTAAGTTGTACGATTCTATTTATATTTTTGTATATTTTATTTACTTTGATGCTAATGACCTGTGTAATTACCCACAGATGTATTATATTGTGTCTGTGTTGATTTGATCAGTGAGAAAAAAGTAAATACTAAATAAACGTGCAAAAAATAAAACTTTCATTAAGTTTCTGTTAATACCTACATATATTTAAAAGTTGCTGTGATAAGAATTATGTTGACATATGTTTGATGTAATAAGAACAAAAAAAAAACACTGCAGGTAAAAGTAAATAAAGAAATAACAGTAAAACACTGAAAACTAACACTATTACTAATAAACGAATGTAAAATAAAGTAATAACAGAAATAATAACTACGGAAACCTGGAACGCACGTCTAAAACAAAATTAAAAGATTAAAAACAACTGGCCATCAATTGACGAACCACACGAACCACGGGCCACAGTCGCCATAGCCACGAACGAACAATCCAACTATCCCCTCAGTAATAAGGTGTTGTGTATGTATACTTTTATATGGTTGCCTGAAAACGGTTGTTATTATAGAGCAGGGAAATATATGTCAGTTGTAAAAAGCACTTCAGTGTTTCAATTTAAGTTAAATATTATATTCAAAAACGTAACATAAGGTAAGCCAACTAAGCCAACCACAACATAATACCAATACACATATAGTTATTTACACAAATATTACTAAACATATAGTGTTTGACTCCATCTATTGAGGTTTGCGCCGGACTACCATTTGCTTTCCTTGTCTGAAACGGCTGGAACTTTTGAACAGATATAAGTGACTACCCCATGCTTATAACCGAGATATACTTTGACTGATTTCAGTCAAACTGAATACTTTAAATGTTTTCGTGTGATCCATTTTGATACTTCATTATTATTTGCATACGTATAAAATGAAAAAAAATAATAAACCCATTGATATTGTTATTTATTGTATAATTAACATGTCTTTGATTTAGTTCCTAGTCGTAGTTCAACTGTAAAATGAAAATACCTTTTAAAACCATTTAATAAGACTACAGTTATTCGAAATACTACAAACATCAAATAAATTTATTCCTACGCAAAGATAACAAATACCTAATAGATGGATTCAACTTCGCACATTAATAAATCCAGCCTAAGCTTTTTTAAAATAACAGAGACAGCACATCTATGTTTACATATTTCGAAGCGGCCAGTTAATGCATAGATCCGTCTACTATCCATGCTAAACATATATTAGGCTCTATTTTACCCTGTAGGTCGTACAATTAGAATGTGTCGCTGCTGTACACTGCGATGTTAGAAACGCTCTTCTTTTGCAAACTTAGCAGAACTATCTGAGCACGTTCAGCTTCTGTTAGTTCCCACAATTTGGGCATTCTTTAGTATTGTTAACTATTTTTCGACGGATGGCACATACATATGGCCAACGCTGTATTTAAAATTAAAACTTGCAGAATAAATATCATCTCAGTCCTGAACACGTGCATGTTTAATTTTTCGTACACATATGTGTTTTTATGTAATAATTACTTTAATTATTACAATAAAGAAAGAAATCTTAAAAACCAATTACATACATATATATATTTTATTTGTAACACGAAAAACTTGACAATTACGGCCACCTTTATATAACGATCAATATGGTCTCCTTTTTGGGTGGCCGTTATTGACAGGTTTCACTGTAATTATAGATCTCTTCACAAACTACGACCAGAAAAAAAAGTATTATAAAGTAGGAGAAGAAGAAGATGCTATCAACGTTTTAGGAGCTACTGTGGCAAATCCAAAAATATCAAGCCGTCAAATAGGGCAATGAAGTTGGTGTATCTCTGGGTTCGCTCACTCAGAATTCTGAAAAGAAATAAATATAAAGCATATAAAATCAGAAAGGTGCTGCATCACCTACATGCAGGTGATTATAACTGTCGTTTGGAATTTTGCCGGTGGTATTTACAGAATTTATGAAGAATGTTCTACACTAGACGATTCTAGATCATTCCTTCATTTTGCCTATATAAGCGGGTGGATGGTCCGAACTTTAGTTCAGTTCTATTTGAGCTACCGAGGTGATAACTTCGACAAGCGATATCCTAGCGAACTGCTAGTGCCGTCAATTTGCTTTCTGACTTTGTGTGCATCTTGAGTGCTTACTAATTATATTTTGTTATTAAGTTTATCGAACGAAAAGTAAACGAAAATGATGTCTGGTGGAAAGAAACGAAAAGTAGATGCAGAGGGTCGCCAGTTTCAAGAAAAATGGACTGAAGAATTCTTTTTTATCTTGCACAATGGTAACCCTATTTGTTTGCTGTGTAATGAATCCATTTCAGTGATGAAAGAATTCAATATAAAGAGGCATTACTCAACTAAGCATCCTATGCTGCACTCACTGACAGGACAAATAAGAAAAGACAAAATCCAGAAGCTTACCGCAAATTTGGAAAAACAGCAGCAAATGTTTCATAAACAAAGAACACAACTTCATAATGTTGTGAAAGCTAGCTTTATAGTTAGTTCAAAATTGGCAAAGTCATTAAAACCATTTGCCGAAGGAGAATTTATCAAGGAGTGTATGTTAGAAGTTTGCATTGTTTTGGTGTCCTGAAAAGAAAAATGATTGAAAAAATTAGTTTGTCAAGACGAAATGTTGTCCGACGTATAGAAATGATGGCTAAAACAACTTTGACTGACCGTATAGCTGATTTTGAATCATTTTCCATAGCATTAGACGAGAACACCGATTTGTCTGACACAGCTCAACTGGCTATATTTATTCGAGGTGTCGATAAATAGTTCACTATTACTGAGGAATTGCTTGCTTTACAGCCGCTAAAAGGAACCACTACAGGAGAGGACATGTTTAATGAAGTTGAAAAGGTATTCACACGTTTTGGTTTGCCATGGTCAAAATTAGTTGGTATATGCACAGATGGTGCACCTTCTATGGTCGACTTACGTAAAGGTTTCATCGGAATTTTGTATGAAAAAGCAAATGAATTAAATGTGCAAAAAGATGATTTGATAGTCCTTCATTGCATTATCCACCAACAGAACTTGTGTTCTAAGTCCATTCGACTCCAGAATGTTATGAATGTGGTAGTAAAAACCATCAATTTTATTCGATCCCGAGGGCTTAACCATCGTCAGTTCAAGGCGTTTTTGGATGAAATATCAGCCGAATATGACGACGTAACACATTATTGTGAAGTCAGATGGTTAAGCAAAGGAAAAATGCTGAAACGGTTTTACGAGCTTAAAAATGAGATAGCAGATTTTATGCAAATAAAAGATAAACCACTATCTGCATTGAGTAACCCAAAATGGATGTGTGACTTAGCATTTCTGGTCGACATTACAGGCCATTTGAATGATTTAAATTTGAAACTTCAAAAACAAGGACAGTTAGTAAATGATTTGTACAGCCGTTTGAAAGCGTTTCAAAACAAAATCCGCTTGTGGGAGGCACAGTTGCTGTCTGGTAACGGTTACCATTTCACCACGCTCTCTGCGTATGAAAATACTGCTTATGCTCACTCAATATGCTGAAGAACTCAAGTTACTGTCGGAGCAATTTTCGAACAGATTTAGCGATTTTAAAAACATGGAAGACAGTTTCAATTTATTAGCTACTCCAACAAAAAGTAATGTAAAAAATGCTCCAATACACTTGCAAACGGAGTTGATCGAGCTTCAAGAAAACTCACTCCTAAAATCTAAATTTGAAAACGTGGAGTTGTGCGATTTCTACAAAAAATACCTTCTAAGAAGACCATTTTCCGGAGCTTAGAAAATTCACAGAAGATTGATTTGTGCGTTTGGCAGTACTTATAAATGCGAACAGTTCTTTTCAATGATGAAAGTTAATAAATCAAAACATCGTACAAGAGGCTGACTGACGATAATTTGGAAAACTCTTTACGTCTTTGTATCAGTGGCATTCATCCAAACATCGATGGATTAGTTTCCCAAATTCAAACTCAAGGGTCTCATTGATTTCGTTGTCGCTATTTAACTTTCGTAGTTTGTAATAATTTCCAAATTTCACGATTTAATTATAATGCTGTACCTATTTTTTTCATTTCATTTTCTTATTTTAATAAATCGCATTATAATAACATTGTCGTATTGTTTCATGTCTGATATCTATCGCTAAAAATTATGAACACCACTTTAAAATGCACTACTTTTAAACGCGGCCCGCGAACGTATTTGCACACTAAAGTTTGGCCCACAACATGTCAAAGGTTGCCCATACTTGTTCTATGTGAATGAGAGGCTCTGGGCCCAAGAAGACAGACAATTTTTGTCAAGCTAAAAATGAATTCAGAGGATTACTTCGATCAACCAGATAGAGATCTGTACATGATTAGTACAGGATACCAGGATATTGGAATGGTTGGCATAATTTAATGGGAATTTTTTGACTCCCACAAAAATTCGCAGTAATTTTCATAAGAAGAAACTGCAAAATATATTTTACCTGCATTGGGGCGCTTTTAGTGCACAAAGCCGTAAACCCAACGATATCACTAAAGTAAATGGTCACGCATTGGTACTCTACTGGTTGTACGTTTTCTCCTGCCATTAACTGGTGGGCAACAGGTCTTGGCAACACCTAAAGAATCTTCGATGAAACTCCACAATCTTTTTTTTTCGTTTCATAGAAAAGAAAAACCTGATATAACAGCTCCTCAGATCTTTTCTTTTCCTGACTCAAGAGCTCGGTCTTTTCCTCCACCAGCGTTTCCAAATGAGTAGCATACTGGCCCATGCGATTACAGAGGTCGTCCATCAAGTTGCCCGGATATCCTCTGCAAGAGAAAACGAAACGGAAAGATGCTTATGTTCTCAAAGGATCATTTGTTACGTACGTCAAAAGGGTACGCATTGACGATCGAACGCCTTCGAAATTGGGTCTCTCATCTGTAGCTTCATTCCAACAATGTCGCATCAATGCTAACAAGTCTTCAGGCACATCCATTCTGTCTATGGCCGGACGGAAGGGTGGGGTTTCTCTGGCTGCTACGCGAGCTATGATCTCTAAAAATTGCGGTGGGTGTTATTTACAGCGCGAGAATTCAGATTCTTCAGACACGAGTCGAAGGCAAGGATGACCTACCCAGATAGCAGATTCACGTGGAATAGACGTCAATATTTGGAGAAAATCGATGAGGACATCGATACATCAAATACCAATCAAAAAAAGAACGTCATTTTAATGACCGAATAAGTACGTCTTTAATTAACTACGATACGACGTTACCACCAATGACTTCATTTGTTCTTACCAAAATAAAATATGTTATAAAAATAACATACAGGGTGTATCAAATAAAAAAGTAAATTTTGCTTGGGTGTTAACTACACGACATATAAAGCACAAACCCACCGAAACCGGATTTCATCATTAAAGAATAAAAAAAAGTAAAATTTAGAGTCAAAAATTCTTTAGTCCGGGCCTGATGCAAGGAAACGTCATGTTAAGCACCCGCTAAACGTGGTATTATGTATAAATACATTGCACTCATTTAGTATTATTCTTATTGGTATGCCGTAAGTTCATTTAACGTCATTCTGAATTAATAAAGGCCAAAACTGAGGCATTTTAAATTTCTTCTTTTTATAAAATAAATATTCCTTTTTTTGTTAAGAGCATTCTACGTAAGTCTACAAAGTATTATTTTTAATATCCTGATAAGACGTTCGAGTTTCACCGGATATGCAAATGACTTCAGTAGTTACAAAAAACGTAAATATTTTTCTTTTGCTTTGTCGAATCGAGAGTTAGTTGTTAATAATAATCGGTACCAGATGAATCTGAGTTATTTCTTTTGGATTTATTTAATCATATAACGCAAACTGAGTTGAATCGAATTACACAAAAATAAATGTAGATACAGAAAATTTGCAAACACGCCTTTTTACTATGATATCGCGCGAAAATGATTCATTCCCGCGCTTTTGCCGATGCATCAAGCTTCGATTTTCTTTATATGAAATCATGGTGGTCCTGAAAAGAATCGTTTTTTCGAGACGGGAAGAATTTAAATAAAATGTTCGAAGTGGCTTGCACTCCAAGCGGCGATCCACACAAAACTAACAGCGGTAATGGCTGAATGATAGTGGTATGTGGGGGTATACTCGGGACAGCATTTAGGTTGGGCACAGGTGCGGCTCTAGCCCACGGCATTTATAAAATATTTTTTTTCTCGTTAATGCTTACAGATAGACCCCCTGTGCATTAAGACTTTTTGATCGCATATGATTACAGCTGCTACATATCATTATATTTACCTCTATATCTGATACATCCTGTATATAAATATCATGACATGGTATTTCACCCAGGATTCATTCTTCTCAGAGAATTTCATAGGAAATTCTCGAAGATTATTCAGGTAAAGATATGGATTTATATTATTCAGGTGAAAGATCGATACTTTTTAGGTAAACACTTTGTGTAATTTTGATGTTTTTGAGTGTGTGGCGTAAAAATTGTTGTAAGAGCTCACGAACAACCATCGTCCCCACAGGAAAAAAATTAAACTAAAAGTAACAGTTATATGTCTTCGATTGTTATCGCTGTCAGGTAAACCAACATAGAATTCAAATGGTCAACCAGTAACTGACATTAAGATACCATTATTTACTCTAGTACTAGAGGGTAATACAGCAATTGTTATTGAATAAACATCCCGAAGAATGAAAAAAACCTCGCGGGCGCAAAATATAATAAAAATTAAAAAAAAAATAGCAGGTAAGCTTGAATTAATAAATAAAATAAAGTTTACATTATATAGGGTGATTCTCAATATATGCGACAAACTTTAAGAGCTGATTCCTGAGGTTATTTCGATCATAAAAGTTCATATTAGTATATGTCCAAAACGCTTTGGTTTTAAAGTTATTGAATGTTTAATAATAAATTATGAACTATGACTAACACGATATACTATCACAGTTGGTTCTTCAAAAACTATTGTGTTGAGAGGGAATTGTTTATTTGTCATTTCAATAGTTGTCAATAGTTGTCAGAGTATTCATTCAGTTTATAGCCAGTTTCTGTTTTCTAAAATGAATTACACAAATGCTGAGATGTGTAATATGCATTTCGTTTACGGTCTTGCCAATGGAAATTCGCGTGCTGCTAGACGTCTGTATGAAGAACGATACCCGAACCGTATCATCCCGCATTATTCAATATTTGCCCGTCTTCACCAACGTCTTGGTGAAACGGGAAATTTTAAAAAACGGAGGACTGATAACGGGCACCCATCTACAGTGAGAACTCCACAACTTGAAGAAATTGTACTAAATGAAATTGAGGAACTTCCTACTACAAGCACCAGAAAAATTGCGTTTGCTTTAAACATTAGTCAGCCATAGTTTGGAGAATATTGAAAGATCAACTGTTATATCCATATCACATTCAATGGGTACAGGCACTTTTGCCGGCAGATTTTCCGCAAAGGGTGGCTTTTTGTCAATGGATGCAACACAAAATCGCACAAAATCTTGACTATTTGGTTCAAATATTCTTCACCGACGAGGCTACTTTCTCTAGAAACGCGATTATTAATTTTCATGATAATCACATATGGGTCGAAGAAAATCCGCACGAACTAGTGAATGCCCGTCATCAACATCAATTCTCTGTCAATGTGTGGGCCGGAATTGTTGGAGATCACTTGATAGGTCCACATTTTTTACCGATGCGGTTAAATGGCTAGGTATACCGCAATTTTCTTGAAGAGGAGCTACCACTACTGCTGGAAGAAGTTCCGTTGCAATTAAGATTACAAATGTATTTTATGCATGACGGTGCTCCAGCGCATTTCAATTTAGTTGCTCGCGAGTTTTTTGGACAATACGTATCCAGATCGGTGGATAGGACGGGAAGGTCCATAACCGTGGCCTCCTCGGTCTCCAGACTTAAATTCTTTAGACCTTTTTTTTCTGGGGTCACCTTAAATCATTAGTTTATACGACTCCCATTGAAAATGTCGATGAACTGAGAAATCGTATTATCGCAGCTTTTCAAACAATTCGAAATACCCCTGGTATTTTAGAACGGACTCGCCAGTCAATACGACGGAGGATAGAAGCTTGTATTGCAGTTGGGGCCGGTCATTTTCAACAGTTAGTATAAGTTAATTTTGTTTTACTAATATTTTGTTAATTTACAATAAAAACATTAATTATGTTTGTACAACTTTAGAACTAAGCAATTTTGAACATATGTTCTTATAAACTTTTATGATCAAAATAACCCCAGGAATCAGCGCTTAAAGTTTGTCACATATATTGAGAATCACCCTGTATATAAGGCTACAGTTAGCACTTCCAGCTAATATAGTCTATTTTTATAGTCATTTTTAACAAATTCAAAATGTGCCCGTAGAGTAGGCAATCGAGTATGCATGTCAACTTATAATTGCTCCTTTATTAGGCTTTGAAACCTATTTTATATGACTCTAAATTATATTGAACACAACTATATCCATAGTAATATATATCATAGGATAATTGTAAAGAAATATATTATGTGCAATAAATTAATCAACAGATTATTTTTATTTGCTTTGTAAACTAAGTTACCCGCCCTTATATGTGATCCAATCAGCAAAATTTTATGAGTAATCACTTAAGGGTGAGAATAAAGTTTACATCACGGACTTTGACATACCAAAGAGATTTACACACTTAAGGAAGGAAGCGTTTCTCGCCAGACCGCATATCGATCATCCAATTACTGAGTCTTCTGTTAAATACATAGACACAAAAAATTACATATAACAATCACACATAATGACAAGTTCAAATATACTTTATGTGACGTATCTATCCATTTACTTGTCACAGTATGTAAGAGAGACTTTTGCAATACGCAGTTTTTTATACTAATCTGTTTACTACAGAAGACTCGGTAATGTCGTATTGCAGTGTGCAACTGTTGCTATAAAGAATGTCGATACGACTTCCATAAATGACGTTTATGCGATGTCCGTAAATGACGTTCATACCACGTCCGTAATTGACGTCGATGGTCTGTGACATTATGGCGTATTTTTCACGTTTTTTAATACGTAGTAAGTAATATTGGGACAGTCGACGTATTCAGTGACTAAATATCGACGTCTTTGTGACGTCAGGCTGCTACCTGGGTCGTTTGGACAGAACTGGTTGCTTTCATTAAAAAGAATTTGTGAGAAAAGGATCAGAGTCAAAAAACGATTACATCTAAATAACTGTTTTTTCAATCCCTTTACCTGGCGGTTCCAGAAATTGCCTGGCAGCGTAAAAAGGTCCTTTACGAAGAATAATCTCCTCTAGGATTATGGCAAAGCTGTAGACGTCACCTTTTTGTGTCGCCGGTGATCCAGGTATAATAGTTAAAGGTAGTAGTTCCGGAGCCACCCAAAGCATCTCTAAAAATTGAGGAAAGTGTAAAAACAATAATTAAATTATTAACCAAAAGGCAAAATAAGCGCTAGTTTTCATTTTATTTTACAGCTTCAGTACTGTTACTTTTTTTTTTGGCTTATTTAAGATTTATTTTCAGTTGACTGCCTTAAAGCTATATTTCTAGCCGAAGTACTGTTTATAATATGGTACAACGTTTTGAAGCAACATTTAATTTTATAATGGTAAAAAAATGCATCTAGGAAAGAATATATATCCACAATGTAAGGTCATATCCTGTCTGCATAGTTACCAAGTATTGTTTCTGGAAAATTAATACCATGGCTACGATCTCGAAATATTAAATGTTTTCCCGATTAATTTGACAACCCAGCAATCAAAAATAAAAGACTTTTTACATTCGTAAAACTGCCTCCATGTAATATTTAAATCTTTTAAAATATACAGGGTGTTCCATTAAAAAAAAGGGGTCTTATACCGCCACTCTTCTACTGAAAAATCTGTACATCTTCAGATAATTTTAAACTAAAGGGCTTGCGATCCGTTACAATTACTGTTTATAATATTTTGTTGTATGAGCTAGAAAAAGGGTATTATATTACTTTTCCACACAGAAAAAAAAATGTTGTAAATTTTCAAACAATTATAAAGTTTTGCACAAGTTGTTGAACATATAGGGACGAGCACAACTTGTATTAAAATTTTCCCACAGAATTGTTGACGGAAGTTATCGCATTTTTTGCAACAAAATGCACAATTTTGTTACACAATTTATGTTGACTTGTTACAAATAGTATGTTTAGGCCAGTGGTAATAGTTGCAACTAATCGTCAACAAAATATTTACGGTATTTTTGCTACTATTACAAATCTGTGTAGTGAACTGACATTAAGATTTTGCATACAGATTAACTACGCTGTTGCTATAATTAATATACCTAGTTGTGAATAATTATTTACTGTATATTGTGCTTTTTCAAACATAATGTGTAGTTTTGTTGCACAATTTATTGACATAACCCATCTATAAAAGGAGCATAAATTACATATTGCTTGCCGCAAATGCAATGGTGAATTTTCAGTAGAAATTTGCGCTTATTTGAGAAGTTTTAATCCCTTTAATTTATTTTGTTCTGTATGTGACGTTTGCCAATTCCCCTTCGCCAATATATAACGTTTTTTTTCCGGTAAATGCACCAAATCAACTTTTTATAACCGTGTTTGAGTGAAATAGGAGAAACGCCATCTTTAACAACAACGGCTGTATCACATATACCTATTGAACGTAACTATATGGGTAGAAAACTTCGCCATAATAAGAATGCTTAGATCCCAGAATCTCTTTACAAAAGTGTGGGCTAGGTTTGGAAAAAAAATAATTTGAGCATAATAATTGAGGAGTGACGTTCCAAAACGCAGTTTCTGAACAAAGTTCGAGTTTTTAGGTAAAGATGGTGTTAGATGCTTTAAAACGAAACGCTTTTAATGCATTGAAGGCACGATTTCAAAACGCTGTAATTCTTATAGCATTTCGTAGTGGAAATTGAAGCTACGTTTCAAAGCGCAGTATTGGGTTACATTTATTCGTTTCAAAACGCGGTTTTTGTTTTTAAAAATGCGTCACATGCTTTGTGTGCCTGGTTGTTTGTGAAATGGCAAAATAGTGCTATTGTTTTCTATTTACAATGAATGAGGGTGAGGTTGTCGTCAAGATTAGATCTGTAGGATCTAGAAAAAGAGCAAAAGTACTACATACAAAAACAACGTGAAAAGCAGATAAGGTAATAGTGTATTATCTAGGTTATGTTCATGTAATGTTATAATGTTGCAAAAACTTTAGGCACTCTGATCATTTCTCTAATTTGGAAGCATTTGAAATGCCCTGTCAGCACGCAACAATGACATTTAATTGTACAGCAATATGTCGAAACGCCATAATTCGGGCGAGGAGAAAACTTTATCAACAACCGAACCGACTTTGCTACAAGTGAAGCATCCAAAAGCAAGAAAAAATAACAAAGGTGTTCAAATCTAACGTGTACACTACCGGTTTTTTTTATATTAACAGCAAGTTGCAGCCTGTTTGTCAAAAGTTTTTTGTGCAACGCCAACACTTTCTCAACGTCGAATTTTAACAATATCGAAACAAATTTTGCAAGGTACAGGTATAAGAGAAAATAGAGGTGGAGGCCGACGCTCAAAAAGGTATGCCTATAAGAGGCAAGCAGTTTTTAACTTCTTTGGTAATCTGAAAACTTCTGAGTCGCACTATAACAGGCAAAAATCGGTAAGGCTTTACTTGTCGTCCGAATTAAACGTAACAAAGTTGCACAAAATGTATAACGCTTCAGTTGGCTCTCAACTCGCAGTGAAAAAAACATTTTTTTCCGAAATTTTTTCAACAAAATTTAATTTAGGATTTGGCAGTCCGGCTACCGATGTGTGCAGTTTTTGCTACCAAAGAAAAAATCAGATCAAATTGGCAAAAACAGTAGCCGAAAAATCCCGTGTCATGACGCAGTTGAGAATGCACAAGTTGTCTGCAAAGCAGTTCAACATATTAATGAAAAGCACACCTGAAGAATAATCTTTGTCTCTTTGCTTCGATCTTCAACAAGTGCAAGCACTGCCCAAAGTACCAATTCAAGATGCATTTTATTCTACACAGCTGGCGTTGTACAATTTTTGTGTCACTGACCTACACACCCGCACCCCAGTTTTCTACAGTTGGTTAGAAACTCAAGCTGGGGCGCGGCTCTACTGAAATTGGATCTGCGCTTTACGATTTTCTAAATAAAACTACTTGGCCAGATAATTGCACATTATTAAGACTATTTTGTGATGGCTGCTCCGGCCAAAATAAGAATTTATTATTGGTATGATAATGTTTTGGCTTTTTCATAAAACCCCCGAGACGCTTACAACAGTTGTTTTTGTATTCCCGGTTAGAGGACACTCTTTTCTGCCTGCAGACCGAGTTTTTGGCCGCATTGAAAAAAATTCAAAAAAAAAGCAGAAATTCTTACGAAAGAAGATTACTGGCAAATTTTCTCAGAGGTTGGCGAGGTTAGATGTTTAGAAAGAGAGTGGACGTTATATAACTTAAAAGCATTAGGTGAAGTCTTTAAGAAAATTGATGGTATACGAGATGCAAAAAGAATGTGTCTTACGAAAGATGCAACAAACAAACTGAAATTACGAGTTGAACCTTTTTACAGAAATGATTTAAATGAAGCAAAGTTGTTACTAAAAGCAGGTAAATGTTTGCAACGAATATCATTAGAAGAAGCTGTAATAGGTAGAGATATAAATCCAAAGAAGAGAAAAGATATCAATAATTTACTTGATAAAGCTTGTTCAACAATTGATGATAACAATAAGAAAATAAATTGGAGAGAAATCAATAGTTTACAATTTTATAAAGACCTTTTAGATACTAAAACTGCACCTGACAACAATAATGCGAACGATCAACAAAACGGTGAACAATGAGAATGTGACTGTACCGACGAGGAAGATCGCATGCGCATTTGAGTTTTTGCACACACAGAAGTAGTGCTGATAGTGCGCTAATGCCTATAGTTTTATAGAATGTAATTTTCGTTTATGTTGTGTTACTAACCTACTTATGTTAGATATTATGCATAATGTTTTTTGTTATTAATTTGTTATGACCAAAATATTGTTTAAATGAATAAAAATTTTAAATTTACTCCATATAAATTTTAAAACTTTTATGTCACTTTTTCAATTTCCAAATCGCAGTTTTTTACATTTTTTGAACAAAACGCGTTGCTTTCCATTTTCCGCAACAAAACGCAGTATTGACATTTGTTTTCTTTTATTCTGACGCCATTTTCATTCCAATATTTTGTAATGGTATGTTCAGTGGATTACTACGTCAAATACTTCACATTGTTCTAACAAACTGGCTCAAAATATCAAAAAGTAAATCATAACAGTAATTCTGTAATTACTCAAAAACATAGTCGACTGGAAAAGTGCGTTTTGGAATGTCACTCTTCAATTACATTAAACTAACTACAATTGTAGTTAGCGTAATCCCTATTTCTTAATAATATTCGCTCTTTTGATTGAAGAGTACTTAATGGGTCTGTTAAATTAATAAACTAGAAGTAATAAAATAATATGATCGCTTTTTATAACAATTATTTTCTTAATTTTCGCAATATCTCCAAAATAAACAAGATTTTATTAGTTTGACGGTTTGTTTGTTGATTTCATTAACGACAATACGTAAATCTCGAGGGATGTTGGCAGTTGGTGGATATAATAATTATTATTGCTATGTCGAGAGGCCAATGCTCGTCTTAACATTACCTTTTCTTGCTTCAGAAACAGCAATTCGTAAATTTTGAGGTATGTCCAAGATCTTGGCAGACCGACGTCCTTCTCAACATTAGCGGAAATCAGAATATTGCAATTATAGTTAATTAATTATTAATTTGACCCGTGAACTAGTGTTCGAGTACTAAAAAGTTTCCCAGTATAAAAATTTTTCCCACTACAACATATGCAATTTATTATATTTAATAGTTGTAAAATATTGTAAAATATTTCACAATATTTTCTAGAAACAACAATTTTATTGCTTTTTTTTGTAACTGTGGTATACAAAACTGTAGCGATGTTGTTTAAAAATTTCGCACAATAGTAAAAATTCTTACTACAATTTTCCTCCAATAGTGAGATGTAAATATTACAATGCGGATTTTTCTCTGTGCATTATATGCCTATTCTGTATAATATATCATGCAGAATGTTTTTAGATAGAAACGCCTCAATTGAAATCGTTTTACGACAGTTGGAATGTTTGCAACAGGTGAATCCGGCTGCAACATCGCCCAACAACCCTAGATATTAATTCCACAAATTGCGGAGAGGAAAAGCCGACAGCAAACGTGTATACAACCCACAAAAAACGATCAATATAACAAGGAGTAGGTATATATATATATATGTATACTTACATTGTACGCGCCAAACATTCATACCTAAATACTTATACTACTAATAATATTCGCACAGATAAATAACTTCAAAATAGATACACTTTTTACTTTAATTAGATATAATATTTAACTAACAAAACGCACGTCAAAACTAAAAGGAAACAGCAACTAAAATAGGAAAACGCTCAGCAAGTTATGTGCTAGTGCTAAGTTTAGTGAATATTTGTTTTTGCGTTGACAAGAAACGTTTATTTTCTCTTTAATATTTCTTCTCGTAATGTTTTTTTTTTTTTTCAACACCAAATATTATCACAGCACGATTTACGTTAATAATAGCATAATGCAAACAAATATAATTAAATATATATAAGAAATATAAAATATTAATTTTTTCCTTGAAAATAAGTAAATATCTGTCATCACTTTGTGTGATAGTTTACAGTAAACATATTTTTCCCCGTAATTTGTGTTACGTTTTTAAATTCCAGTTATAGAAAAAATATATTATGTCTATATCATTATACAGGTTGATTCTCAATATATGCGACAAACTTTAAGCGCTGATTCCTGGGGTTATTTTGATCATAAAAGTTCATAAGAACATATGTCAAAAATCGCTTAATTTTAAAGTTTTACAATATTTAATAGTAAGTTAACATAATTAATGTTTTTATTATAAATTAACAAAATAATTAGTAAAACAAAATTAACTTATACTAACTGTAGAAAATGACCGCCCCCAACTGCAATACAAGCTTCTATCCTCCGTCGTATTGACTGGTGAGTCCGTTCTAAAATGCCAGAGGTATTTCGAATTGTTTGAAAAGCTGCGATAATACAATTTCTCAGTTCATCGATATTTTCAATGGGAGTCGTATAAACTAATTATTTAAGGTGACCCCAGAGAAAAAAGTCCAAATAATTTAAGTCTGGAGACCGAGGAGGCCACGGTTGTGGACCTCCCCGTCCTATCCACCGATCTGGATACGTATTGTCCAAAAACTCGCGAGCAACTAAACTAAAATGCGCTGCAGCACCGTCATACATAAAATACATTTGTAATCTTAATTGCAACGGAACTTCTTCCAGCAGTAGTGGTAGCTCCTCTTCAAGAAAATTGCGGTATACCTCGTCATTTAACCGCATCGGTAAAAAATGTGGACCTATCAAGTGATCTCCAATAATTCCGGCCCACACATTGACAGAGAATTGATGTTGATGACCGGCATTCACTAGTTCGTGCGGATTTTCTTCGGCCCCCATATGTGATTATTATGAAAATTAATAATCGCGTTTCTAGAGAAAGTAGCCTCGTCGGTGAAGAATATTTGAGCCAAATAGTCAGGATTTTGTGCGATTTTGTGTTGCATCCATTGACAAAAAGCCACTCTTTGCGGAAAATCTGCCGGCAAAAGTGCCCTGCACCCGTTGAATGTGATATGGATACAACAGTTGATCTTTCAATATTCTCCAAACTGTGGCCTGGCTAATGTTTAAAGCAGACGCTATTTTTCTGGTGCTTGTAGTAGGATGTCCCTCAATTTCATTTAGTACCATTTCTTCAATTTGTGGAGTTTTCACTGCAGATGGGTGCCCGTTATCAGTCGTCCGTTTTTTTAAATTTCCCGTTTCACTAAGATGTCGGTGAAGACGGGCAAATATTGAATGATGCGGGGATGATACTGTTCGGGTATCGTTCTTCATAAAGACGTCTCTAGCAACACGCGAATTTCCATTGGCAAGACCGTAAACGAAATGCATATCACACATCTCAGCATTCGTGTAATTCATTTTAGAAAACAGAAACTGGCAATAAACTGAATGAATACTCTGACAACTATTGACTAATATTGAAATGACAAATAAACAATTCCCTCTCAACACAATAGTTTTTGAAGAACCAACTGTGATATTATATCGTGTTAGTCATAGTTCATAATTTATTATTATAACTTTAAAACCAAACCGTTTTGAACATATACACATATGAACTTTTATGATCAAAATAACCTCAAGAATCAGCGCTTAAAGTTTGTCGCATATATTGAGAATCACCCTATACAATAGTCATGATTTATACACTTTCACAAAATTTCATTGCGTTGTCACTATGAAACCCTGCCTAATAGAAAAATTCTGAAAACATATATGAAATAAGTGCAAAAACTATTACCAAATTCACACACAGAAAAACGTTTTCTATTGTCAAGTACATCTGTGTTCTTACACATTTTAACTAAATGTAAGATAGTATTTTCTTTATTTTAGAGAATTTACTGGATCCGAGTTAATAGGTGTCCTTAAATATAATAAATTATTTTCTTGAAATTTTACTAATATCAAAACAAAATTTATTTGTGACAAATGTTATCTCTCTTAAAAACAAGTACATATAATTTTTGTAAGGAATAATTCACTTTCTTACGATTTTTCTAATATTGAGTGATATTTCCTTGACGCAAGTAACATAAGTTTCTTGTATTTAGAATAGAAAAAAAAGTTGGAATGTGGAGGGGTTGATATACGCTGAAACTTAGTTTTATCCAGCACGATCGAGTTTGCATTTCGGTATTAGATATTTCGCAGTATTTCGATTATATTTGTCCTGTGCATATTAACCTAAATCTGTTTGTCACCCTGTTTATAGTGGTTTGAATAACGGCAAGTATTCTTATAATATAATGCGTATATATACTAGTAAACAAAAAAAAGATACATATATAGTTACGAATATTTTTATAAATAGATATGTCTGAAGAACAATTTTATATTCGGCTTCAATATAAAGGTCATTTTGAGTGGTGTAGCATTGGTGCGGAGATAGAAATCGCAATAAAATACTGTAATATACTGTAAATGTAGTATCTAAATAAATACTTTTTAGTTGTAAAGTTATTCGATGTGTATTTTTTTCCTTACCTATGATTTAACAATTCACAATATAAAATTTAAATAAACTAATTTTATTAATATGTTAACTATGTATACTTGTAATTTATTTCGAGTTTTTACCTTAAAGTATGTGGTATTACATGGTAACAATACAAATCCTATGTAAGAAACAACGTATATTATAAGTAAGATACAAATATGTATATTTAGCCAACGAAAATTATTATCAAGCAACTAATCCTGCATAGGGTCCTCTGCCAGCATAATTAAAATTATAATAATATATTGGGTTTGGTCTTGCTGTTTGCAAACAATTGAGTAACATTTCGTCATGCTGTTGGCTTTTTCAGAATAACCAACAGTTCAGTTATTTTTGACGAAACTTTAATCAGTTTTTTGCAACCAACAGTACTAGAGTAAAGGTTATCGCACATTAGTCCGTCACAAAACAGCACGGTGTGCCCCGTCAAAAAAAACGGATAGAATTAAAGAAATGCAAATGAATAAACAAGCGCCCATTATACCTCGTAGGACAAAATAAATCTGAAATTATGTCGACCGGTGTTATCGATGGCATTACTTACTCAAATAATAATTGGCATCTTTGATGACCTCTGCGGGTGTCGTTAGAGTAGCTAATCCAAAATCTGAAATCTTCAACACGAACCTGCCATCGATCAAGCAATTACAAGAGCGTAACTTTCCGTGCACAGATACCTCCGAATTGTGCAGATAACTCATCCCCTGCAATCAAGCAGATAATGTCTGTATGCAGCTAATGTCCGTAATCGTCCTATCTTTTCCATCGCTTACCTTAACGAGGTCGTGGATTAAGGACATTCTGAAATTCCAATCAAGTTGGATGGCTTCGTTCTCCAAGACATCCTTCAAGCTTCCCTTGGGACAGTACTCCGTGAGGATTAAGACCGTTGGACATTCTATGCACGCTCCAAGGAATCTAACTGTATTTTCGTGTGTGACGTCCCTCACCTGTAAAAAAACATTTTTCAGTTTGTTTTCGTCTAAGATATCTTTGCGATACTTGAACCATGATTTTTTTTGTTCGCAATAAGCGTGCTAGATTCGGCGGCATTTATTTTGGTTTTAATAACAGGCTGTGGAAGGATGAACAGTTGAACGTTTGACTGTGTGTTTTTAGGTGTTAAATAAATTTGAATTTTATGGCTAGATAAAACGATAAAGCTTTTATATTTTTTTTTTTAATTTGGGCGAATAGTAATGCCCGATAGAGAAACGTTCAATGTTCTTTGAGAATCGAATATCGACTGTGCTGAATTCGATCGCGTTATATCAGGGCTGCGTTCATCGTGGAGCAACGAGATTTGGAACCTGCGAGGAGATGCGATAAGGGACGAAAGAAACAAGCAATTTTCGGTAGGTGTCCATAGCGCAATCGCTAAGAAATTGAACGGAGTGAGGCAATTCCGAATTAACTTGTTTTCCTGGCAGATTTCGTAGGACGGGCACTAAGAGAAGGACTGTATAACTCTCAATTGAAAACGGCTTTGTATTATGTACAATATTCGCCTCCGTATAAAAGCCAATCTACCACGGAATCCGCAGAGATTTGTAATAGAATGTTACCTCAGTATTAAGTGCTTATTTCGTGCCAAACTATCACAGAATATTTCTAATGACGAACTTCTTAACCAAAAAATACCTATAAAATTTTTCTGAATATGTTTCTTTAATATTTTAGTTTTCAATTTGAAGTTTTTTTCTTTGATATTTTTTCCAGAGCTATTAGTGAACTTTAGATAAATAGAAAAATTCTATAACAACTAATACTTGGTTTAAAACAGCTCCTTTTCGAGACAATTCGGATATACAGGCAGTTGAATAAAGTAAGTTTGAACATACTGCACAAATTTCAATTTTTTTCATTTTTTCTTTAGTAACTATATACAGGGTATTCCACGTAAGTGGTTCATTAAAAGTTTATGATGTTCTATTATTTACTTATATTTGAAATTTTTGCACCAGTATCTGTTCGATTGGAACTATAAATGCAAAATACCTTAACCAAAATATCACTTCCGGTTGACCGGAAATGGATGTCAACTTTCTTATTTTAAATAGAATGATATAATTTTTTTATTCATTTTTGGATTCTACAACTATAAATACGTCAGTTTTCATTAGCTATTCCTATAGCTACATGTTGCCGTTTTTGAGTTATTTAAGTTTTTCTTTTTTTTTTTAGTCATAATCATTGCATCATTGAGAAATTAATATCTCGGTTAATACTGCAAGTAGATACTCCAAATTTGCTATGTTATGAATGTTGATATTACTCTAAGAAACGGTAAGCACACTTTACATTCTAACATACAGGGTGTTCAAAACTGAGAAACAAAGTGACATATTTTCAAATGCAGAAAACTCATTTTTTTTTTAATACAACACCCTGTATTTTAATTCGGAATTAGGAAATAAATATCATCCCCTATCACTTTATATGAGCATTCCCTATACCTATCTTTAATAGATTTTGAGATATGAGCGACTATTTGTTAAACAGACTAATTATAGCCCTATCTTTAAATGTTTGTAGCTGGCTCTGAAATGGATTCACGTCAAATTAAAGTATTATTTTTGAATAACCATACAAGAATGTCCGTTCGAATAGTCATTTCTATTAATATTACGTTGTACGAAAGTGTAATTACAATAATATACATAAACACTTTTGGTTAGTCAATGAATTTGACATTAATCCCATTCAGAGCCAGCTACAAACACGCAAAGATAGGGCTAGTTAGTCTGTTTAACAAATAGTCGTTCATATCTCAAAATCTATTAAAGATAGGTATAGGGAATGCTGATATAAAGTGATAGGGGATGATATTTACTTCTAAATTCCGAATTAAAATACAGGGTGTTCTTTTTTAAAAAAAAAATACTTAGTCTGTTTAACAAAAAGTCGTTCATATCTAAAAATCTATTAAAGATAGGTATAGGAAATGCTAGTTATAGATATAAAGTGATAGGGGATGATATTTACTTCCTAATTCTGAATTAAAATACAGGGTGTTGTATTTAAAAAAAAAAATGAGTTTTCTACATTTGAAAATATGTCACTTTGTTCCTCAGTTTTGAACAGCCTGTATGTTAGAATGTAAAGTGTGCTTACCGTTTCTTAGAGTTATATCTACATTCATAACATAGCAAATTTGGAGTCTCTACTTGCAGTATTAACCGAGATATTAATTTCTCAATGATGCAATGATTATGACTAAAAAAAAAGAGAAACTTAAATAACTCAAAAACGGCAACATATAGCTATAGGAATAGCTAATGAAAACTGACGTATTTATAGTTGTAGAATCCAAAAATGAATAAAAGTTATATCATTCTATTTAAAATAAGAAAGTGAACGTCCATTTCCGGTCAACCGGAAGTGATATTTTGGTTAATGTATTTTACATTTATAGTTCCAATCGAAGAGGTACTGGTGCAAAAATCTCAAATATAAGTAAATAATAGAACATCATAAACTTTTAATGAATCAGTTACGTGGAATACCCCGTATAGTCAGTGCCGGATCTTGGATTTTTTTAAGGCGGAGCAAGAATTTAAAACTGCCGCCCTCACCCATTCGGCTTTAAGTTTCCCTGTTAAACCATTTCTTTTTAATAAACCTTAGCATATTTAGGTTGGATTTGAGAAAAAAATACATTTTTAAACCACGAAATTCTTAGTTATCATTTTTTTATTACATGCATAGGTGAGGTACAGGGCATAAGTTATAGCAAGGCGGATGTATTGTAACGCTACAGAGTAGCATTCAGCCCGGTATATCAAAAAATAAATTTTAACAATGATACTTTAGTTAGTTAAATTAGTAAAAATCAAATTTTTAACATTCCAGTGTCATCTATTTTTATCAGTATTAAAACATAAGTGCCATGCCAAATGGCATGCAGGGCGAGAATTTCCGATTGAAACACGTTGACATCAAAAAAATAACGAATACCTAGTTACCCTCCTTATTATCTCAGTACGTGGGGAGATGGTATGGAAGACTGTTGTCAAAATGTCCTCTCCTTCAATTTGCATGTTTAATGACCAACTTCCCGGACATCGTACGGACGGTAGTGTTGTACCTCGATAGTGCTCAATTTCTCATGTATAATGAAAGCATTTAAGTGTACATTAAAGTGGTTTTATTTAATAACAATGTTTGAAATGTGAACCTGTGTAAAATAACATAAATATGAGGATATTATTATCTGAAGTAAGTTACGTGAGTTTGCTTAATTAATAACAATAACGTTTTATTAGTAATTCCACTTTTTGAAATTCCCGCGTTTTCTGAACATTCAAACAGAGTTATGCTATGCTTAAAGACTTGTGAATCAGAATAGCCAACCTTGATGGTAAAATTACTGGATATCGGTTCGCACCGTAAATACACATCAGATATTAACATAGAAAAATACCAACTTTTACAAATGTTCCTTAAGTGACTGCAAACCGTTCAGCGCTGATACAAACATACAAATTCCTAACCCAAAAATTTGCTGAACGTATAAAAAAAAAATTTCTTATGAGTATATTAAAATTTAGATTAGGATTAAAATATTACGTTTATTTTTAGGTAGATTTGACCAAGAATACATTCTAAAAGGACGAATTCAGCGGACATCAAAGTGGTTAGGAATGGTCGGGTATCTGATAGGGGCCCTGGTACATAGTACTTCTAAACACGGAAGGTGGCTCGGGACCGAAACATCTCTTAGGAGACTCGTCGTTGGAGAAAATTACCCAAACGTAATAGGTAATTTGAATAATCTTAATGTGACAAAACTTTGTTTAACAATTAACAATTATTTTTAGGTTGTGATTTGGAATAAAATTGGATTTTTTCAAAATAGACGTTAAATTTTACAAAATTAATTGAGACACGTCTGTCTCTGACGAACGTTGGCTGGTGAATCCTTTCGAATTGAAAAACTTTAACCGACTTGAAAGCGATTGTCTTCGACAAGGAGTACAACTGTCGCAGAATGTCCGTTAATTTCACCGACGTGAGGGCAATATACTTTGTTGTTGTACATGAGAATGCCCATGTAACCGAATGGACTGTCGAATGTTTAAACGAAATAAAAATAAATAATTATTGCAAAATTCTGGAATCACCTTACAATTAAAATATAATAAAGGTAGGTGTCTCTGTATCATGAAAAAAATACATTTAAAAATTTACAACACTTATTACTACGCAAAAATAACATTTTTTTTTAATTACTGTACAAAAAGTAGACAACTATTTATACACATAAAATTGTGACAAAACGGAATTTCCAGCAATTTTCTTTGTCTTTCTGTTGACATATCAATGCAATTGGTATGGCAATGCATATAAAAGCATTATTAGACTAAGAATAGAAGCAAATCTAAAGTCGTCAATAACCAAAATTAAAAAATATTTTGCTGCGAATAAATTAATATAATTTCTTTGTGTGTCTGTATAAATGTTTCTTTTTTTTTTTTGGAATGTGTAAATATAAAAATAGTTTCATAAACCTTGGTTGTTCCTATTTGGTACTAATAAATATTAAGCTGCGGTTTATATTAAAGATCATTATTCCTTACAATATAATAATACTGCATGTTATGTAAATTTGCCAAAACTAAGTTTTTAAATTTACCGCGTAGTTACTCTTAAAATCGACTAACACGCCACATACGTCTCAAATGTTAACTACGTAAAAGTTGATCGCTCGTTTGTATAGGTTTTTTCATGGGGAGGATAGGAATCATTATCGGATGCTCTTAAACCTGCTTCCCATTTTAAACATGCTAATGATTAACTACCGAATCGACAACGTCATTTTTGCTTACCTGCTTGATTTCCCACAGCAATTTCTTATTGATATCCACTTTCTTCTTATTAATACGCTTTATCGCTACCCTGCTGCCTTTATAGATACCCACTGTGGTGAAAACTGGAGACGGTAGTAAAGAATTGCAAGAAGTGATCGAACCTCTGCCACTTTTGAATCTGAGAGACTGAAAAGGAAAATTAGAAACAACAATATTGACATTACATGGAAACTGTTTCATGATCGCATAATAAGTAAATTGTGTGCTTATACCTCAGTGATCTTTTGCAAGCCAGTTTTGGAGCCGAAAGGTTTACCCATTTCCAGAAGCACTTCCTCAGGTCTTATCTTCCAGCTCATGTTGTTCAGATCAGCTGCTAAGCGCATGTGCCTTTGGAAAAGATATTTTTCATTTGAGTATAGAATGATCAAATAAGATTTGAATGAATATGTATTTATTTTATTTTGACTTACTTGTAGGCTATACATATCACTGCGCTGGCGAAAGTCAAAATTATGCCAAACGCGAAACATCCATACAGAATCATGATGTATGATTCTATATTTGGCGTGAGCATGTTATAAAACAGGTTATTTGAATAAGTTTAAAATGAAAGAAATTCCGAAATACGACTTCACAAGTATACTCAGTGGCATTAGGAGTGTTACATCTAGAAGGAATTGATTTTTTGGTAATGTGATAGTTTTACATCAAAAATGAATTGCTAGAAATTTTATGTAATACGAAAGAAATAATAATAATGTGTTTAGCCACCCCATA
Organism: Protaetia brevitarsis; assembly: GCA_004143645.1. Lineage (NCBI taxonomy): Eukaryota > Metazoa > Arthropoda > Insecta > Coleoptera > Scarabaeidae > Protaetia > Protaetia brevitarsis. Next base: position 568,741 of record RXPK01000151.1, on the reverse strand, counting down.
GCTGAATACACATTTTTGATGTAAAATTATCATCGCCAAAAAATCAAGTTGAACGAATTAGTCCTTCTAAGTGTAAAACTTCTGATGCCACTGATTGTGAGTACACTATTACCTATTTTAACTTAGATACTTGCACATTGTAGTCAATATTAAAATAAGATAAAACCTATGTGAGGTCTAGTTATACTAATTCAAAGGTGCTTCATTACCATTGTCCTTGCAATCAGGGTGATTGCCCATGAATCCGCATTTCGGAACATCTGGTGGTGGACCTTCTCTGCCCCCAGGCCAGTGAATCTTTTGTCCCGCCATCGGAGAGTATTTCCTGTGCAATCCGTAGTAATGGGCTACCACTTCAAATTTTCCAGTTATCGGATCCAAATCCAGGACGGAGTAGTCTGCATCGCGATCTCCATTGTCATCGATGCGAACATGTCCAGTTACACCTGGTAGAGAAAATTTGTAATCCTGCACTTGAGGAAAAGTTTTAATTTGTCTAACAATTGCAGTCGAATTCGCAATTTCAAAATTGTTTTTGAATCATCTTCAATAATTTAGATTAGATTTCTAGATTTTTGGATTTTTAGATTTTTAGATTTTTAGATTTTTAGATTTTTAGATTTTTAGATTTTTAGATTTTTAGATTTTTAGATTTTAGATTTTAGATTTTGATTTTTAAATTTTTAGATTTTTAAATTTTTAGATTTTTAGATTTTTAGATTTTTAGATTTTTATATTTTTAGGTTTTTAGATTTTTAGATTTTTAGATTTTTAGATTTTTAGATTTTTAGATTTTTAGATTTTTAGATTTTTAGATTTTTAGATTTTTAGATTTTTAGATTTTTAGATTTAGATTTTAGATTTTTAGATTTTTAGATTTTTAAATTTTTAGATTTTTAGATTTTTAGATTTTTAGATTTTTAGATTTTTAGATTTTTAGATTTTAAGATTTTTAAATTTTTAAATTTTTAGATTTTTAGATTTTTAGATTTTTAGATTTTTAGATTTTTAGATTTTTAGATTTTTAGATTTTTAGATTTTTAGATTTTTAGATTTTAGATTTTAGATTTTTAGATTTTTAGATTTTTAGATTTTTAGATTTTTAGATTTTAGATTTTTAGATTTTTAGATTTTTAGATTTTTAGATTTTTAGATTTTTAGATTTTAGATTTTTAGATTTTTAGATTTTTAGATTTTTAGATTTTTAGATTTTTAGATTTTTAGATTTTTAGATTTTTAGATTTTTAGATTTTTAGATTTTTAGATTTTTAGATTTTTAGATTTTGATGATGATCCTGTATATTATGATTTCATAGATCCTATACTTAAACAAAAAAATTTACCATGAAAATCTCTATTCCACATCCTGCGAGTAATAGCCAATCCGTCTCTGATATCTTCCCCTTCCACCAGCGTTTCGTTCAAAGCCATTCCCAGCAAATAAACTCCATCGTAGAAGGCGCCAATTACGAAATTCACCTAATATGATCAAAGGAATAATTACTAATTTTTGTGAAACACCAGGGGCCTGTTGCATAAAAGTACTATTACAATTTACAGGTGATACTTTTGTTACAATCTGTCAAAATTTGACTTACTGGCGTTGCAAAAAATATATATATATGTCAAATTTTGACAGATTGTAACAAAAGTATCACCTGTAAATTGTAATTGTACTTTTATGCAACAGGCCCCAGGATGTAATTAAAACGACACAAGTTATCAAAAAATTTTCAAATGCATCTCGAGTTTTTAAGACAAAATTTGGTGGATTTAATTGATTTTAATCAAGAATTAATTAAGATTAACAGCCAATTTCCAAATTTCCCGTTAATATGCAATAATATATCACTTAAAACTTTATTACTCATTATTATAGGATTGTAATATCTTATATCGAAACAGTATGGCATCCTTAGAGCGCAGAAAGATCATGTTATAAATAAATCCAGGCGTTCATAAAACAAGAACGTCTCAATAATAAAAAAAGTGCTCTAACAAATGATGATAACTGGCTTGAGAAATACACTTTCCTTTATGTTGCTCTGGTAACGCAATTTGTGCCTCTCCTATCTACTTTATGTCAGATTCCATCCTTTTCTTAAGTACCCTTATAAAAGTTTAACAAGTGGGTTATAATATACGACCAGAGGGGCAACTGATTGTTTGCTGGAATCGTGCCAACGCTTGAACAAACGTTAACGTAATGTAATGATAGTTCATTCTTATGGAGAATTTTCGTATCATGTATATTTGATCGCAAACTGATATTTTCGAAAATATTCAATTCGGCACCATCGCAATTTCTCTTTATAAACATATCCTAACTAATAAAATATTCAACGTTTAGAAATCCTTTGAGATTAAAGAAGTACCAGAAATAAAACAAACTTTTCCCTTGTTGACTAGGATATTTAATTTGAAACGTGTTGATTTGTTTTTTACGATGCATTTAGATGCATCAATGTTCAATCAAGTTCAACGGATTTTTAGTTAGCTTTACGTAAGAACCTTGGGTTAAAAGGTTATCCGTTATCAAAAATGATCACAGAAATCAAGAAGACCTTATTAGAATGTAAGAATATTGTTAATGATAACTTAAGATGTAGACTAACTGTATCAAATCCAGTGTTACCTAGGATGTATTGTTTACCTAAGATACATAAACCAGGGAAGAGCATGAGACCCATTGTCTCCAATAACAATAGTCCAACTTACTTATTGTCCAAATGGCTATCTGACAAATTTAATCACTTACTTGTGCAACTCCCGGATTTAGCAGTTAAAAATTTATACGCGTTCATTAAAAAGATTAAAAACATTGAAATTACTGACAATGAAGTTTTAATTTCATTTGATGTGAGCTCACTGTTTCCCAGCGTCCCCGTTGATATCACTTTGACTTCTTCGAAGATTTCTTAAAAGGTAATCAGTTGGGCAATAATGAAGTTGATAGTTTCATTTCTTTGGCGAAGCTCTGCATGAAACAAAATTTCTTTCAAAAGAACGGTACATTTTACCAACAAACTGAAGGAGCAGCAATGGGTAACAGCTTATCTCCCTTCATACCTAACCTCTTTATGGGAAAATTTGAAACCGATCTTCAGAATACTTTGGCATATTTTACATGGGTTTGGGTTAGATACGCCGATGACATTTTTTGTGTTTTTAATACTAGTAAGTGCTCAATTAGAGATTTTCTTCAACAGCTAAATTCAAAATTTCCTTTTATTAAGTTTACCCATGAAGAGGAAACAAACAATAGGATTGCTTTTCTCGATATGTTAGTAATAAGAAATAAAAATAAATTAGAAATGGATGTATATAGAAAGCCCACTACTAATAACAGATTTATTTCAGAAGATTAAAATCATTCATGGAAAAATAAACTAGCAGCTATTAACTTTTTGGTACATCGCTTACTTAATTTCCCTCTATCTACAGAATGATATAATAAAGAACTTAAAGAAATATTAAAATCGCTGCATTTAATGGATTCTCAGAAGACGTTGTATATAATACCATTCGAAAACATAAAAACCAAAATTAGAATTAGAAATGCGAGTACTTTTGAAATTAGTAATAGGAAAAATAAGAAATATGTTAAATTACCATTTTATTCAAGTTACACGGAACGTCTATAAAAAAAAATCTCTAAATTGAATCTTGACATAGCAACTACTTCAAATAATAGTCTTAAAAATATTTTAGGTAACCCTAAAGATCAAGTAGATAATTTGGACAAATCAGATATTTATAAAATATCTTGTAAAGATTGTGATCATGTATATATTGGGCAAACTAAAAGATCGATTAAAACGCGTTACAAGGAGCATTTGGCTCACCTTAAATTTAGAAGGTTTGACAAATCTAGTGTAGCCCTACATATGCTTGAAGAAAACCATAAAGTTGACAATATAAAGTTAGTTAAAAACGTAAGCAACTATGTGCAATTAAATTGTTATGAGGGTATGGAAATATATAAAAACAAATATATTTTAATGAATTCAGATTTAGGACCCTTAAATTCTTGTCTTTATAGTTTATTAAGTAGAAGTAGTAGATCAGACGGAGTTTGGATTAATGACTAGTTAAGCATAACGGCAGTCAGCCATGACCATGGTCATTGTACCATGACCTTTTTTAGGTATAAATTAGGGTAGTTTTAGTATAGTTATTCAGTTCAGTGTATCTGCTGATGATTATAGCTTTGCTATCGAAACGTACGTCCATTTTAGTGCAGTTTGTGATGAGGGGTTTAGGAGAAGTTTGCAGCATTACCAGTACCACAGTTTGGAGTATTTTTGTCATTAAGTTGATTGGTGGTAGAGGAGTCACTGAATGGCTCCTACGGTCTTCAGATTACAAACACCTAGCTCTAATCCTTCTTTCTTGATTAATTGTTAAGTAACACTGGTTAACAAGATTTTTGTCCCAAACACAAAAGGCCTGATAATCCTAAATAATTGGATGGATTCTGCAAAACATTTCCCATTTAACCGTTGCTCTATGTCTTCTAATAACCGGGATACGAATAGTGAGCATCGAAATGTGGACACGCTGTACATAATTTCACACAAAATTGTGTAAAGTTTAGTACAATAAATAATAGTTTACCTTACAATGTTGAATGAAAAAAAGCTGACTATCCATTCCATTTGTTTCATGCAAATTGTAGAATTATCAATACAACTTTAATTAAATAATTTTGCTACAAACTGTATAATATGTACTACAATATGTAGAATTTTAGTAAAGTTTCCTACATTTTCCTCCCTGTATAAAAATTTGCAATTAGTTTCAAAGGTGTTCGATCCAACATAACAAGGCATCAAGTCTTTTTGAGATACTGACCTACTTTTTGACATTCATAATAACAATAATAATCTTCGCTTTTAACCTCATAAACATCCGATTCCTACGCGAATTGTCCTAGAAATTAAGTCTTCCGTAAAATCCGACGGCGTCAGGGAACAAAACGCGTTTTAATAATTTCCAGGAAATATCCTTTTGAGATTTAACGTTTCAGAATAGATCAAACCCGCTTTTCCCTTCCACGTGACTCTATACCGACACAGAACGGAAAATTTATAATTAAACAAACCTCTTCTCCGTCGCTAATGGTGTAGTTGTAATCGGACTGCGCCCTCTCTTTCACTTTATCCGAGAAATCCTGGAATAAATCGCTAGTAGGTTGCAGCAAGGATACACGCAATAAAGCTTCATAGGCTTTCCTGGCTTTCGAATCGTATCTGTCGCCTGTTTCCCAATCATGGTCGCCCCAATAACTTCCTTTGAATATTTCCACGTCTAGGAAGGTCCAGTCACCTTTGGTCATGCCCAAATCGTGAGCCGCTAGCATGAATTTTCTCACCAAGGCGCTTCTGACACTCAGGATTAAAACTGAAACAATTTTTCGGGGATATTAAAGAAATTATTATGCGAAATTCAAACGAAATTACCTCTGGCATACATGCTGGCGTCTCTTAAGTAGTTATCATGATCCTCTTCGTCATTTCCGTCGAGTTCTCTGACGAACGTTAATACACCTAATTTTTTAAGACCGTATTCTAAGTTTTTACCTGAAATATTACTTTTTTATTGTGAGTGTATTCGTAATACATTTCGGAGAAAAAAATACTGTTTTGGGTATAAATTGCCGCAATGTAGAACGGATAAAAAAAAAAAGTGCCCCAGGTGAGGATCGAACTCACGACCTTAAGATTATGAGACTTACGCGCTGCCTACTGCGCTACTGAGGCTGGAAAATGTGTTCTTAAGGGCAGCATATAAATCGCAAACTAGCAATTAATATTTTAAGCAAATATTAAAGAAATACCATGTGATTTCAAAATGATTGTCGTAAGAAAAAAACTGTTTTCCGGACATACAAATTTCATACATTAAATGAATTTTCTTGACATTTAGCGACATTGGCGTGCGTGTTATAATATCTTTCAATTATTTATCTTATAATTTTTTTCAAATCGTTTATATTTACATCTAATATCACCAACAATAGTATTTCTGAATATTGTAAGAAAATAAGGGAATTTATCTGTGGTAATAGCTCAAGAAACAGGTAAAAATCAATATTAACATTAAGTGAAATAGTTTATTACATTTTATAATTTTTATAGGCTTATCATACACTTCAGCGCAATAAGCTGCCAAAAGAAAGTTACATTTTCATCCCTATAAAGTTTCTACGGTACAGGAACTATTACCATTAGATCACGATAGACGATTGGAATGTTGTCATTGGTTTAATAACAATTTAAGGGACTTGTGTGGGACAATGACTTGCTAAACAAATCATTTTTCTCGGATGAAGCCTGGTTTTATCTAACAGACTATATCAATTTACAAAACTATTGTATCTGGTCTGCAGAAAATCCACACGAATTTCGAGAAACGCAATTGCATCCCGTAAAAGTTGGAGTTTGGTTAGCTATGTTCAGGCAACGAATAATAGGGCCAATTTTCTTCGAGGAAACTGTAACAGCCCAACGTTACCAACAGATGTTGGAATTGTTTATTGCAGAGTTACAAGAAAATGAGCTTGAAGCAGGTTATTTTCAGCACGATAATGCTCCAGCACATACTGCTCGACAAACCTACCAATATCTTCAACAGTTTTTTGCTGACAGGTTCGTTAGAGCACAAAGATGGCCACCAAGATCTAAGCCCATTAGATTACTTCATGTTCGGCTATCTAAAAAATAGGATCTATAGAAACCTTATGCATACCATAGAAGAACTGAGAGATGCAGTTTTGTCACTTAATAATTATACTAATTGTATGTTATAATTTAAAGTAATAAATAAATTTAGTTAAACACCAGTTAGTACTGAATTGTAAAATCATAATTTAGTAAAGTTAAATTAATTACATTTCATTTTTACAAGCAGAAACACCAATCCATAGTCGTTTATATAATGCGAGTTCAAATATAGGTTACGTTTTCCTTATTTATGACAGATCCGTTTACTTTCTTATGTTCCAACACTGACTTAGTTCGAACCTTCATTACAAACACGCGGCATATACCTACACCCTGTTACTATATATATAGGAGCGGAATTGACAATCATTTTGAATCTCTGTGTATTAACTAATTTTTTTTTAAATAATTACAATACAGCTGTGATACACAATCGCAAATGAGGATTTGTTTAATGGCTATTGTTTCATTATATTAGCGACAAATCACATGTTTAAAATGTAGCTATGTACTACCAAAGAAAAAAGTCTTGACTCAAGTTTGACATAAATAGAGATAGAATCATTAGTGTTTCTTCACTATTTCAATATTTCTCTCCTTAATTTTGAGTCAAGACTTTTGTCTTAGATGATACATACATACATAGAATCCAAATACACAAAAATACACAAACTGTTTCATTACAAAAAAAAAAAAAATCCAGTGAATCTGCAAGTGATAAGAAATTTTACTACAGATTAAAAATGACTAATTTATAGTAACTAACATATTTCGTATTTTAGTCTACGAAGTACCCGGTATGTATAAGCTTAAAGATTTGCAATTAGCAATAATATGTGAAGTAATGGGACAATTTTAATTCAATTCTTTGCAAATAAACAATAATATAAAATATAAGCTTTTATGTTGTACCTAATATATTCAGCACTAATTTTTGCAAAACAAAAATATGTAATACAATATTCTATTTTCTGTTATCTTTCCTGCCATAAAGACAAACAATAAAATCATTATTACATAAGTAATTTTATTTTCTTTAAAATTAAAAAAATACAGTTCTTTGCAACTTTTTCTTAAATTTATAAAATAATCAATAAATATTTTTAATTAATTTTCTCTTGATTAATTTCGCCAATTTTTCCAATAAGATTAAAATAACTTAGCTAATTCACAGTTATTTAATTTAATAAAAAGAAATAAATAAAAAAAAACCGACGAGGATGGGATTCGAACCCACGCGGGCAGAGCCCATTGGATTAGCAGTCCAACGCCTTAACCACTCGGCCACCTCGTCACGTTTGAAGTGTGTTTCCATATTCCTACTTACACTACAAGATTAAACATTTGTCAATTTAATATCTATAAATTTTTGAATCACGCTATCAATATTGTCAAAAACACCAATCTAAATGATACTGATAATGTTTCAATTTAATTCTATTAGGTTAACAGCAACGTTTTAGGTTCTTTCTAAATATGTAGGCATTTAATACGTAAATTGGTTTTTATACTAACTTACAATTAGTAAGAATAAGAACTTATTTAGAATAAAGAAAATGAATGATGAAAAAAAAATGGTGATTATCGATTTTATGTTGTCGCATGTTCGTTTTCCAGATAAGAATCTTTTTCTACACATCCTACAATAATTGTTTTTGATGCCCCTTCACATGCTTGCTTAGTTTTTTCTTTGTTTTTTTTTCTGTGCACTAATGAGAATTTATCTTTCTCCCACATCATAACGGAAAGTATGAAGAAGTATGAAAAATATTCTAAGTATAATAACAGCCAAAGTTGAACAATCATATTTCCAGTTTCCAGACATGAATTCTTTAATTTACGTGTTCAATTGTTAATTTTATTTGTGGTATTTTAATTAGTATTAATACATTGTATTCTTAACGCAATACAGGATATTGTATTAGCTTCAGAAAGACGAACAGTTTTCGTCGAAACATTAGCTTTGTTCGTTTGTCATAAATGGAGTGGCTTTAAGAGTACTCTGAAATTGAAGTCACGTGATTACGGTGGTAAATTTGAACGGCACAGAATTACAATAAATAGATACAAAAGAACATGCATTTCATGATTTAATGTTGTAATTCAGTATTTGTACGTATCCTAACCTCAAGCTGATCGATTGGTTTGTGTTTGCAGGTTGTTTATATCTTGAACAATATGGTAATACTACACGTCTTCCCCTGTTATGTGGCTATACTAATAATGCCCGAAGTAAATCTTAAAAATATTACAATCATATGTTACATACAATTTAACATAACCATAGCTGTCAGATATGTATACCACTAGATGGCAGCACTGAAAGCAGTAATATAGAAGTTGAGTTGATATGTAGTATTAGACATGTAATCGCTACGTTTTTGATACATTTAAACATAATAAAAATCTTTTAAAATATGTGTTTATTTCATAAACAAGTATGACAATAGCCATAACCTATATTACCCTCAAACTTTCCCTCAACTATTCCTCTAGAGCAAGTGCAGGATTGGACTATTCAGAACAGTTCAAAATAGCACTAGATTTACAAACGAACATCAGTAACTGAAATCCTCGATTCGTCTGGCACAAACGAACACGCAATTTTGTATTCTGAACTACACCAAGTGACTAAGAAACAAAGCTATTGCATTTTATAAAATAAACTAATCCAGATTGTTCAACTTTAAATATTAATAAGATTGGAGCATTTAACCAAGTTCGATTGAAATATAAAAAGGGAATAACTCTAATAAAATTATAATAAAGACATGGAAAGGATACAAAACCTTAATTAATGTAAACAAAAAATGTATTCCTACACCGGGCAATTTAAAATCAAAAAAGGTATCGAAATAAAACGCAATATTTAATACCTACCAACTGTCAACGAAAATAAATCTGATCTATCCAGTATTAAAGCCACGTGCTTCCAGTGGAATTGTTTGAAGATACTAGCGAATACCAACTTTAGCCTGCATTGACAGTAAGACATCCTAGTTAGTGTTTGATATTTGCTCTTGTCTTTAAAAATGCCTTGTAACTGTAAAGAATGATAAAAAAAATGTTTAATATTTATTTAATATGTTGGCATATCTAACTTAAATCACACAAAAATATTTAGATAAATATTAAATATTTTTAGATATATATTTTCTTACATTTCTTTCTGTTAGATTCTAAAATTTCTCTGTATTTCATTTTGTATTCTGTTATGAATATTAAACGTTTTTTAGTTGTTTCTATAACATTAAATAGAAAGAGGAGCTTTTCTAGATAGTGCAAAAAATGTGAAATATTTGTTAGTGTATTATATGAAAGAGATATTTGAAAATAAAAAAAATCATTACCCTACTTCAAGTGGCTTCTATTTTATGTTGAACCGTATATTTATTCAATTAATATACTTATGTAACAAAAAAAAATATTTCTTTAAAGCGTATAAAAAGGATAAAATTAAAATACAAACAATAAAATAAATATTTTATTAAGAACACTTATTTAATTTTAATAGTAGCACAGTGCTTCTCAAAATTTTAGTATTAAATTTACTATTAAACATGGATGTATTTATTATACCATGGATAACTTGATGATTTATTCGATATAATGGTTTTCGTACAGATTTTGGACCCCTATTTCGATTGACCCACGCGCAATACAGGGTATTCCACGTAACTGGTTCATTAAAAGTTTATGATGTTCTATTATTTACTTATATTTGAGATTTTGGCACCAGTATCTGTTCGATTGAAACTATAAATGCAAAATACCTTAACCAAAATATCACTTCCGGTTGACCGGAAATGGATGTCAACTTTGTTATTTTAAATAGAATGATACAAATTTTTATTCATTTTTGGATTCTACAATTATAAATACGTCAGTTTCCATTAGCTATCCCTATAGCTACATGTTGCCGTTTTTGAGTTATTTAAGTTTTTCTTTTTTTTTAGTCATAATCATTGCATCATTGAGAAATTAATATCTCGGTTAATACTGCAAGTAGAGACTCCAAATTTGCTATGTTATGAATGTAGATATTACTCTAAGAAACGGTAAGCACACTTTACATTCTAACATACAGGGGTGTTCAAAACTGAGGAACAAAGTGACATATCTTCAAATGCAAAAAACTCAATTTTTTTAAATAGAACACCCTATATTTTAATTCGGAATTAGGAAGCAAATATCATCCCCTATCGCTTTATATGAGCATTCCCTATACCTATCTTTAATAGATTTTGAGATATGAGCGATTTTTTGTTAAACAGACTAAGTATTCTTTTTTTTTAAATAGAACACCCTGTATTTTAATTCGGAATTAAGAAGTAAATAACATTCCCTATCACTTTATATCAGCATTCCCTATACCTATCTTTAATAGATTTTGAGATATGAACAGCTTTTTGTTAAACAGACTAAGTAACCTTATCTTTGCGTGTTTGTAGCTGGCTCTGAATGGGATTAATGCCAAATTCATTGACTAACCAAAAGTGTTTATGTATATCATTATAATTACACTTTCGTACAACGCAATATTAACAGAAATGACTATTCGAACAGACATTCTTGTATGGTTATTCAAAAAAATACATGAATTTGACGTGAATCCATTTCAGAGCCAGCTACAAACATTTAAAAATAGGGCTACTTAGTCTATTTAACAAAAAAATCGCTCATATCTCAAAATCTATTAAAGATAGGTATAGGGAATGCTTATATAAAGTGGTAGGGGATGATATTTACTTCCTAATTCCGAATTAAAATACAGGGTGTTCTATTTAAAAAAAATTGAGTTTTCTGCATTTAAAAATATGTCACTTTGTTCCTCAGTTTTGAACACCCTGTATGTTAGAATGTAAAGTGTGCTTACCGTTCCTAAGAGTAATATCTACATTCATAACATAGCAAATTTGAAGTCTCTACTTGCAGTATTAATCGAGATATTAATTTCTCAATGATGCAATGATTATGACTAAAAAAAAAGAAAAACTTAAATAACTCAAAAACGGCAACATGTAGCTATAGGAATAGCTAATGAAAACTGACGTATTTATAGTTGTAGAATCCAAAAATGAATAAAAAATTATATTATTTTATTTAAAATAACAAAGTTGACATCCATTTCCGGTCAACCGGAAGTGATATTTTGGTTAAGATATTTTACATTTATAGTTCCAATCGAACAGATACTGGTGCCAAAATCTCAAATATAAGTAAATAATAGAACATCATAAACTTTTAATGAACCAGTTACGTGGAATACCCTGTATACCGAGGTACCGAAAGTGAAAGGAAATCATAGCACTTACAATGTGCTAGAACAGGATAGAAAGTCGGTAGACACCTTCTAATCCAGTTTTCGTAAACGCCTATCAATGAACTTGGATTGCATATACATATGCAAGCATTATTAAACTAAATTTAAGGAAAAAAAATATGTTCCTTCGAACTGAAACTTAATCCAGCTTTGATCCGTCAAAATCTGTTGTAAAAATATAATATTCACGTTCTAATATTCGATTTGGATCTGTAAATGTCTTTCTACTTGATCATCTTTGTTTCCTGAAGGAAAATTCTAAAGGAAAATCCCTTGAAGAACTTGCTAAATGTAGAGGTCTCCTACATCACCTGGAAATCGTGTGGTGTGACATTCTATATCCGTCTTTTGTATTTCTTTTTTATTATTATTAAAAAATATATAACAGTAAAACTAATTATGGTATATAATAATAGCAATTTATTCAACCACAATATTAATTTATATATTTCATTAATTTTCAGAGCAATTACCTACAAAAATATTATTTATCTAGAAAAACCCACTTTTTCTGTGAACGTTTGAACATTTTTTCGAAGATTCAACTGTGATATATGCAACTACTATTACAAATGAAAGCATTGGGTTGCATATCTCTCTGTTATGAAATATATATGTGCGAGATTAAATATTGATTCTATAGCTTTTACGGAAATAAGCTTGCTTCTGTAATCGCCAGTTTGGATTTCGCCTATTTTATTAACGATGCTATTTATATTCCTAAAACCCAAAACAGAATTAGATAGACGTAGTTATGAATTTAAGAAATTAGCAATTATTTTGTTTAAGTAAATCTTCAAGTGCATTGGTGGGACATCTTGTAATTGCTTCTGTAAAAAGTAATACCATCATCATTATTTTAAACCAACTATCAAATTATCACGTTACTGAATACCAGTGGCGGCTCGTGGTCGAAAACGTAGGGTATTCACAAAATCAAGAACATAGAAATTTTTAACTAAAATCCAATCATTTCTTTCGTACATGTCCTTCTTAAATTTTCTTGTAAAGTCTCTAAATTTGCCCTTTGTAGTTTGCGTCAAATTAAGTTTTGGTTTTGGTCTGCCCATACTTTTAACTTGAATTTTTTGTTCATAACTAAACGAATTAAAATTATCTTTAAAATATTGCACAGTAAAACTGTTCGCATCCATAGTTCTTATTTATATATTTTTTAGTGTTTACTTACAATACTACTTTGTTTGTTTTGTGTGCATTTCATTAACTTTTTTACGTACTGTATATTTCATTTCATTACTTTTTTTACGTACTATATATTTTCATTTTTGTTTGTCGGCTGCACCAAAGCGCATTAGTGGCGGTTTTGCTTTGTCGGCTTTTTGCAGAGGGATTTAACGATGCGGCGTAGTTTTTAACTGCGGCTGCGCTGTTGCCAATTTATTTTTGTTTTTCTAAAAAAAATCAATTATTATTTGTATAATTGAGGGAAATATACGTTTTTTGGGAACATTTAAAGATTTACGAGTTTAAGTTTGTGATTTTATGTGCGCGGGTTTAATAAACGTATTGCTGTAGATGAAGTACCTCAAACGAAAATTTAAATCAGTGTTTTAAATAAATAGATAGTTTTTTTTTTAACAAATATATTGTCTAATTTCCTTTTTTTACAAAGTTAAATTTAAGATATTTATAAATTAACACTAAGTATTTAAATTGTTACAACCATGATTACTGTGTTAATTATATCAACTTTTATCATCTACAATTCTTTGAAAATCTTCTTATACCTAAAACTAAAATATAAAATTAAATTTAATACAGACCTGTATTAATTACTCATCTAAACTGCACGAGTATGATTAAACATTGAGCATTGGCTTAATATCAGTAACAAATTAATAGATTAATATATTAAAATTTTAAAATTCCAAACAAAAGAAAACAACACATGTGAGCCGCCCTGATATCTATATCACACTGGCTCTCTCGCTCGCACGTACGAAGCAGAGAGCCAGAAAACAAACAAAAAACCTGGAAACAAATCCGTCCAATACGGAAAAATATAGCAATGGTGAAATAAACAATATAATGCTATATATAGTCACGAAAATTCTGTTAAAACTTAAAGTATAAAGAAATACACCGTTATCCTAATAAAATATCAAAACAACCTTCAAATGAAAATAACATTAAATTAAGAAATTTATTGAGATAATTGTTTTTTTTTTAATAAAAAACTACAGCAGTATGTTATTTAATAAATTAAAATAATTACGCACCCTTGGTTTCACTATAAAACTGTTATCAACAAACAGTATTAGTTCTTATGGTAGTTACGATCTGTGAACGGTGAGTCATTCATAAACAAAGCATATATAATATAGTTTATCCGTAAAACACGATATCTGAACGTTGATGTCGATCGATTTGTTAACGTGACACAAGAACGCAACGAAAGCGAGCACAGGAGCACACTCAATTTGTGCACCGTTCATATGGAATCTGCCGTATCCCTTCCCACCTGCGTTACGTCCTTTATGCGGCTAGGCATTGGATAAAGTCAACGTAGTCCCGCCTACTCGGCGCACGTGCTCCGTCGTCGGTCGCTTGCCTCGGATGTACACACATACTATGTATAGAAAGGAACGTCGCGTCGTTTATTCGTTTCGCTGCGTTATATTTCACGAATATATTAAGATCGAGTAATAGATTTTATTAGTTTGTAATCGACGATTTGTTTAGGGGGTTCACGTACTCATGTGCTCCTATACAGAAACCGCCACTGCTGAATACTCATTTATGCAATATTGACTTGCAAAATGAGACTTTTGCAAGTTAATATTGGTATATTTTTCTCAGCAAATATTAAGTCAATTTTGATGATTTATGTATTTGAATCACAAACAAAAGTAAATGTTTTCATCCAATACACACGGCAAAATATCAAATCAGTTGATGAATGAAGAATTAAATGTCATTTCAACGTTCGATTATTGAAATGATCATTGGATATTCTGGTCTATCCAGGCAAATATTGCAAATTCGCGGGTTCAAATTTCCCGACCTTGGTCAATCATCGGATGCATTTCAATAAGTTTAATTGAGTATTATGCATCTCCAACGGACAGGGATAGCGTCAAAGAGCGTCCGGTTTTCGCGGAATAAGCTGTTAATTATACAGTAGCTTAGTTTAGTCTACTATATCCTGTCGAAGTGGAGGAGAGAAGGTCGGTCATGTATGCGACATGCGTACGAATATAATAGGCTAATTGATGCAAATTGTTTCCCAGTGAATCAAAAATTAATTATTTGCTGTATTTGGGCCGGGTTTATATTCATTAGATGTGTTTGAAACGTGGGTGTACGTTTCTAGTATCTAATATTTACATTTACATCAATGAAGTAATAATTTATTCAACTTGATTTTTTGGTATCAGAATAATAATATTTGGAGCAAGCTATGGTAAGAATGTGAGCTTTTTATCAACCGACGCGTAGAGTAGTCACAATTTAAGAAATACATATTACGTCATATCCGTTTTGGGCGCTGGAGTCGTCGGATGAGTCCATTATGCCAACTATAGGGGTGTTTGAATTCAGCGGCGTCGTCAGTCGACAATTTTGCATCTGTCAAAATTCAAATTAGTGTCTGTCTCTGAATTTGTGGGAGTTGATCGCTTTTTTACCGTGTGTTATTTATTATTATCTAGTGTTACCTACTTCATATAAATAAGTGTCTTTTTCAAGACATCTCATACTTCGTTTATAGATAGTGGTAAGTTGACTGCATTGCATAAGATTTTTTTTAATAGAAATCTCTTTTATAATCAGTTATAAGTTTATGATGCTGAAACAGTCGCATCAACACCAAAGAAAGTTGGCGTGAAAGGCAAAATAATTCATAGCCAGGGAAGGGAAATCTTTGCGCATGTATTAAAATTTATGAAAGAAGAAGCTGCAAATAATGCTCCAATAATACCTTTGTCGCACTATAAAGAGAGGTTACTTGCAGCAACGGGAATATCTGACATTACATACAGAAGTATTGTCAAGGAAGCCGAGGATGTAGATGCAGGAAGAGCTACCTCCTTTAGTAGCCCTGGCAGAAAACGAACACGCCCCAGTCCAAAAAGTACCCTTCGTATTGAAGATAAACAAACAATTCGTACTATTGTACATAATTTATATACATGAAAAAGACGACCTACCATAAGAGGTACAAAAATATAATTTCCTTCTGTTAATGTTTATACAAACAGCATTATTATTTAATTATAGAATTTATGAAAAATTCAAGAAAATGGTATATCCTTCGAAGGAGGTTTGACCACTCTCTCAATGTTTTAAAAAAGATGGGATTTAAGTATGTACTCATACAGAAAATTAATGTATGACAGTAAATTTATATATTTATTCACTTGCAGGTGGCAAAGAACTTCTGATAAACGGAATTATTGATGGAAAGCTACGATATACGAGCTAAATGCATAAAATATCTACGCTAACTACAAGGTTACCTCCATGAAAATAGACCAATAGTATTTACGGATGAGTCATACATTCATAGTTCCCATACACAGCCGAAGGAATGGTCAGTTTGAACATAAACAAATAAATACTAATTTATTTAAAATTAAATAATTTTAAAGCACAAAATTAATGTTTATTTTTACCTTCTTAGTGCATGTTCCATGTATCTAAAAACATTCTTTGTTCATTGAAAATTACGATGTATTATAATTATTATGTAATTTCTATTAACCCAAATATTTTACGAGACGGTTTCCAAAAAATGACGTACCCAATAACTTAATTAATAATAATATTAATTATTCAACATTATTATTACATATTAATTTGATTTGCTATTTTTCTGTAGTAACTTCTGTTACTGGCGTGCATTTTCTCTCAAGCACCTCTGTCAATTTAAATCACCTCCGCCACTGATAGCTTCAGTTCGCGTATTCTACGTTGACATTATGATGACGTAATATGTATTTCTTATATTGAGACTACTATACCACAGAGTGTCAAGGTAGGCACTTCAGACAACTAACTCGATGAGACCATTTTGCTACTGTCCGTCAAAACGCTGACCAATGGTTTGGAGAAGAAGTTTGGAGAGTGCTGATATTGAACTCAAAACTGCCATCAATTGAAATGCGCCATATTGGTATTGCATAATCTTAACGAGGGCTTCCTTTTGAGTATTCTTTATCAGTGGCGGTTTCTGTGTAGGAGCACATGAGCACGTGAACCCCCTAAACAAATCGTCGATTACAAACTAATAAAATCTATTACTCGATTTTAATATATTCGTGAAATATAACGCAGCGAAACGAATAAACGACGCGACTTTCCTTTCTATACATATATATGTTGTACATCGCGAACAAGCGACCGACGACGGAGTACGTGCGCCGAGTAAGCGGGACTACGTTGATTTTATCCAATGCCTAGCCGCATAAAGCACATAACGGAGGTGGGGAGGGATACGGCAGATTCGATATGAACGGTGCACAAATTGAGTGTGCTCCTGTGCTCGCTTTCGTTGCGTTCTCGGGTCACGTTAACAAATCGATCGACATCAACATTCAGATATCGTGTTTTACGGATAAACTATATTATATATGTTTTGTTTATGAATGACTCACCGTTCACAGGTCGTAACTACCATAAGAACTAATACTGTTTATTGGTGACAGTTTTATAATGAAATCAAGGGTGCGTAATTATTTCAATTTATTAAATAACATACTGCTGTAGTTTTTTATTAAAAAAAAACGATTATCTGAATAAATTTCTTAATTTAATGTTATTTTCATTTGAAAGTTGTTTTGATATTTTAGGATAACGGTGTATTTCTTTATACTTTAAGTTTTAACAGAATTTTCGTGACTATATATAGCATTATATTATTTATTTCACTATTGCTAGATTTTTCCGTATTGGACGGATTTGTTTCCAGGTTTTTTGTTTGTTTTCTGGCTCTCTGTTTCGTACGTGCGAGCGAGAGAGCCAGTGTGATATAGATATCGGGGTGGCTCACATGTGTTGTTTTCTTTTGCTTGGAATTTAAAAATTTTAATATATTAATCTATTAATTTATTGCTGATATTAAGCCAGTGCTCAATGGTTAATCACACTCATGCAGTTTAGATGAGTAATTAATACAGGTCTGTATTAAATTTAATTTTATATTTTAGTTTTAGGTATAAGAAAATTTTCAAAGAATTGTAGATGATAAAAGTTGATATAATTAACACAGTAATCATGGTTGTAACAATTTAAATACTTAGTAATTTATAAATATCTTAAATTTAAATTTGTAAAAAAAAGGAAATTAGACAATATATTTCTTAAAAAAAAACTATCTATTTTATTTAAAACACTGATTTAAATTTTCGTTTGAGGTACTTCATCTACAGCAATACGTTTATTAAACCCGCGCACATAAAATCACAAACTTAAACTCGTAAATCTTTAACTGTTCCCAAAAAACGTACATTTCCCTCAAAGATACAAATAATAATTGAGTTTTTTAGAAAAACAAAAATAAATTGGCAACAGCGCGGCCGCAGTCAAAAACTACGCCGCATCGTTAAATCCCTCTGCAAAAAGCCGATAAAGCAAAGCCGCCACTAATGCGCTTTGGTGCAGCCGACAAACAAAAATGAAAATATATAGTACGTAAAAAAAGTAATGAAATGAAATATACAGTACGTAAAAAAGATAATGAACTGCACACAAAACAAACAAAGTAGTATTGTAAGTAAACACTAAACAATATATAAATAAGAACTATGGATGCGAACAGTTTTACTGTGCAATATTTGAAAGACAATTTTAATTCGTTTAGTTATGAACAAAAAATTCAAGTTAAAAGTATGGGCAGATCAAAACCAGAACTTAATTTGACGCAAACTACAAAGGGCAAATTTAGAGACTTTACAAGAAAATTTAAGAAGGACATGTACGAAAAAAAATGATTGGATTTTAGTTAAAAATTTGCATGTTCTTGATTTTGTCAACACCCTACGTTTCCGACCACGAGCCGCCACTGTTCTTTACTGCACCACTTCGTGGTTTGGATATTTTGTTGAAGAATAAACTCTCAATTCTTTAATAATTAACAATCCATGTATTGAATTGAAAGAACCTTGTTTTTGTCTTTTGTTACAGTAAAATAGAATTAAGAACACTAAACTTCATACGATAGTTTTCTGATGAGCACCCTCAATTGCCGCACGAATCAATATAAACTTAAGTAACATACAACAACGTTGCCACATGTAGGTTTTTTTTAAAAAAATCAGTTCTGCGAACACATGAGGCAAAGTACATTATGATATTAAGAATTGTATACCTCGCAGTAAACCAAGTTCAAATTTCCGCAATTATTTTTAGTAACTTCAAGTATGAAATTACCTACGATTTTGTATTAGATTAATAGTTAATTTGAATACCTTTAAGTTGAAATTACTAAATATAATTGCGGGAAATTTGAATTTGGTTTACTGGGATAGGTAAACAGATATAATTCTTCCCCCATTTATACAAATCCTGTCGATGGCAATAATACACACCATATTCTAGAATCTAGATAACACAATCTTTTATTTTAGTGTTTCTTTCATGTGTTTTGAATAAATCTCATAAATATATTCTGTAAAATTATTAGTTAGGTGATATCACATTTACATTTTGATTAAATATAACAACAACAAAAAAACAGTATGTACATATAAAAAAAACTTACCGCTGTATCATTTTTATTCCTCAGACGTCCCAATATACAGATGTCACAGATAATTCCCCTTCAGATGGTGGCTATAGACATGACGTAGACAGTAAATATTATAGGTGAGAATCTGGTGTTTAATATTAATGCTGTTTTTACGATATTGATGATATAGTTAGTGTCTGATGTCTGCATGTATAGAAATGTAGTTCAGAATATTTTTTTATCGAAAAAATAAGTATACACCCCATTTCATATAAAAATACATTATTTACAATGTATAATTCTTTACATATCAGAATTTTTACAACAAATTGATAAATACATTTATGTAAAACCACATTTCTTTTTAAATAAATTAAAAAGTCGAATATAATTTGCCGTTAAAAATATATCTAACCGCAATGAAATAATCCAGGCTTTATTTTAACTATACTCTCGAAAAAGCAAGGAGTTTTTATTTCTTTTTTATCAACACGAAACGTCTTTAATTCCCTCTGGGCCCATAATACATAAATCCACGCTTCTTACCTGATCTCCCATCCCGGTAATGATGGGCGTGTTCCAATAGGCGGCCAATCTGGCCACGGGTTCCAAGGCGAACATGCAAGCGGGGCCAATGAAAGCGATTACGTCGTCCCTGAAGTGCATATCGGCCGCCAAACCAGGTGCCCGGGCCCCACTGCATGATGGGTAGCTAAGATATGGGTAAAATGAAAGTGCTTTAAGCTTTCCATTGGTGGTATCTGTTATTTAATTATTCGTGCAGATTTGTAAATGGTTGTGGTATAAAAAAAAAAACATTTTTCGAAATAAAAAAAATTCTGTCAGAAGTGGGATTCGAACCCACGCCCTCAGAGAGGACCAGAACGCTCTGAAACCCGTATGCGAGCACGGGCAAGGTTAACCTTGAGTCTGGCGCCTTAGACCGCTCGGCCATCCTGACAGCTGCTTTGTACATTGTGCGAAATATGTATAAGAATATAAGGATATAGAACTTGTATTTCATTTAAAAATAAACATTTTAAATTTCAAATATAATAAAAAGTTTCATATTATTTTTTAAAGTGAAATATAATTAAAATTTTTTAGAAATTATACACAGGCTGATGGGATAGTATATCTCGGGAACTAATGAATATTTTAAAATTCTGATAATTTTATAACAAATTGCTAGTAGGGGCTCACATTACCTGATAGTTATTTTTAAAATTAATTGTATGCCCGCCAGAGTTATCTCACTTAATTTTCTTAAATGAAATACCTACCTCACCTTTTATTCGATTTTTCAAATCCGAGACGCATTAGTGACAACTTTTTATGTGTTTACTTCCAACCTATTTGTTGTAGTTTTCGAGATAATGATAGTTTTTACAAGGCTAAGATTAACGTAGGTACTTCACATCTAGGCACCTAAACGGTTATTGAATATGGCTGGACGTGGATAAATTACTAATGGTAAATATTGCTTCAAATCAACGATAAGAAATGGTATTCGGCAGAATTAATATCTACCTAAACAATAGAGGAATACATATGTATTTGTAAAAAAAAAATCCTCAGAAACATAAAATTGAAATGATGTAGAAACAAAATACATCAATGTTGAAGTTTGAATATAATAATAATATTGAAAAATTTATCTATACTTATTACCAATTTAATGAGCGAAGTTAGCTACATACAAATTTCATACATTAAATGAATTTTCTTGACATTTAGCGACATTGGCGTTCGTGTTGTAGTATCTTTCGATTTTATTTATCTTACACTTTTTTCAAACCGTTTATATTTACATCTAATATCAGCAACAATAGTATTTCTGAATAGTGTAAGAAAATAAGGGAATTTATCTGTGGTAATAGCTCAACAAACAGGTAAAAAATCAATATTAACATTAATAAGTGAAATAGTTTATTACATTTTATAATTTTATAGGCTTATCATACACTTCAACGCAATGAGCTGTCAAAAGAAAGTTACATTTTCATCCCTATAAAGTTTCTACTGTACGGGAATTATTACCATTAGATCACGATAGGCGATTGGAATATTGTCATTGGTTTAATGACAATTTAAGGGACGATGACTAGCTAAACAAATCATTTTTCTCGGATGAAGCCTGGTTTTATCTAACAGACTATATTAATTTACAAAACTATCATATCTTGGTCTGCAGAAAATCCACACGAATTTCGAGAAACGCAATTGCATCCCGTAAAAGTTGGAGTTTGGTTAGCTATGTCCAGGCAACGAATAATAGGGCCAATTTTCTTCGAGGAAACTGTAACAGCCCAACGTTACCAACAGATGTTGGAATTGTTTATTGCAGAGTTACAAGAAAATGAGCTTGAAGCAGGTTATTTTCAGAACGATAATGCTCCAGCACATACTGCTCGACAAACCTGCCAATATCTTCAACAGTTTTTTGCTGGCAGGTTCGTTAGAGCACAAAGATGGCCACCAAGATCGCCTGATCTAACCCCATTAGATTACTTCATGTTCGGCTATCTAAAAAATAGGATCTATAGAAACCGCATGCATACCATGGAAGAACTGAGGGATGCAGTTTTGTCACTTAATAATTATACTAATTGTATGTTATAATTTAAAGTAATAAATAAATTTAGTTAAACACCAGTTAGTACTGAATTGTAAAATCATAATTTAGTAAAGTTAAATTAATTACATTTCATTTTTACAAGCAGAAACACCAATCCATAGTCGTTTATATAATGCGAGTTCAAATATAGGTTACGTTTTCCTTATTTATGACAGATCCGTTTACTTTCTTATGTTCCAACACTGACTTAGTTCAAACCTTCATTACAAACACGCGGCATATACCTACACCCTGTTACTATCTATGGGAGCGGAATTGACAATAATTTTGAATCTCTGTGTAGTTGACGTTTTTGTGACAGATAGACAGTTAGGTATACCAATTTAGATATATCTTATTTTGTTTGATTTAAATTTAAGCTTTCAAAAATTAATAAGCATTCAGGATGTGAAGACATCTACGTCAGTCTTAGCCTTGTAAAAATTATCATTATCTCGAAAAGTAGAACAGATAGGTTGATGGTAGACATATAAAAAGTTGTCACTAATGCGTTTTGCAGATTCGAAAAATCAAATAAAAAGTATAACATTTCATTAAAAAAAAAATTAAGTAAGATAGCACTCCCTGGCGGGGATGCAATTAATCTTATCATGTGGGTCTCTACTGGGGATTTGTTGTAAAATTTTCATTAGTTCTCGAGATATGGCGCTGTCCCATTCCTCGCTGAACACCCTGTATGAAAGTAGTATTCATAAATATAAAAAAAAAACATTCTTTTAAATCGTTTTATGCACTTGGAGAAAATATGGCAACCTATGTGTTTAGAACAGAATTATATACATTTGTTTTGTCCTAACCCGACTCAATAGTTTAGTTTTGTTACGTTCCCATATTTAGATGTAAGTTCCTTCAGTTTTACGAAGTTAATAGTGAAGACATCTTTCCCTTTTTCGATTCTTTTCTTTATTCTGTCAGACACTCTCTTCATTTGTAATAAGCAGTTCTGTTCCGACATTTCAAGCGACAATACATTTGTAAATATCTTACTTGTAAATATATGAAATTACAAAAAAAGGGTTTTGTGTGTTTTGTTATTTAAATACATCAACGTAGAAATGACAAATCCAGCACCAACGCATTCACAAAAATCTACACTTTCTAATTTTTGTTTATGATTGCAGCTTGATAATTTTCTCTAAGATGCTTTTTTATATAGTGCCATCTGTAACATTACAAGAAACAATACACACACTTTACATTCTAGCATACAGGGTGTTCAAAATTGAGGAACAAAGTGACGTATTTTCAAATGCAGAAAACTAATTTTTTTTTTAAATAGCACACCCTAGATATGAGCGACTTTTTATTAAACAAACTTACTAACACTATCTTTAAATGTTTCATTATAAATATATACAGAGTGTCCCAATGGTTTGAGCACGAAAGATTGCTCATAAGTTAGTTTTTTTTTTTTTAAGTATTTATGAATTATTGTACATCGTATCTGACGCATGTCTTAAACCTATTTTGTGCTATATAGGGTGTTGCATTTCCCCGCAATATATCAAAGTTGTATTTTTTTGAATGTAACATTCAATACTTCGAATATTTGAATAGACCAGTTTAAAAGAAACAAATTAATTAATGGTGGGGGCATGGTTTCAATCGTCAGTTTTGTTTGGTTATTTATTGTTTTCTATGACAAAATATCAAATTTCAAGATTAAATTTTGAAATCTCCATATGTTTTTTGTTATTTTAGTTTTAACCCGGCGTACATCATATAGAGATATATTTTGGTCCATACAGAATGTTCTAGAACGTATGTGTGTATTATTTCTCAAAAGTTTTAAATGGAACATTCCGTCTTTTTATAAGTTTTTATCTGATATTGGGTTTGTTAGGGTTTAGTATGACAGTTATAGTATTTTTTGGTTTTTTTTATATTTAATAGAATACTCTATTTTCTGTTATCTTTCCTGCCATAAATACAAACAATAAAATCATTATTACATAAGTAATATTATTTTCTTTAAAAGTAAAAAAAGAACAGTTCTTTGCAACTTTTTCTTAAATTTATAAAATAATCAATAAATATATTTAATTAATTTTCTCTTGATTAATTTCGCTAATTTTTCCAATAAGATTAAAATAACTTGTCAACTAATTCAGTTATTTAATTTAATAAAAAGAAATAAATAAAAAAAAAACCGACGAGGATGGGATTCGAACCCACGCGGGCAGAGCCCATTGGATTAGCAGTCCAACGCCTTAACCACTCGGCCACCTCGTCACTATAACTACAGCCCCTTGTAAAATAAACAGATTGTTAAACTTAAAAATATTATAAAGCCTTATTCATTATATTTTTTTCTTAAATATCTTCCTCACTATATTTTCATGTAACCTCAGTCATGACTTTTAATTAGGTACATGAAAATGTTTCATAAATTTTTGTCTTTAATAAGTCTCTTAAAAAGTATAATAAAGTACAATGAAAGAACGTATCATACATAATCAATACAATATAACGTTAGAATTATATTTGGCTTGCAAGAATAATCAATTAAACGTATAAAATAACATGAAGTCTAAATGCAACACCATATATGATGATTTAGCCTGTATGGAGGAATGTACATGCATTTACCTTGCTTGGACTTTCTTCAATCTGATACGATGCTGCGACAAGAATTTCTCATTCACTTCTTCCAACGCCATGTCCACAGCTGGCCCACAACGTTCCAAGTCGAAAGGGGAGTCCAGATGCGAAGCCATTAGCACTCCAACGTTATAGTATTTGTATGATTGCTCAGCAAGCATTAGTTCGAATGTAAATGCATAGAGGGCAATTAAAGTTACGCCTAACATTTTTGTTTCCTTCTTTTTACGTTAATAGTTTAACAATTAAATGCTTTAAATATTGCCGTTAGAAATGTAATAAGAAATATCTTCTAATAGTGAAAGTCTTGCTTTCTTCCAATAACTATAATCACTGCACCAGGGAACACAAAAATATTATTTAGTATCTCGAAGCAAAGATAATGTTTCTTATGTGGATGAGGAGTTAGTTCAGTTTTTCAAATAGAATACATTGCAAAACCTATTACATATTTTAGATCAGTGGCGGTTTCTGTATAGGAGCACATGAGCACGTGAACCCCCTAAACAAATCATGGATTACAAACTAATAAAATCTATTACTCGATCTTAATATATTCGTGAAATATAACGCAGTGAAACGAATAAACGTTCCTCTCTATACATTTGTATATATATATGTGACGACGGAGCACGTGCGCCGAGTAGGCGGGACTACGTTGATTTTATCCAATGCCTAGCCGCATAAAGGACGTAGCGGAGGTGGGGAGGGATACGGCAGATTCCATATGAACGGTGCACAAATTGAGTGTGCTCCTGTGCTCGCTTTCGTTGCGTTCTTGGGTCACGTTAACAAATCGATCGACATCAACGTTCAGATATCGTGTTTTACGGATAAACTATATTATATATGTTTTGTTTATGAATGACTCACCGTTCACAGGTCGTAACTACCATAAGAACTAATACTATTTGTTGGTGACAGTTTTATAATGAAACCAAGGGTGCGTAATTATTTTAATGTATTAAACAACATACTGCTGTAGTTTTTTATTAAAAAAAAAAACAATTATCTAAATAAATTTCTTAATTTAATGTTATTTTCATTTGAAAGTTGTTTTGATATTTTAGTGTAAGAATTCGAAACTCCATCCTGTATAATGCAAGTATGTAAATTCATTTTCTTAATGCGTAGTTGATAAGTACCGTGGCTCCAGCAAAACAAGCGTTGCCTCACCACAGACAACAAGCGTTCTTTGTTTTAAGGCCCGCGTAATTAAAATAACATGGTAATACTTTGTATTTTAATCTATTACTTTGTCCAATGAATGTTATCTCCTACCTTGTTTATTGTATATTACAAGACACGGTCGCCAATTCCACGTTATGCTATCAGTAGGTCGTCTGAAAGTCAGAAAAATAACGCCTTCGGTCATACTTGCGCCTTCTGTGAAGAGAGGACGAACTAGTTATCGGTGCAAAATGACGTCACAACTAGAGTTTATAAAAACCCTTACATAGCGGGATTTGGAAATTAGTTCGCGATCCTTCAAACTAGCTTCAGGAATAAGCCCGCGTTCTTCCTCGTCGAGTGTCTCTAAATCTTAAAAAATAAAATTCTCATCTTAGTTTTTGCAATCAAAATACGCTTAAAATTCGAGAACAGGAAGCACAAGCTTTCCTCGAAAGGTATTTTGATTTGTGATCAAATTCATGTAAATTACCCCCTTTTAGTTTGCTTTGGCTTAAAAGATTGTGTGTGTTGTGCAAAGTTTTGTGCCTAAAATTTGGATTACGTGAAGAATTATTTTTCCCACATCGGCCGGTAAGATGTTTAAAAATTCTGCTTAAGACTAACCATTGCAAATACATAAAAATCGGGACTCGTTCGCTCTCTCTCTCTCCTCTCCCTCAGTAAATTAGTATGATAAATTATCATTAAGATAATTGTGTTTTGGTTTACTTTTTTTTTGTTGTTCACTTGATATCCCTTTAATTTTATTAATATATATAATATATAATTTTAAAAGACATAAGTCTCTTTTATTTCGTCATTCTAAAGAAGATCAGTTTGAACCCTTAGTGAAGTCCCGAGAGGAAGTCAGTCTAGTAAGAGAAAGCCGACGAGAAGAGTAAGTCGACAATCCTTAGGCTAACTAACGGCCTGCTCCGACTGACGGAGGAAAACACAGTTCGGAAACATCTTTGGCTAAAATTACTAAAACCATTCGCTACGAACAAAAAGTTTGTTTCCAGCAGTGGCTCGCCGGTCAAAAGAGCAGGTGTGGGTTATCTGTGAGACGGAATTTGGCGTTGTCTTATTTGAATTTGGGCTGCCATCCCGAAAGTCTCCAGATAGGAAAACCGTTTCCGTTACATTGGTGGCAGCGGTGGGATCAGTTAAAATAGGTGGGATAGTTAATTAGTGGATAGTTAAAGAAATAAGATATTGAAAGCCTAAAGATTGTCGATGAGTTATAATTTTTGGAGATCTATTTTAATGTGTTTTGTCGTACTTGTTTTGTAAAAAAAAAAAAAATAAATTAAAGCGGTAAATAGTTTAAAACCATACTTTTTCGTATTTTAATTCGCGTTTCGTTTTAAGCGTAAGTCCTGTTCAGATTCGAAGAAAATCTCGGGTCATTTAAAAATAGAATCAATGCGCTGAGAGTTGAAGAATTTGCTAACCGCGCGGAACTAAAGTTATTTTTCATTTTGTTTAGCTTGCATTTTCAATGTCTGAATATAATAAAATTAATAAAGTAATTTTGCGTCTATGCTATTGTATTCTAATTCATTTTGTTTTCTAGAGTAAAATTTTGCTAAGTAAATTTTGGCGTAATTAAAATTCTGTAAATGCAATTAGTAGTTTTGTTTTAACGTAAAGGTAACGTTCACCTGAAATAAGAACAGATTACAGCGGTGCGTAATATTAAATCTCGCTGACAGGGCTTTTCTTACGCGTCGCGTTGTGAAAGATAAAGCCGTACGTTAAGGCTAATAGTAAAAGTTGTATTATTTACAATACAGCAAATGCGATTAATATTTTTTTTTTATTATTAAAGATCTCCTTGTTTACTAACTGCATGTGTGTATATGTTTTTATTTTGGATTGTATTGTGTAATGGCACTTACTTGTAAGCCAAACGGGCACTTGTATAAAATATATCAGTGTAAAGTGAATTTTAAAGTGAAAGTTAAAATAGTGCATCGTACGTGTGACCTTGTGTTGAGTAGTAAGTAAAATCTGTTGACTTGCAACTTCAAATAGAAGCTACAGGGTGTCCCAAAAATTAAATTTAAATCTCTTGTGTTTATTTTGTATGCTCTTAAGGCAATTATTTTGTTTTTTAGTTGTTGAAATTTCGTTTTTGTTTTCTTGTTCAAATTTAAATAAAAGTCTAATTGTTTTTTTTAAAAGTGAAGATTAACTTAGGCAAATATTTTCCAAATTTAATTATTTAATTATTGTTGTGTAAGAGTTTTTTTTTTTTCAAATTATTTTGTTTTTTTTTGGGAGTTAGTTAATTTTTAATAATAATAAAGATGGCACAAAGTGATCAAGCTCCCCTTACTCAAACCCAATTCAAGTTAATATTCCGCGAACGATAGGTCAAACCTTAGTTAATTTACCTCAGTTTTCTGGAAAATATAATGAGGATGTTACTTTGTTTTTTACGAAATTGGCACAACGTTCTAATATCGATAATTGGACAGAAGAAGAAACCCTAAATATTGCAAGATATCAACTTTCTGGTGAGGCTTATCAATTTCTGGAATCGGATCCCAGATTATTATCGTCAACGATAACGTACGCCGAATTTAAAGAAATTTTGAAGAAACGTTTTACGAAAAGATTTCTACCGGGTGAACCACAGTTAGAATTGAATAAGTGTATCCAGAGACCAAAGGAATCAATCGATCAATATGTCACAAGAATTCGGAATGCCGGAAAGGCATTGTTAGAAGAAAATTTAAGTTTTGTTGATTCGGTACAACAGGAACAAGTGGATGCCGTAAAAATTAGGCACGACCGGGATCTTATTGGACAGTTTAGAAGAGGACTTAACACCGAAATATTAAAGATGATAATTCTAGAACTTGGAAGCCCACCTACAAAAACATTCGAAGAAGTTGTCGAGTTAGCTAGACGAGCAGAAATAAGCAGCCAAATGTTATCCCAATATCAACGGATGAACGATATGTACGTTATAAAGCCAGATTCGGTGGACAAAGGATTCAAAAGGTCAGACCCATTACGTAGACGTACATCTGATAACATACGGGACACAGGTCAACGACAACAATATTTATCTGATAGTAGAGGCAACGACCTAAGTAAATCGAGAGTTGGATACTACCCTCCTACGAATCATAGAAGGATGTTTGAAAGAAGAGACACTAACGACAGGATTAATCTGCAACCGTCACGAAAGGACCTGCAAGTCACCTGCTTTAAATGTGGGCAACCTGGACATTTTGCAAAGGAGTGTTCATCCACTAGTGAAATTAAGTGTCATCAATGTGGACAGTTAGGTCATTATGCGAGAGGGTGCGCAAACCAAAGAAGAGCTCAAGCACCAGTTAAGACCGAAATAAGGAAGCCTCTATCTGTTAGTGCCAAAAATAATTTAGAAACTCAAAGACCTGCTAAACGAGAGAATTTAAACTCCCAAGGTCCTCTGCTCGCTCCCAGGAGCAGAGGACGAAATTAAACAAGAAGTGTAAGTGGACCGTGCCCCTAACCTGTGAAGAACGAGTTGAAGATGAAGAAGGCGATGCTGTTATACAAGCGCAAGTTAATGGCATGGAGGCTCAGCTGTTAGTGGATACTGGAGCCTCGATTTCTATTATGAAAGAAAAATTCGTCAAGAAGATCAGAGCAAGGATCGGTCCAAGGACAGGACCGGCACTACGAGAATTACTGGTGAAGAATTGCCGTGCTTAGGTGAAGTCTTAGTGAAACTTCGATTAGGACAGCAAGAAATTCTTTTCCCCTTCGCAGTTTGCTCAGATTCGATAGCCATTAATATGGATGGGCTATTGGGACGTGATTTCTTACATAAATGTGGTGTGAAAATAAAGTTTCAAGATGGGAAAGTGAATTTAGATTTAGGGGACGGACAGTTATTTTTATTTAAAACAATAAGTCAACCAACGGAGTACAATAAAAGGGGAAGTGCCGTGAATCAAGAGAAACAGCAAGCAGCCCAAAAGTTAACGAAGAATAAAAAGGACGTGAAGAACTTAAGAGAAGCTGAACCGCGAATTAATTCAAAAGGAAGTGAAGTTATTGGTGTGAAGAGTGAAAAATCAGAAACAAGGGATGTTTTTGAAATTAACGAAGTGATTGGAGACGTGTTTGAATCTCCAGTGGATCACTGTTTAGTTCATTGTGTCGCCGAAGATTTTAAAATGGGGCGTGGAATAGCAGTACAATTTCGGAGACGATACAATCAAGTAGAAATGTTAAAGAAACAGCAGATAAGGACTGGTGATGTCGCTGTTTTGTCGAGACCAAGGATGGGCGAAAATTTATTTACTATTGGTAACCAAAAAAGAAGTTGTCAAAACCACTCTGGACGCATTGAAGCAAGCGCTGGAAAAGCTGAAAACCCATTGTCTAAGGAACAGGGTTAAGAAACTTGCGATGCCAAGATAGGATGTGGACTTGATCGACTTAATTGGACCAAAGTAAAGAGAATTATTGAAGAAGTTTTCAATGGAGCGAGGATTTCGGTTACAGTTTTTATGCTGGATACCACAGAATTTAAAAGCGAACAGAAACTAGAAGTTAACTCAGCATTAGTTAAGCGAGAAGTGAAGAAGTTACGCATTGAACAGAAAGGAAGAAGAGACGAAGAAGGTCGGACCAATAGAAATAAGAAATCGTCGGAACAAGAGCGAGCTAAGAAATTGAAGAAGGAGACGTCAAAGGAGGAAATAAAGTTACATTCGCCACTGCCAATGGCGAAGAGTAACGCGGAAAAAGTAGTTGGCAGCTACCCAATTCGCATCAAACAATCCATCAACATCCCTCCTAGATGCCAGTACGTGTGTGAAGTGGATCAGGGCTTGATCAACCCTGACCAAGTAGTTTTAGTGGAGCCGACGAATATCTTAGTTCATGGAATTGCAGTAGCGAGATCTATTTCAAGGCTAAACGAAAATTCCTATTTGCTTTATGAATGTTTCTGAAGAAACCATTCGACTGCCGAAGAATCTGGTTGTAGCATATGTGGAAAAGATTGAAGTACCACTTCGAGAAGAGAGAGTTAATGCGATTCATAAGAATTACCAAGGACAACGAAAGTTAATGAAAACTTCGAGCTGAGTCATCTTGATGGGACGAAAAAGAAGATGTTGTTACAATTGCTCCAGAAATATTCCAATGTTTTTATGAAGAGCGACAGTAAGTTAGGATGCACTCAGGGTGTGAGGCATCGAATTTTAACGGAGGACGTACGCCGATTACGAAGGCACCGTATAGAGTACCATTTAGCCAGCGAATGGAACTGAAAACCAAATTGAAGAAATGCTAGAACAAAGGTCATCAAGCCATCTAGTTCACCGTGGTCTGCTCCAGTTATTATGGTAAAGAAGAAGGCGGCGGAAGGTGAAAATAAGATTAGAGTTTGCATTGATTACCGTGCGTTAAACTCTATCACCAGACGTGATTATTTTCCATTGACTAATCTTCAAGAGACTATCGACCAACTTGAAACGCTAAATACTTTTCTACGTTGACTTGGCAGTGGTTATTGGCAAGTAGAAGTCGATCCGCGTGATAGAGAAAAGACAGCGTTCTCAACCCCTGATGGACATTATGAATGTCTAAGGATGCCATTTGGGTTGGTAAATGCACCCAGCACATTTCAAAGGTTGATGTATTCGTGTTGTCTGGAATGACTGGTGAACAATGTCTGGTTTACCTAGATGACATAATTGTCTTCAGTAGAACATTTGAGCAACACTTAGAGAGACTTGAAGAAGTGTTTAAAAAGGTTAAACCAAGGAAATTTGAAGTTAAAGCCGTCCAAATGCAAGTTCGTCGCTAAAGAAGCAAAATATCTGGGCCATATTATTTCGGGAAGAGGAGTGAAGCCTGATCCCGAGAAGATTGAAGTTGTTAAGGATTATCCCCGACCAAGAACAGTGAAGACATACGAGCTTTTCTAGGGCTCGTTGGATTCTATCGGAAGTTTATACCCGAATTTTTCCGTAAGGCAATACCTGACCGCGTTACTAAAAAGAAGATTAAGTTAGAGTGGACGGAAGAGCAACAAGAAGCTTTCGACTACTTGAAGGAGAGGTTATGTACCCACCAGTGTTGGTATACCCGGATTTCAATAAAACCATTCATATTGTCAACGGACGCATCAGGAACAGCTGTTGGAGCTATATCAGTCAAGAAGCTGGAGGAGAAGAAAGCCCATAGCCTATGCTAGCAGACAGATGAATCGAGCTGAGAGGAACTATTCGGTGACAGAGCAAGAGTGTTTGGCTGTTGTTTGGGCCATAAAGCACTTCCGATGCTATCTTTATGGAAAGAAGTTCATCATTTATATGATCATCGACTTTAAAAATGGCTCTTTTCTTTGAAGGATCTACATCCCGTCTTGCTAGGTGGTCTTACTATTGTCCGAATATGACTTCGAAATCCATCACAAACAGGGAAGAAACATAACCATGCAGACGCCTTAAGTCGTTTACCTGTCGAAAAAGAGGAAGAAGCCGCACCTGATCACGAAATTATGGAGCTTAATTTACGATCCAGAGAGAACCCAACAAGCAATCAGGGAAGAAGTTGAAGAAATGCAGACATATAAGTGCCAGGAGATGGAAGTTGTCTATTTTGGTCCGTTGCTCTTGCGTATCTACGTCAGTGGTAAATAATAACCTAGAATTCAAGAAAAGGTTTGAGAATTTATTTGGAAAGCGGGCTGTTAGATATCATACGAAGTTCAATTGGAAATACGAGCTATTAATGACTGTCGTCAAGACTAACGTTCTCACATACGTTTACCGAATTAGTTCAAACCGTTTTACGTAATCGTGCAGTAGATTTATTAATTAAAGATGAATTTACTTAATTTAATCAATATTGAGATTTTAAAGCTAGTCGAAATTCAAACTTTATCATTTTTGGAAAAATTTTTGGAATTATTAAAATAAATTCCTAGTAACTTTAAAATTAACGAACGAAAATTACAACCTAAAACTTTAAGCAAAGCTAATATGATGCTATTAGAAAAGAATTGGAAAAGTTAAAAACAAAATAAAGTAAAACAGTTTAAACTAGAAGCGTATGGTGCTTGTATGAAAGACCACGAGCATGGGGAGGAGAGTAGAAATTAAAACTCTCACCGAATTATTATCCTGTGCTATCGTTGTGCACAGCGGAAAGTTGCAAGCTACGTTATGGTGAAGGCGAAGAAACTTGTATTTATTTAACTACAAGGCAAACATTATGTTTATGGGCTAAAAGAAGCGAGCGATGGCAACAAGCAGCGACTGAAGAAATTGGCGAGGACCAAGGGCGGAGCCAAAATGCAGAAGAACAGCATTATGATGCGGCTGCTGGTCAAATTTAAATGGAAGGACCACGAAGGCTCACGACGAAGAATTAGGTACAGGCTGTTCAAGATGCAGGAGAGCAAGAAGAAGTCCCATATGTTCCATATGTTGATCGAGAAGAACTTATGAAGAAACAAGCGGACGATCCCGAAATTCAAAATCTTAAGGACAATGAAGGAGGATCCTAGTGTTGGTTATTTCGAAGATGAAGAGGGAATCCTTTTCAAATCTGGATTTCAAGAAACAACTGATCGAGTAGTGGTGCCGAAGAGTCTCGTTAGAGGTTCATTCAGGATTATCACGATCCTCCATATGCTGGTCATCAAGGAGTCAGGAAGACGTTAAGTTTACTGCAGCAGCGAATGTATTGGAGCAACATGAAGCATGATGTTGAAGATTATGTGCGAAAATGTCATCCGTGTAATTCGAGGAAAACGTTTAACCATCGCCCAGTACCTCTGGAGTTATTTCAAGAAGTAAACTATCCATTCGAAGTAACCGCCATGGACATTGTTGGACCATTAACTGTGACGGATGATGGAAATCGATATATCCTTACTTTCCAAGATTATTTTACTAAATACCCAGAAGCTATCCCCTTACCAAATCAAAAGACTGACACCATTGCCCGAGCGTTTGTCGAGAATATTATTACGAGGCATGGCGTACCAAAGAAATTATTAACTGATCAAGGTAAATTTTGTTTCGGAATTATGAAAGATGTTTGTAAACAATTAGGAATCGCAAAAATTCAAACTACTCCCTATCATCCACAAAGTAATGGTATGATTGAACGACTCACAGAGTCTTAAAAGATCTGTTGTCACACATTACATCTCTAAATCACAGAGAGATTGGGATCGTTGTTACCTTATGTGTTGATGGTTATCGATCCCAATACATTCATCTACGGAGAGACACCTTACTCTGATACATGGTCGAGAAATGAATTTGCCGAATGACGACTGTGTTTAAGCCAAAAAGACCGCGTTAGACTATGCAGAAAATTTCGCTTCGGAAAGGTTGCCCGCCTCGAAGATGTTTTCGGAAAAGTGAGACATAGGCTGAAACAAAAGCTGTACAACGAAGGCCCAATATGATAAGAGGGCCCGCGGAGTAGTATTTATAGTTGGAGATTATGTCTATTTGAACGACCCTGTGTTAAGAAAGGATTGCAAGGAAGTTGGCGAAGTTATGGAAGGGTCTTATGAAGTTATCGAGGTACTAGGTCCAGTAAACTTATAAATAGTGAAAGTGGGCGTAAAAAGAAATGGTGGTCATGTGAAGACTAAAAGGATATATGGGGACGTACACTACTCAGTATAGGCGTCACGTAACAGCATCCTGCGGCACAGGAACCAGTTTCCTATGGAAGAACCGTCGTCCTTAGAGGAAAACGGAGGTAGACAACTGAAGAACAGTGGGTATGGCCAAGTAGATTTCTCCACCAAGAAGAGGAACCAGACCTGTAGTGAAGAAAGACGCGTGGTAGAGCGACAGATGATCGAAGGCGGAGCGCGGCATGTCTGAATCGTCTAAGAACGAGGATGAAGAGGCATATGGTAGACGAAAAAGTCAAACTTGGAGATGCCGCGAAGATGACGAAATGAAGAAGAGGATAGCGAAGCATCGCAGGGAGAAGCCTACAAGGCGCTAAATAGCCCTGAAGAAGCTAGTAACCCCCGCGCTCCTTCGGAGCATACTCCAAATTCAACCTAGAATCCCTCACGACTCACCCAGTGAATGGAGACAACAGAGTAGAGCCGACTTTCGGAAGATGACATGACAGTATTCCTCATCGATCGCAAGAATTCTTCGATGCTACCGAGGATTACGAAACTGCCACTAGTGAAATGGGTGACGATTCAACTTAATCAACCCGAAGAGTAGGACTGGAGGAAGAATCGGTCGAGGACCCTGAGCGAGTATCTATCAGATTTGTCATTGATGAGCCTTCAAGAAGAGTCACAGAAGAGAAACCCTGGTTCCGAAGAAACCCCGAACCCAAACTAGAAGCGAGGTCCAGCTCAAGAATACCCGTGGGTTTTACCAAGACGTTGTGACTAGATTTGGGTCAAAATCCCAGCTCGAGAGAAAGCTGATTAAATGCAGAATGCTTCCCAATCCTTTTCTTTCTTTGAGATATTTAAGGAAAAGAAATGTCACTCATCACTTTGGCCTGCGGAGAGGGCTTGACGAATACTCCGAGTGGTCACTGCGTGGTGCGTAGAGGCGGACTAAATGAACAACGAGGGGGTCAGATGGCGCCGGCAAACCTCATTCCAATAAAGTTCGAAGAACGAAGGACACCCTATATCCTTGTGTTGGATCTTAGTTATCCTTGCATCGCGTTGATCAGGTTCCTATACACCGTAAAATGTGTCCACGTGTTGTCTTAACTGAATCCCTCTAAGTAGTGATTTCCAACCATAATCCTAAAAATTCTACATTTATCCCAACCAACCGGTTTCCGGGCCTGAATACGCAAGGAAGATATGGACCGACTACGCGCAGATATCCTATGTCGGTGCAAGCAGTTGAGAAATCTTAGCCAGAGGGGCCTGGATGTCACGACTGCAGGAACCAGTTCGAAGAGTAATTGGAGAAGAACCATTAAAGGATGGCCAAGTTGAGTAATTGTTTGATGGAACACCTTAGGTCAATCACCAGGAGTAGGGTGTCTATTATTTCAAGTGTGTAAATTCCTGGTGACACTCATCAATGGATTCTCCTCTACGATATTTGGTTGGGTTTAAAATACTTGGACCCTATTGAGGTAAAGTTTGTGTATGCTCATGGCAAGAGGCATCCTTCGAGAGTCAACCATGGTAAAGTCATCCAGTGAGATCCGACGTTCGACTACTACCCAAGGTCTAGCTCACACAATTACCGGCTGGAGATGTCAACAGCACCGCTCTAAAGGAGGTCGAGATCGACGGAATCGAATCGAGATGGGCGATTCCCTTAGCTACGCAGTGAGGTGAGTGTTGTTAGTGTAGTGAGCCGTATTGTGGCGGAGTGTAAAGCAGCAGTCTTTTATTTTTTTTTTTTGATTATGTTTGTATCGCCCAAATTTTTGTGTTAATTTTGCTGTTAGATTTAGTAATGAGTCTATTGAAGTGTTTATATTTGTTTTTTTGATTTGTTGATTGTTCTGATTTGATTTTTTTTTTACCTTGCACGAGGCACATTTTTGTTTTCTTTGTTTTTTTAGTGTAGGTTTTCAGAAAGAGTACTTTGTTAATCTTTTCTTTTAAAGGGAGAAGGGATGTAGAATTCGAAATTCCTTGTATTGCAAGTATCTAATTCATTTTCTTAATGCGTAGTTGATAAGTGCGTGGCTTTGCATACAGGCTGCTACGCAGAACAAAAGCGTTTTTGTTTTAAGGCCCGCGTAATTAAAATAACATGGTAATACTTTGTATTTTAATCTATTACTTTGTCCAATGAATGTTATCTCCTACCTTGTTCATTGTAATATTACAAGACACGGTCGCCAATTCCCACGTTATGCTATCAGTAGGTCGTCTGAAAGTCAGAAAAATAACGCCTTCGGTCATACTTGCGCCCTTCTGTGAAAGAGGACGAACTAGTTATCGGTGCAAAATGACGTCACAACTAGAGCTATAAAAAACCTTACATAGCGGGTTTGGGTGAATTAGTTCGCGATCCTTCAAACTAGCTTCAGGAATAAGCCGCGTTCTTCCTCGTCGAGTGTCTCTAAATTTAAAAAATAAAACTTCTCATCTTAGTTTTTGCAATCAAAATACGCTTAAAATTCGAGAACAGGAAGCACAAGCTTTCCTCGAAAGGTTTTTGATTTGTGAATTAAATTTATGAAAATTACCCCTTTTAGTTTGCTTTGGCTTAAAAGATTGTGTGTGTTGTGCAAAGTTTGTGTGCCTAAATTTGGAATACGTGAAGAATAATTTTCCCACATCGGCCGGTAAGATGTTTAAAAATTCTGCTTAAGACTAACCATTGCAAATACAAAAAATCGTAACTCGTTCGCTCTCTCTCCTCTCTCTCTCCCTCTCTCCTCAGTAAATTAGTATGATAAATTAATCATTAAGATAATTGTGTTTTGGTCTACTTTTTTTTTTTGTTGTTCACTTGATATCCCATTAATTTTGTAGCTTATAATGATATAAAAACTAATATATAATTTTAAAAGACATAAGTCATTCTTTTATTTCGTCATTCTAAAGAAGATCAGTTTGAACCCTTAGTGGAATCCCGAGAGGAAGTCAGTCTAGTAAAGAGAAAGCCGACGAGAAGAGTAGTCGAAATCTTTAGGCTAACTAACGGCCCTGCCCAGCTGACGGAGGAAAACAGTTTGGGAAACAGCTTTGGCTAAAATACTAAAACCATTCGCTACCGAACAAAAGTTTGTTTCCCAGCAGTGGCTCGCCGGTCAAAAGAGCAGGTGTGGGTTATCTGTGAGACGGAATTTGGCGTTGTCTTATTTTGATTTTGGCGCTAGCCATCCCCGAAAGTCCTCCAGATTAGGAAAACCGTTTCGTTACATATTCTTTAATATATTTCATGTGCTCATGTAGTAGCTCATGATCGTTGCGCGTTGCGTTTGCACGCAGCTGTTTGTTTATATGTATGCGACTGTTTAACCTTGTAAAGACTCAGTTCCGAGATTGACACAAGCGTGAAAGTATTTGTGTTTTTGAATTCATTGCTGCCATTTTGTTCTTACATTTGATGTAAGATTTTGCCTCGCTTAATTTGATTTTATTTCGTCCATCATGATAACTCGGTTAATAATAATTGTTTATTATATTCTTGTGTACACAATCTAGATATAAGATCATTTATTATTTTAGTTCTGGAAGATATATTTAAGTTTAAAGAGTTAATTTTTCGTTTTTTTTTAAATTTTGCTGATTTGTATTTAATTATTAATCACCTCGGGTTGGGCGAATAGGAGCTTTGTGCTTGCTTTTAGTTTTTCTTTTGTTAATTTACCTGTATTGTCCACGTTTAATTTAGTTTGTTTTAATTTTGGAACCACGTGGATTGAATTGATATAAATAGGACTATCTTCCTGAACTATTTTATCTTTTTTGCTTTGTTAAAGGATTTAGGATTGCCCTTTTGTAATTTAGAGTCTATTGCAGTTTTGGATTTCGACCGGGACCTTTTGTCCAAGGTTTTTTTTTTCTGCGTAATTGTAATTAACAATTTTTTTTTCTTTTTTTTTATAATAAATCTTATTGATTGTTATTAACGTCATTCTAAATTTTGTTCTTTTATTTTTGTTTAAACCTTTTCAATTTTTGGAATTAAAGAAAGTCAGATTTCTTTCACCCACAATTTACTTTTCGTTCAAATTTTAATTTGCGAGGGTAACCATGAGTTTAATTGTTCTTTTGCGCCCTTTTAATTTTTTTTATCCGTTGAGCTAGTTAATTTAATTTCATTTTTGATATTCATTTTGCATTTTCTTTGGTACATTCAGTACACAGCAGTACGTTACCGCGAAAGATAAGGAAATAAGTAACAAAATTAGAGCATTGTCTAGAGTCATGTGGGATTTAAATGGCAATGCGGCGGGTACGAGTTACAGGAACTTTATAGAATCGGCGCTGTTATACGAGGGAGGATATGGGCGAACGCGTGTAAAATTGAAGAAACAAGAAAATTGAGATTGCTAATGGTTAGGGCTGCGAACGCGTATTCATCTATTTCAGCGAACGCGGCGTGCGTTATTTCGGGATTATTATCAGTATATGCGTTTGAGAGTACGTAAATTTCGTAAAGACGCGAATAAAGTAAAGTTTGAGGTCAAACATTTTCAATTATTATTAATTTATACGTTTATAAGAAATTTTAGTCTGCTGAGCTGTAATATTGTTTTAAAAAAAAATATCCACATATATTACACATGATTTGATTATTAAGGAATTGTGTTATCAAAAATAATTTTTAATTCCGAAAAGTTGCTGAACAGTAAATTTTAATTTACACTCCACAATAAATAATTGCCCAGTAAACCGTTTTTGATTTCAACACTTTATTGATTTCTCATTGTTAATAAAATATACGGCATTTATTTTTGAACATATGGAAATATTAATTTATATGTGCAGTGGATGTATACATAGTTGCCAGTTGCCATGGTGTCCTTTATTTAAACCCATAATGTATCGGTAACATTATATTGCTATATGAATTCATACTCAACTGATTTTAGCTTAACTCGCAAAGTTCCAAAGTAACACGTACAAAAAAATTCCAACAACAAAACCTTTGTTCGCCGAGTCCGCCGAGAAGGGAAACCTTTTAAAGATCACGCCGCCGACACTAATGCCCACCGCCTTCCATTCCATTAAAAACGGAGCAATTTTCCATTCTTCGCGTACGCTTTTCTCTACTTTCCGCCCGGCCTCGACTCGGCGCGCGGATAAAAAGGAAACACATTAATTTCGCATACATATCGCCGTCTGGGGAGCCCGCCCCGCGTCCGTAATTAATTTTCAGATTATTTCCCGCTACTTTGACATTTCTTCTCTTATTAAGTCGGCAAAAATCCGGCGTGCCAACGCGGAAATGAACAAATCGACGCTTCGCCCAACTTTCCCCAATGACGCCGAATACATAATCACCAAACTCCGAGCGGAGGACCCGCGGCCGTTTTGCATAATAGAAAAAGAAAAGTTTTCTTATAAAGTAGAAATAAGTAGGCGAGGAACGCGTGGAGGAACAACAATATAATACGCACAAGTAGACGCAACACAAATATGGATTTTGTTAAAGTTAAGCTTCCTCTAATAAGAAGGGGAAGTAAAGAAAAATGGAAAAAAAGGATTTCGTAGAACGTTGGACAACTTTTTTTAGGAATTGATATTGAAAATTACAGCAATGTTTGTAATTACAATTTAGCGTAACAAATGCGTAACATTCTGATGGTATTTTACAACGATATGATATGCATAGCGTTAAATCGATGGTTAAGAGGATTCGAATTTAATTGTGGGAACGGAGCCTTTCATTTATCATTCACGGCCGATAGTCCATTTCCAACAGTCATCCATTCCATTCATTGCATGAATGAAGCTCTTGCGCATGAAATAGAAATTTCACGTTGCTTTCACAAGAATAAACGTATAGAAACGTGTTTGCATCTAAACAATCTGCTATGTATTTATTGTCAATAAGTTAAAAATTAAAATGTAACGTTATAAAACCCATACCGTGAACGCTTCAGCTACTGCTTCTGCCTTTCACTAAATATGTGCGCTCATGTGGTGAAAGCCAATCTTTAGCATTCGTTTCATTCATCTCTGGCTTCGTACTGCAATATTACTCGTAGTACAGACATAGGTGACTCAAACCACGTTCATCTCAACACCAGCTCGAATATTTTCGACAACGTTTTGCCTGTATCCCCTGTTTCCTCTTAAATAACTTGAAAGAACCAATCCCATTAATCTTTGAAATGGCATAATAATGTTTTCCGAAAAAAATTGGTATTTACATATATTACCTTCCAAAGTAAGAAGCGCGTGCCTGCAGGGCGGAGTATTATCTCTCTTGTCGTAGACTACGCTAGTAAATAACTTAATCTGGAATCTGACCGGAAAGGGCTTTTTCGCTTCAAGAGTGATGTCTAAAAGTTCTGATGGAACGTACAGAAACAGCACTGAATAGGGTAGAAAAATGATGCAAACAAGAGCGACTATCAATCAATGCTCAGAAAATGCAGGTTCACAAGGACAAGAATGGTGGAAGACTTAGAACCACTGGTGATGGGAAGTGAAAGGTTCGATTTGTCAAGAGGGCGAAATACCTTTGGTATGGTTTTATCAAAGACTTGCATGTGCTACAGCTGCGATGAGATCGATCCCTGCTGCCGCAATAGAAGCAATTCTTAACATGCGACTATTACATATACACACAAGAAACTACTTGGTCTACAGTACATGGATTTATGCACAATCTAGCATCATATACGTAAATCGCACAGTGGTGAACACCAGAAACTATTAGATAAACTTAAGGAGGCACCCCTTATGGGGACGCTATGTGATGCCATGGTTTAGAAAATCTACCTAGATCGAAAGTATCAGGTTGATAGGAAGGAGTGGAAGAAAAGCACTGCAGTAAGAGCAAACTCGAACTGGTATATAGACGGCTCCGAAACTGATAATGGCGTAGGAAGTGGAATACATGCAAAGAAGCTTAAAATTGCTCTTTCGGTGAGCTTCAGCAAGGACCAAATATTTCAGGCTAAGGTTGTTGCAAACTAACAACTTATCATTGTGTCAGAGAAATAGAAAGATGGACCGAGTTAGGTAAAAGCGTCGCTATTTTCTCTGACAACCAGTGAACACACTTTTATAATTGTTGACTCTAAGCTGGTTTGGAACTATATAAGCGCACTAAATGAGGTAGACACTCAAAGGAAATTAACAGTGGCCTAGGTTGCCAGCGATTCGGCGGTGAAAATGAAATAAATGCGGCGGACGATCTGATCAGGGAGGGTCCGCCTCAGATCATTCATTGGAGCTGGCCCTTCCTTTGGCATTACTAATCACAAATTAAGAAAGTTTAATACTGATTGATATCTAAGGAGTCAGAAGGTGATGGAAACATCAACAGGACAGAGAAAGGCAAAGAGCAAAGATTGCAAGCTTCTTATAGTATGAATCATTAACAAATTAATGTATTTCTGCTATATACTGTAATAATTAAGAAAATTTTTCTCAAGAAAAATTTTCTCCTCACGCAGGATTCGAACCTACAAACTTTCGTTTGCCGGACGAACACCCCCCCATTTGAGCTAGGGAGAAGTGTGTGTAGGTTCGTGTAAGAATCGACTAATTAGTTCTTGGGAAAAAAACTCCTCTTAATTATTACAGTAATCAAAGAAAAAAAAAAAAAAAACGTGAAAGAGACAAAGAAGTTTCTAAAGGGACAGAGATCTGAGTGTATCTAAAACCTCCTGAGTAAAGATAAGAAAAATGTCAGAATGATTGTATGTCTGCTGACAGGTCAGTATAGACTAAATGGAACACAGACCCAGCAGATAACGCTACTCGCAGATTATGCCAAGAGGAGGAATAAACATCAGGTCGCATGCTGTGTCAATGCGACGACCTGGTGAGGGTAAGGTTACCAGTAGTGGATCTGGGGAACCCCACAGCTAACAACTATACAAAGAAGCTACTCCCAAGGATGATAGGTCGGTAAAAGGCGCAAAATCAGAAACCCCTTCCAAGACAAAGGAATCACAATAGATCTAAAAAGGTGGCGGTGAATCAGGTCAGCGGACACCTAACTTTAGTCTAATCTACCTTGCCATAAGCTTATTCGGAAGAGAGAAGTTTTGAGTTATCTGTCCAGGTTGACTTTTAGGACACGATCATTAGACCAGATTAGATTAGGGTGATGTAGCTTTGTTCAGTTTCACTGTTACCGCCTTTGTCCTAGAAGGAATTCTAACCTTGCTTTTGGATTTTAACTACCACATTTTGAGAGAAGCTCTTTTAGGTAGCTAATTGTTTTGGGGTTCTTTGAGCCCAAACTAGAAACCTTCTCTTTGCCAAGTTATCTCATGGTAGCAAGAGGACTTGGCATTTCCCTCCTTTCGGCAGAATTTGCAAATGGTTCATCCCTCAGGCATGTGCATGGCCATTTAGTTCATTTTGACGATAAACGAATTTATTGTCATTTTCACAGTTTCCTGTCTTTACTCAGTAGATCTTTAATAAATAACTCTGGACTTTGTTCCTGTCTCTTTTGCGTGCATATGTCTGTAAATATTTGTCACAATTCCTTATACTCATAAGTGGGTATCTATTCTCTGATAGACTTTATAGTTTGCAACTTGGTGATGCAAAGAAAGAACCAGCTGCAACGAATGACTTTGACGAACATTGTCAATGTTAATATCCTCTATGTGCTTGCCTCGTTCAGACTACCCAGTCTTAAACCATCTTAGAAACAACTCTTCGAAACTGATCACCCTAGGTGTTGCAAATAAATTGCTAAAATAAACTTACTTAAGCATTGATAATGCTTAATTCAGATATTAAATCAAAATACAGACGGGTGATTTGGCGCGCTACATTGTAATTTTTTATTTTAATAGGATTTATTAAAGTTATATCCGGCTTTCCCGTTATTGGCGTCGAATTTGACGACGTCGTGGAATTTGCGAGCCTGTCATCAGTTTAATTAGCTGGCTGTGTGACAGGAGTGACGGGCGCATCAATAGGCAAGTCCTCGTTAATTGCGACGTAAACATCATTATCTAGGATGCGATTACTGTTAACAATGAGCGGCTCTATCCTAAAATGAAGCGCTGGCGCCTGGCGTTGCCATTCTATATACGTTTGCTAGTAATCCGATCTACATCATAAGGATAAATCAATAGTGTATATATGTATAAATATACACGTTTTCGTTATTAATTTTTTAATTAGATATGTGGCAAATAATTTGCAATTTTATCGGTTTCGTTGTCATAAGAAATTATGCGTGTTTTTCTCTTGAATAGTTGTCTGGTTTATATTTTTAACACACGCATTTTTCATACTTTCTCGATAAAGTGGCACCCACTATGTAAAATAGCAATGTAAAATCTATTTAAGTGCGAATAATGGTTAGAGTGGCATTATGTAAGTATTGTTAATTTTTTACTTGCTGCATCACTATTATTCACAGCAAATATGTATGACGCGCTGTCCGCCATTATTGTGTTCTGGATTTCCATTTGAAGGTCTGCTTATCCTATGAGAGATTCCCCAAGTACTTACACACTTAGTATATAATGCTTTCCGTTTCTTCATATCCATACGTTGTATTCTATTAGTCACGTCGTTATTGTAATGAATTGATTTTGCTTAAATTGATCCCCATTGATTCAGCATAACCTTTCTTCATTAGT
Source organism: Protaetia brevitarsis (assembly GCA_004143645.1). Lineage (NCBI taxonomy): Eukaryota > Metazoa > Arthropoda > Insecta > Coleoptera > Scarabaeidae > Protaetia > Protaetia brevitarsis. Next base: position 524,348 of record RXPK01000151.1, on the reverse strand, counting down.
ATGAAGTCACACATTCGCATTTAAGCTCTTTACAACTTCATTTATTATTAATTAAAAATGGCTGTATAAATCGAACAATTTTGTAAAAATGTAAGTATTTCTATGCCGTTTTAGAAATCAAACGACCAGGTCAGGCGAAACATGTATATTTCCATTTAGTGCGGTAACGAATCGTTCATAACATCTTCCAGAGGGTTAAGCCTTGCGAAAGGAACGGAGTCGAATAAAAGTGAATAGATATCTAGAGACTCTAGTGAGTAGGGACGAATTACGCTATCTCACCGTTGGCGGCCTAACTTCTAACAGTGGGGCTCGCAGTAGTTCCCGTTAGGCGAGGTTCGTTTGAGATCGAAATTTCGGCGACTTTTCTGGTTTCTCGGGAAGTCTTTCGCGAATTCTCGATACCCCTGGTCCAGTCCGACCGACTCGACCCACCCTTTCGTCATTTTATGAACCCCCAAGTCGTAGAGTCTTCAAATCCTTTAGCATAGAAATATTTTTTACTTATTTTATATCTAAATAATTCTTCTAACTTCAGTTTATTTCTTGCTAGTACGTATTACTAAATTAAACATACATACTTTGGTAAATAATGTCTTTCTGTTCGTATTTTTTTTAGTATATATTTAATGCGTCTGTGATGTCGAATGTGTTAAGGTCTTGTACGTATGTATGAATGAAGACTGATATTACACTGCGACTTAAGAGATCTATGGTGTACCATCATGGTGGGAGGGCACATTTATATAACGGGCGCGATGCTGGACGGGTCATTGCTGCAAATGCCCACGGACAGCATGGCACCCGAAATTATCTTCACTGGAAAGCTGAAAATCTCCATACCGAACAGAGACCAGGCACGTAGCGAGATAACTGCTAATGATAAATGATTCACGGACGGATCTAAATCCAGCCAGGGTACAGGAGCCGGTATTTGTGGACCCAGTCCTAATCAAAGGAACTCCATAAGCCTGGGGAAACAACGGTCTTCTAGGCCGTGGTATCCGCCCTTGCAGCCTGTGCAGATTTGATTGCAAAAGGGGGCTACATGAGGAGGAAAATTATTATAATGACCGACAGCCAGACTGTCATTAAGGCAGTCTCCAACTCCGTAACTAGGTCAAAACTAGTTAGAGACTGCAAACAATCCCTCAATGCACTGACACGGGACTACACAGTGTCTCTGATTTGGGTGCCGGGACATGAGGATATAAAGGGCAATGTAATAGTCGACGAACTAGCCAAGGAGGGCTCTAAGAGACACTTCATGGGTCCAGAGTCCGTATGTGGGATTTCTAAGGATTCCGCAAGAACGGAGATCTGGACCTGGTTAGGTCAAGAAAGTACAAAGAAATGGAGGTCAACTGAAGGTCAACTCTATACCAAAGCGCTGATAGGAGATGGGGATGTTAGTTTCTCTGAAAACCTACTCAGGCGCAGTAAGAAAGAAGTTAAAACAATTATTGGGTTGGTAACTGGACACTGTCCCCTGAAAACGCATCCATACAACACAGGCCGGGTAAGTGAACCGTGGCGTAGAATATTTCGGGAGAGATCTATTGGAGCCCTCGAAGGTTCTCAAGTTCCCGCTGGGCAAGATACTGGGCTTTATAGAGAACACTAAGCTGCTCGAGTGGAAATAAGAGGATTAATAGGGATGGTACAATGAGCACGTAGCTCAAGTGCCCGAACATTAAGTGTCCACCCTAACTTTAATGAATGAATGAATGAAATGGTGTACCATGTTCTTGCTATTTTACCGCTAACCTTCCAATTCTGTTCCTTTAAGAAAGTATAGGGTATGAGACGGGCCCAGGTTAGATACGTATCCCTCCTTGATTTCACGTGCATCCAGGTGCTACGCCCTTGAGTTCCCATACTGGTCCATACGGGTGCGCCAGGTCAGAAAAGCACCAGTACGTTTACAAATTTAGAACATCACGCAATTGTAAGTGTATTTCTTATATAATAACAATAATAATAATAATATGTTTATTGATCCAAACCAAAATACAAAAAAAAATTAAAAAAAAAAATAAAAGAACAAATACATAATTGTAAGGATCAAATGGAAGAGAATGTCAGTCTCCAGCATGATGCTGTTGACTGGTTTTCAATTCTCTCCAAAATAAACTAAAACATAAAAAAAAAAGTTGAGATAAGTATTCTGGTTACAAAAGAAAACAACAAAAAAAGGAAAAATACTTGTTACCGTACAATAAAATGCTCGGATCACATAAGACCTTCACTGCCGCCGCAGAAGATCCGTTTTAATTTTCTTTCTATGGTATTCATTCATATATTAATGTCTGCATATTAAAACTTGTCAACATCAATTACGCTGTTTTAATTTCCACAAAAATACTCTGATATAGAGTTTAAACCCTGCGGGGAAATATGTTGAGCATTAATATTAGATGCAGTTCCGAAATCCGCCGCCAGTGAGCGCGTCGCCCATTCGTGCGCGTAGAAGTCAATAAATATGTAGCAGTGGCGAGCGTTAAGCTCACGATCTCCGGAGTTAAAATTAAAGTTGACAATAACAAAATTCAAACGCTGGAATACTGGATCAGTTTCCGAAACTTGATTTGGGTTGTCTGATAGCGTCTGACAAAGGGAGAGAAGAAGCAACTTGTATGCATAATATTACTTTGTATGTTTCTATTTTGTGCCTTCTCGGAAATGAAGTGGAAACAAAAGCAAGCGGAACAATACCGGAGTAAGGTTCGTCAGGGTGTGTGTGGGTGGTGCCATTGCTACTTCGACAATTTTCATCATCTTCTTTCGCACGGAATTTTGCTCGCTTATTTCGAGTAACACTTTGTAGTCGGGAGTTAAATGAAATTGTCACGATATTTCAGATTGCTTGCGCTCTAGAAATTGCTTCAAGTTTCTGTACGACTAAACTTCCTTTATTAATTGTACTTCTGTTTGCCCTTGCACAGCTATAACCAGTATGTAACTGTGTGTGTATGTGTTTGTGTGTATGTTTTAGTCAGAGTGCGGCTTTACAAACCGGGAGATAAACACAAATAAGAGCGCGAATTCGTTCTTTCCCGGTTCTGGGAATTGTTTGGATGCTGTTTAGCGAACTTAGTGGGAAATTAGTCGATTGCACAAGGGGTTGGAGAAGATTGAGGCGACGAGTAAGCTTTTTATTTGCATATTCGTTTTGAATAACTATTTTACTATTTTTTCACATCTACCTTCAATGGGAGTTTTCAATTCATTAAGGCTTTTGACGCTTCTTATAGTTAGCGATGGAGAATGATTCGTTTTAAGAGAATATAATGATAATTACATTAAGCATTGCTCCAAACAATGGTAGCCTCTATCGTTCCAATGCAACACATTCAAATACAACGCAGTAGGCTGTCTTGTCCTCTTCGTTGCAGTCTTCACACCTTGAAAGACGCCTATTTCAGCAAATTCGCAACTGCCTAATGCTGCACTCCACTGGGAGCCCACTATGTATCTGCCCAGAATGCTGTCCCAAACTGATGTTTTTCTACAATCCACTCAGCCACTGCATCACGTATCGCAGCTTTAGCTACTCCCAGACTCGGTTCAGATCTAGTGAATATTATTTAAGAGTCACTTCTTGTAATCTTGTTTGCAAGTCTATCGCTTGGTATCCCCTTACGACCCAGCACCCACACCAAAATAACTTTGTTGTGTTTGGCCAGGATTCTTAGATAGGTAATCGCAAGTTAGTTTCGAAGTTATCTGATAGGATGCATGGCTATAATATACTGATCACCTGACTCTTAGTTGTTTTTCCAACACCCTATGGGTGGAAGTTTCCACTGCTAGTATTTTCGTTTGACATACGGTGGTATATTGTCTCAATACTATATATTCTTTATAGAGTGTCTTCAATATATATTCGTACGAGACGCGAACGTGTGCACACGCATCTGAGTTTCGAATTCTAAATTCTCAAGTTTTAAGCAAAAATGCCCATCAGGTTTAAGATCAAGTGATGAGGTTATTACCTTTGTTAAGAGTCAAGAGTTTTGTGAGATTATCCGTGATGTAGTGAAAAAAGAAACCGATCATTTACAACAAATAATAAACGATTTGAAAAATCAAGTAATAATTTTAAAAGAAACAAATATTGAACTAATTCATATGTTATCCAATAAAACCAATCAAAATATAAATAATAGCACCATGGCCAATGTGAATGCGAGTGAATCGTTATTGAAAGCCAAAATCCCGGCGCCAAAGGTACCGACCTCCGGACAACAAAAAGCTTTGAGGCCGAATTCTTACGCGCAAGAAAACATACAACAAACAAAACTAAAGGAAATGGATACAATAAACATCGATGACAATAAAAATAATAGTGAATCCTGGAGTACTGTTATCGGAAGAAAAGAGAAACAACAAAGACGTCGAAATGTGATTCGCGGCTCTGACTCGACAGCACAAATTAAAGGTGTAGAGAGCTACAATCATTTACATGTATATAATTTAGATCCGAAACTTACTGCCGAAGACTTAAGGAACTATATGAAGTCGAAAAAAATCGAAAACGTACAATGCGAGCTACTACAAAGTAAATATCCAGACAAGTACTCGTCCTTTAAAGTGTCCTATCCGTCAAAGTATCATGGCGAGGTCCACCAATCGGAATTTTGGCCGGAAAATGCTTGCATTAACCGTTTTTTATTCCGTCTAGTAAAAATCCAAAGAAAACGTTTAATTAACTTAAACATTATGCATCAGAATATTCGTTGCTTAAGTAATAAGATATATGAATTGCAAACAGTCCTTGAAGAATCAAACATTGATGTTTTACTTCTTAGTGAACATTGGCAAACAAAAGATCAGATAGAGTCAATCACATTGAATAATTTTCGATTAGTTGTTAACTGGTGTCGAAACGCAAACAAACATGGAGGAGTTGCAATTTTTGTCAAAATCGACGTTCCGATAAAAGCCGCAGTAGATACTACTGCCTTCAACGTACCCAATGTTCTTGAAGTGTGTGCCATCGAATTAAAAACAAATGTGTCCCTTACCCTAGTTGTGCTTTATCGCCCGCCACAATCAGATTTTCGGCTATTTATGGAAAATCTCTCCGGTTTATTGGATGTGCTTCAGTATGGTGAGAAGTTTATTGTGCTCGGTGGAGACTTTAACATAGACTTTATGCTTCCGTCTGCAATTCACCAACAAATTAATGACTTATGTGCTACGTGTAACTTGCATTTGACCCTTAAGGAACCAACTCGTGTATTTAAAACTTCCCAAACATGCTTAGACAATTTTTATGTAAATTTGCCTGATGATAGTTATTCTGTATTATGTACTGATAATAACTTATCCGACCATTACACCCAAATCATTAAAGTAATACTATCTCCATCGGACAATAATAGTTCTACTGAATATGTATATAGACATAATTTTTGTGAAATGTCACTTAACACCTTTAACAGTTTTTTAGCTAACGAAACATGGCTTTCTGTGTACGAGTGTAGCATGCATGTGCTGATGCAGCATTCACAAGATTTTTAAATATTTTTCTGTACTACTTTAATATTTGCTTTCCGATCTCAAAATCTAAGGTGAATAAATCACCTAAAAACAAAATACTAACACCGGAAGTCTTAGAAATGAAAAACACTTTATTGTTTCTAAAAGATATTAGTTCACATAATCCCGCTTTTACAACAGATTTCAAAAACTATGAAAAACTATATAAAGATTTTTTACGAAAAACTAAATTCGACAATAATGAATTACTTATAAAATCATGCAGCAACAAAAACAAAGTCGTATGGTCTATAATCAGAGAAAATACGAATTACAACAAAAAAGATGCTAATGTCATGCCTACCAACTTTTCGGATACGGAGATGTGTACCAATTTTAATCATCATTTTACAAGTTTGCCCTACAAACTGATAGCGGATCATGCATCATATAATCATGACAAAATCGATTGGAGTGCAATTAACAAACATTTGAGATTTATTGCAGCAGAGCCGAATTCTTTTTTTGTGTCTCCTGTAACTGAAACCGATGTAGAAACTGCTATAAATAATATGAATACCTCCTTTTCTGTAGGTTGGAATCAAATACCCTCTTTTATTGTGAAACATTCATCCACATATATTGTCACAACTTTGGCTTATTTAATAAATTTTTCTTTTGAAAAGGGCATCTTCCCCACCAAACTAAAACTCTCCATAGTCAAACCGCTATTTAAAAACGGAGATCGAAATAATCTTTGCAACTATCGACCAATTAGTTTATTACCTGTATTTTCTAAGATATATGAATCAATAATGAATCAACGATTAATTCATTATTTAATATCATTTAATTATCTATCCACCAGTCAACATGGTTTTTGTCCAAGTAAATCAACAGATACAGCTATCTTTAATTTTCTAAATAGCATATACAACAATTTGGATTGCAATAAACAATGTCTTGGATTATTCCTGATCTATCCAAAGCTTTTGATTTAGTTAATCACAATATCCTTTTACATAAATTAAAACATTATGGTGTAAATGGAGTGTCGTTGAACTGGTTCAGATCCTACCTTACAGAGAGGAAGCAAAGTGTAATAGTGAAGAATTGCCAATCGTCATTTTTAAATCTGAATGTTGGGGTGCCGCAAGGTTCCGTGTTGGGTCCAACACTCTTTGTGGTTTACATTAATGATTTTGCTGCTCATTTAAGTGAAACAGAACAAACAACCATGTATGCGGATGACATTAGTATGATTATAAGCTCTCATAATATATCTGAACTATTAGTTAAAACCGAAATCATTTACAACAAAGCGTGTAATTGGATGGCATATAACAATTTGATGATAAATAAGGAAAAAACCAAGTTCATATACTTTCATAACAAAATAAAGTCAATTCAAGAAATTAACATTAATCAAGTTACCTGGAATACTCACGTATCAAGTAAATTTTTAGGAATATTTGTCCATGAAAATTTGAAATGGTCACATCACATTGAATATTTGTCGAAAACGTTATCTAAAACATGTTATGCCTTGAAACAATTGAGAGAAACTTGTAATATCGAGACTTTAAAAACTTTTTATTATTCTAACTTTGTTGCATGTATGCGTTATGGAATTATCTACTGGGGAACGTCATATGAAGCAAATAGAATATTCTTAATACAAAAACGAGCAATCAGAATTATTTTCAATATGAAATATGATGATTCCTGCAAGAAGATTTTTAAAGATAATTTAATTTTTACTTTGTTTGATTTATATATATACGAAACATTATGCTTTGTTTATAAACATAAAGAAGAATTTTGTGCGTATAATTATTCCCACGAGCATAACACGCGTATCGATAATTATCTGTTGCCACCTCCACATCGAAAGGCAATGTTTCAAAAGAGTCCATACTACGTTGGCTGTAAAGTTCTATAATAAGTTACCCCGTAATATAAAAGAAATTTCAAATTTTAATTTATATAAGAAAACCGTTAAGCAATATTTATGGGATAAAAACTGTTACAGTGTTAGTGATTTTTAGTTAATATAATTATGTTCTCCCTTTTTCTTTCTTTTTTTTTGTGACTTGTTTCAGGCATGTATTTTAATATTATGCTTTTGAAATAAATGATTATCTATCTATCTATCTATCTATCTATCTATCTATCTATCTATACACCAGCTCCAGAACCTGTAATTCCTTTTGACCTATCTGCATACTAGTTTTGATTTTGAATTCCTGATTCCTATCTTGCTCTTCAATCATCTCAGTTCAAGATAACCTTGAAACGTTTGTCAATGTGAACGCAAATGGCATATATTACGCCTTCAATATAACCTATTATGAAACAAAATCGAATTTTGATGCATGTTCGGTTTCAAAATGACCTCATCTTACGGACCTATAGAAGCTATACGGACAAACTACTCCCAAGAAAGTGTAATAAGACCTTTGGCCTCTCAATTTATGTGAAGGTGGCGGAGCAGGAAATAATTGGGCATAGGCATAATTCAACATTTATGAGTGAAACGTCTACCAGCAACACAAAGAAAATGAACGATTTCGTTTTCCTTCTTTGTGATTTCCCATCGCTCTTTCAATGAGCAAGGAAGTAATAATTTAATATTTATATATAATGTAAATAGTAAATTCTAATAAATCTATATCGCAATCCAGATGATAAAGTGCGTGTTTCAGCACCTAGCGAATTTAATTTCGCATCTGTCATAAATAGTTTATGCTTCGAGAAGAGAAACGCTAACGGAGGAGCGCTTAAAACGAATCTATTCAACCGGCTGAGGCTCGGTTTTTTAGCTTCAATTCTCTTTTCCGTATTCTCCGTTTGTGCGGGAAACTTTTCTCTCCACTTTATGTGCAACATTCGTGTAGAGGTGAGAAGAAGCGTGTTTCCTTTGGATGGGCGGTGTGTGCCTCCCGCGATAAGAGGTGAGGCCACGTGCACACGTGAAAAAGGGGATTCTGCGCAAGGGGCGTCAGCAACGGTAAATACGCAAAGAATTGCAGCCAGTTAAAAGAATGAGTACCGCTTGAGACGTACACGAGAGTAGCACTAAGACGTACAGCCGATTCAAATGGATCGCTTTAATTCAACATAGGGTTTGAATTGTTATATAGAAATATGGGAGTAGGAACTGCTTTTGCGTTAGAGTTTGTTTCTTACTAGTTTAAGATCGAGTGTGTTTTGGTTGGAATTATATAGAAACTACTAGTTTGAGCGAAGGAAACAGCTCCTATAAAAGTTCTACATGGTGTAAAATCCAAAATGGGTAATTGACATTTTTTCAGACATGCATAAAATGCATTCATTTAGGCAATATCAAAAATTGTTATAAATAAGGTCATTGACATTAAAGGATAACTCCTAATATGTTACCACATTCCTCTATACTGAAGAATCAGGCTTTGTTATTTTTCATAAATACGCTGGGCGTTTTGAGGAAATTATATTTAATATTTTAAACATTTATCTTTTCAGTTTGTAACACAATGCGATTTTGCTTTTTTTGCCTGGCTGGTAGTCGAGTAGCTTGCACGCTCGAAAGAAAAAAAAATCCACAGCAGATTACGTGAAGCAATGTTTGGAAAGATCTTCTTGTTTAAGACTACTAGAGGATGTCCAAAAGGAAGAAATACATCAATAGTTGTAGGGGCATAACCATGGGTGAACTCCTATACATGCTGATTAAAAAATTTCTAGTTTTTCTGTCAAAATAAGCTAATCATATAGGCGTATTTGCAAGAGGAAAAGTCGAGAACGCTTTGTATATCCCAATTAAAGTAGGAGTTAATTAAAAAAAAAAAATGATATCAAGCAATAGTAAGTGGAAGTACCAAGTACCAAGCGTTCGCAAAAATTCTCAATAAGAGTTTGCTCCAACAATAACCGCTGAAGTGCCCCTTAAACTTACTCTCTTCCAAAATTTAGTGGAGAGTAAAATCAAACGGACCACACGCAGAATAATTATAGAAGAAGAAACTATCAAAGGTCAAGATCAAACTTGGACCATGCCAAAAATTTCAGCCATATGAAGAAGTTTATCTTATGGTGAAAATTGCGTTGTATAGATATATCACATCTACATTTTGTATGTAATCACTAATCAACCGCTTCTTAGACTGTTACGAACAACTATGGTACATACCGGTTTGGCCCGTCCACATCTCTATATAGGGATGCCATGTTAATATTACAGCTTGTATGGAATAACTGCATATATAGCAATGGAAAGAGGAGCTTGTTAGTAGCTGCGACGAGTTTTTATGCGTAAGCTCATTGAAAGATATTCGCGTTCCGAGCCAGTATCTTACTATTTCATGATGATTTCATGGATCTACTTGCGCTACTTCAATCTTTAGGGCTCTTTAGCTATGAAACAAAATAAGATAAGATAGGACTTATGTTTGTGTAACATTTCTCTCCTTAGAGCCACGCCAATTTGTGATTGTATTTATTATGTCGGATCACCTATTTTTTTTTCTAATTAAAGGAAAAAAAATATTGAATCACCAACTAGTACAAATAGGATCAAGGAATCCATCGGCATAGGGTTTGATAAGTGTGAGAAAAACGAGTTCACGATATTTCCTTGCTATTTATGTATGTGAAGGAGGAATCAAAACTATGTTATGTAAATGCGTTTTTTCTAACAAAGCAACGGCAGGGTAAAATATCAGCATGAAGAAGCTAATCAAACTTTCTTCTGTTTTAAAGGTCACATACACTAATACATATCTTAATATTTAGGACATGCAAAAGCATCGACAAATATTATTGACGCATTTTCGTTATAAACGACAGGAGTGAAGTTATTTAAACCGTAATTATCGAGATATTTAGAATAAAGTTGCTACAACTGGAGGAATACAAGAACTTCTACCGTGAGTTACTTTATTGTGTTGACATAATTAATTGATTCATCCTTAATAATTACATCCCAAAATTAAAAAAGAAAATGAAGAAAAAATTTTACTTCAGGTAAAAAGTAGTTTTACTTATAGGTGTACTTAATTATGCTTGCTTTTGATTGGTGGCCCGGTAATAGTTTGTTTACATCATTAAGTAAGATATATGTAAAATATAACATGATTAAAATGGGTAGTAATCTAAAACGCGTACCTATAGCAAATGCCTTACACATTGTAAACAGATATCGAATAGGTATGATGGTGATAGATAATGCAGAAGCCGTGGGAAAGATTCCACAAAGCAATATAGAACTGAAAATGCCATTCAACATTTAACAATTAGCGTCATACAACAGCTGAGTGACATTTTCGAGACAGAAAAACAGAAGTACGGGCAGAATAGGAGTGTAGTTGAGATGATTACCTTGGATGTGATAAATGCGTTTTATAGTACGAGATGGAATATGATTTTAAGCACTCTTGGAAATAAGTCTAGGATTCCATATTATTTAGTACAGTTTATTTAACATTTGAGGTTAAATTTTAGTTATGAGACGACAAAGAAATGGCGGTTTATGGAGGCTGTCGGTCACCAGGTATTACAGTAGTGTAGATACAATGAGAAAAGTAAATGAAGTTGTGAGGGGAGTAAGCAATTGAATAAAAGAACATGGACTGAAACTAGTATTGCATAAAACAGACATTGATTTCTGTGAATTGGACACGAAATTTCTGTGGAGATTCACCAAAGTGTTAAGCAGCACAAATGGTTTCTTAAGTTGATGAGAAATGCTGCCGGATGGTCTTCAAGTAATCGAAGTATGTAACTAATTCCATCTCATTCAACAGGGTGAAATTTTGGTGAAAGTATTTGATAAGAAGGAATATAGGAAGAAAGCGTCGACAGTCCAAAGAAAAGGAGTAGCAAAGGTGTTGGGATACGCATATCACGAGAAGGTGGACTTTAAAGATATCTCGACATGGATAGACAGGGAGCATAGAAATGTGAGTCTTTATATCACTCAGTTCCTGACTGGACATGTATGAGCTGTTGCTCATATCATCATTCTAAGAGAGATAATGCATATATGCAGCTTTAGAATGCATATGCTGGGATGAAAAGAGAGAGCGCTTTAATGAATATGATGGTATCTGACAGAAATTGTGAGAATAACGTGTCTTTCTATGTTGAAAACATAAAGATCAGGAGAAGCAAAATTGAAAAAGAAAGAGAATGCAAAACAATTATAAGATACCACCTTGAAGCAAAGTACTAATCCATTCCAAGGTAAACGGAAATCCAGAAACGAAGGAAGTTATATATGTAGGCTGGATATATCGATGGAAAGAGTAAAATTTGATGTGACTATCAAACACAATCACAAAACTCCTCGATCTCGATTTGAAAATAGTCCCTGCACTCTTCTCCAAGATTATAACAACCGAAATTCAATAAAATGAAACGCGAGATTCCGCAAATAAATCCACCAATCCTCTACCTAAAGTGAACCCCTCCAATTTGCTCTCCGATTTCCTCCGCCGGAAAATTATTCACGATCTCTTCGGATATTAAAACATTTCGAAGACGGAATAATTAAAACGAAATTGGATTCCATTTACATAATAAGCGGAGTCGAATCGTATAAAGCGATCCGGAATATGCATAAGATGTTCCCGGAAGACGAGCTCCCTAATTCGAGCATTATTACCACAGGGTGCGGGGGTGAATCGGCATAATTATTCAGATTAATATTATTCGGGCAGGAACTACTTGTTTGGTAGATGGAGTCGTGGTCGAATAACCGCTATTTTCTAATAAGCAGTGCGATAGGGGAAGTGATATTGCGTTGAAGACGAATTATTCATGCCATTGGAATTAGTGAGGACGATCGAAGGTGGTATAAGATATTCTGAGTTCAAATGAATCCTCAAGATGCAGAATTAAATCTACCTCATATTTTTCTATAGTCAAATCACAAGCTAGAAAAGCTGTGATAGTCTTTAAATATGCAGATGAATCAAATACGAATGCCATTGCATAAGTGGTAGAAGCAAACACCTAGAAAGCAATGTTACTGAGCATGTCTAAATATCATTTCATAGGTCTGCTGATAGTACAAGATATAAGTAATAACAATAATAACAGTAAAACATTTACTTACATATTTTAGAAGCTGGAAACTTTTTGAACAAGTACCGTCGAATGGTGCAATATGGGACAGTAGGGTAATATGGGACAAAGATGCGTTTTTTTTTAAACTTGGCATGATAATCAGTAAATATTTTAGAGTAGTCTGTAGTACAGATTACTGTAAGATATTTACTGTTTATTATGAGAAAACCGGCCAAGCTTAAAAAAATGCCTTGTTGCCCCATATTCTCCATTTGACGGTATCAGTAACCAATAAATTCAAAATATATGACGACTTGAAGTAGTTTAATGAAAATACGATCTAATGGGAAGAATCTTAAACCAAGAACTTTGGGCTCTTAAGTAAATAATTTTCTCCATACCAATTCATTTAAAAACCAATGTCATTCTAGACGTCACATTAATTTTACAACAAAATTTTGTAGGAAACATTCTATGCTTTTGTAAACCTGCCTCTACACCTTCTACCCAATATGAACACATCTACTGAATGCAGCATTGCACTCGATTATCTGACAGCTCTTCCGATATGGAAACTTTAACTTAGTGTGCATACTACTTGGGGCAGGTATACGACAAAATCGAAGAAGGCAATACATTACAGCACACTTCTGCAATGACGTGCATTACCATTTACTGTGAATTTTGAGAATAGCAGAAATATAAAAACAATACGTAACTACCTTTCGCTTGAATTCTTTGACAGATACCGCAATAGGTATCCTTATAAAACCAACTCAATTCTTTTCACTAGCAATGTAAATACACCCAAAACGCTGCACCAAGTACATTTATCAGATTATTGGCGCTAGGTGTTCCCTTAACAGGCTAGGTCAGAAGGTTATTTTTTTTGCGTAATTTCGAAAATTTTACTTGGGAAAAAAGAGCAAACGACTATACACTATCCATCACTTTTAAATATACTTATCTTATTCTGTCGTGTTGTATCTTTTTTATCGTATGAACGTTGGCGTAAATAACATTATAGTTGTGATTTTATAATACTTTGTGTGTGATTTCTTGTTGTTCAAAACGTCTATTCTGGCGTGCCAGTATTTTCCCATTCATTTTACGAATTTTATTTTGTAATGCCGTTTGTGTTTTAAGTGATTAGTTTCGTGGGGATATCACAAACGTTACAAAGGATTATTTTCCTTCGGAATGATTGTCCGTAGCGTCGCGGATTATGATGGCATTACATTGTCGAGTGTAAGAATGCGATAACAGTCTGTTGCTGTTAGACTTACATAGGATGTCCTACCGAAGACTGGGTCTCTGATTGCAGCTCTGTTTTATATTTTAGAAAAAAGTCTTTTACACAAAAGTTTTACAGAATTCGATGCTGCATAACCTGTAAATATTTTTGTCTATACAGGGTGTTCTAAAGAAACGCATACTTCTTCGTTATTTTAAATAGAATACTCTATGTATGATTCCTTTTTAAATTCTACGTAGAAAAATAACATCATTTCATATAAGCTACTATATCTCTATCAGTAATAATGGCATTGTCATTTACGTTTTTGTAAAAAATAACTGTTACAAACTTTCAGTTAAGGCGGCGTAATTTGTATCTGCATTTGTTTGCTGCTGTCGTGTTATTTTTTTTCTTTTTGATAATAATATATAAATAATGATTAAATTTAATTTTCGCATTCAAGTTTAAATTGTTACATTTTAGAAAATTCTGGCAATAAATGAATTAATGAAGAAAACAGATAAAAATTGAAAATACTTGATATTGCATAAACGTATTCTTATAATATAAAAATTTTAAATATCATTGCACCCTGATTGTGATTCTGTTTTTTATTCAATTTTAATTTATGTGTGATTCGCGCGTCCCAACAATTTAAATTTAAATCCAACATTAAATTTAATAATTATCTATAAATTATTAACAAAACAAAATAAACATGACAACAACCTTGAATTTCAGACCTTACCTTTAGCAACCGAGTGCGTTATCCACTAGACCATATAGGTCTAATACAATTCATCACAATCATTTTTTTTTAGTACGTATTATACACAGGGTTTGCTTTTGCATTTGGATTATGCTATCGTTTTTGTTGATATATTGTAATTATAATACTTACAGGGCAGATAAGATATTTTATTGAATATGAATTAAGCATTTAAATAGGCCAGCGCGTATATTAAAAATATTAATTTTGAAGAGGTGTCAAAAAGCGAAATTAAATTTTATGTAATTTCTGATTTAGTTTGGGCAAAACTATACAAAATGCGTGTAATATACAGGATGTTGAGTGACCACATTTTTTAGAGGGTGTCAAATTTATATTTGGATGAAACTTGGTAGACGGTAAAACATTCATTACATAGGAGTAAAACGCTCATTTGAAAATTGATTAAGTTTTACTTTTTCCACACACCGTGCCCTAAAAGTAACCGTTCATTTTTCAAAATGCAAGTTCCAAAAGCAAAAAGAAATGACCTCAATAAGTAAATAAATAAGAATATAAGAAAGTTAACATTATCTTCAAGGTCATTTCAAGGATAACTGTTACTCCGTGATTGAAGCTCTTAATTTTGACTTCACACTCACAAAATAGCATCAAATTTCGTCATCAACTTGTCTTGATTGATCTTTAAAATGTCTTTGAAAATAATTGTTCGGATCAAAGTCAAAGTAACTTGTAACGTGTCACGTTAATATAAAATAAATTGCTTAGTTTCGTAAATCACATTTAGAAATAATTAATAATTTCAATGTAATTTTTATCACTTTATTTTATTTATGCGCACATTCTGTAATTAATCTCTTGTATCTAGTTTTGGAACATATATATTTACATCATATTTTCTAAACAAACTTGTTTCTAATGTCAATGCTGTTTTTGCTTTCATTGTATGGTATATAAGTACGGCTTTCTGTGTTAACAATCCCTTCTTTTCTGACCGCCGACACAGTACCGATATCCGACACTGCTGTACCGACTCTCTTGGTAATCTCTCTCGCGTGAAGATTGACAAAGACATAACTTGAAAATTTTTGCACACTGATTCTTAACAAGAGCTAGAGTTTGTGGTTGTGGGCAAAAGTATTTCTACTATTCAGACAAAAGAAATACCTACCCATTAATTTGGTTGGGGCAGAAGCTACCGACATTTTAATTGGTATTTTCAGACACGTGCTTCTCATTTTGGCTTCAGCTAATTTAGAAGCGAGACAGCTATAACTGCAGAATCTCTCTTATTGTTTTGACCCAGGCAAAAGCTAAGTCAGTTCAGAAAGTTCTGATTTACTTCTGCACTCATCCTGAAATAGGCAAGGGACTTATTTCTTGCATGAGGAAACTAGACGATTAAACCATACTGCGATATCGGAAGCTCGTTAATTTGGTAACTAATTTCTTGATTATTACTTGGCAATTTATGCAATATTCTGTACTTTTATTGTATGTATATTTGTTCACAGCCCGCTGAAAATAAAGAGCTTTATTCTGCCAATTTTACCCCACTGCGTATAAATTCACTTCTTGTATATATAATTTTCCATGTGTAAATAAAACTGTTTAATCAAAATACTCGACTTTTGACTGAATTAGATTGTAACCTTGGCTTACTCACGTTACTTAGCTTCTCGTAGAGCAATTTAATTAATCTATTTTGCACTCTGTCAAATTATTACTGGTATCAACTTTTTTTTTATCGCTTGTCAAACGTATAGTGAATTTAGTCCTCAGATTCATTTGTGGAGCGCTATCTGTGTTGCTGTTAGGTTAGAAAACTACACAAGCTGAAGAATCGATGAAGAAACCGAAAGGTCTGAGCCCCTTGATCGAATGTCATCTGACCAGATACTAGTCTTCAATAAACACGCAAACTCCCCATTCCGACAATTCGACAGCGCATTGCCGACATCCTACCTAGCCTAGAGAACAAAACTTCGCAAAACTGCATAGAACTCCGGTTGTTATCAGAGTCTAGTGTTTGAGTTTCCGGAGAGAGAAGTTCGTACCGCAGCCGGCTACTATTTATCCCGGCCGACCGAAGAAGCCGGCATATTGCCGACCAGCTTAATCGATACTTTACCATATCGTCGCTGCCGCGAGCGAGCTCAGCGCTTATTTACGGAAAATATTAAGATAAGAGGTCGTCCGGCGGTAGTTTCGCGGAACTCTCTCGAGCGTGGTACTCCGAACAATTCGGGCAAAACAACTGGAAAAGTCGTTTAAAAGTGGACGGAAGCGGCGAACCCATCGTGTGCATCGGTTACGGTGATTTTATACCGCTATTCGGGAAAGTAAAATATCCAACTCATTGTACAGTTATTTGCGTCTCACAATTTACTAGTGATGCTAGTGGCTGATATATAGCCGCTCGATTCTAGGTAGATCAATCATGGTAAACACTTGCATTTACTGGTATAATTCCGCAGCTTCTCTAGACTTAAACTTGTCGGTGATGAAGTTTATTAGCATGCTGATAGCGGCGATTATGAAGTTTGAGCTTAATGAGATGGTGAATATTAGAGCGTTCATTCAAGGCTCATACTCCATTATTAATTTGTTACGCGTTATGAATGTTGGAATTATTTGGAATAAATCTAAAGCGATTTCAAACTACTCTAAACCTTTAAATCTGTTTGAAATTTGTAGCAAAGGGAATTTTGCCTTAATCTATTGAGACGTTACAGAAGTTTACGTTATGATAATCACTTATTTGTATGATATGAATATGGGGTTCGTTATTGTTAGTTATAAATATTATAACTTGCAAACGACTTATTTTATGTAAATGATTTTTCTCAGCTGCAAGTCTTTCTTGTCAATTCGAGAACAAATAAAGCAAATACAAATAACTTTATTCAAACTCACTCCATTCTATAAAAAAAAATGTTTCTAAATGATATTTGAAAGTTATAACTTTCACTTTTCCCTCTAAACTTAAAATTTCACTTATTAAATCCGTTTATAAGAAAGAGCGAGAGAAGAACAATCTTAATAACTACCGTCCCATTAGCTAGTTGAACGTCTTTTCAAAGATTTATAAAATCGTGGTAAGAGACAAATTATTAAATTATTAAATATATTTAAATCTTTCAAAAAAATCATGTATTTAATATTAAACAACATGGTTCCTGCCCTCTCGTAGCCATGATACTGCATTAAATAATATCGTGAAGAAAGTTTACTCCAGTGTTGACCAGTCCTTAATTTGTGTAAACTTGTCAACTGACTTCAGACTGCGTGAACCACTCAATATTGTGTAGGGGATTGCAAACGACTGAATTGTAAGTTATTTAAGCAATCACATGCAAAAAGGCAGCTGCAATAATGTTACTTCAAAAGCTCTTAGTAATGGGATGGGGATTGTGCAAGGTTCAATTCTCGGGACCTATGTTGTTTTTAATTTACATCAACGACTTGCCAAACTTTATAAATATCGGGGACGCAATCTTGTATGCTGATGATATTAATGGTGTTTTAACATCTAATAACGTTGCGAGTCTTTTAAATGATATACAACTTATTTTAAATTCTGTCACTAACTGGTCAAAACTAAATAAAATCGTAATAAACCAAAGTAAAATGTCCATTCTACCCTTTAAAAATGCAACTTCACTGATATCTAATGATCCTTTCGGCAATTGCTCAATAGGTACTAGTACTTCGACCAAGATACTCCAGATTATTTTCGATTCCAATATGAAGTGGAAAGACGATGTTGATTATATCTGCAGTCAACTATCACAAACTTGTTATGCCTTATACCATTCAAAACATTTTACACGATTTAAGTATCCTGCGTTCTATGTACTACGCTGAGTTTTTCTAGAGTTAGATATGGAATGCTTTACTGGGACTCTTCCAGCAGTGCCCAAAAAAAAAAAATATTTTGCGAAAACGTGCTGTACGTATTTTATACAGTTTGAAACCTAGACTCATGTAGGCCTATTTTTAGGAATGAAGAATATCTAACCTTTTATGATATTTACATCCTTGAAATATAGAGCTTTGTATGTAAAAATACAGAGAATTTTAAAACTCACACTAACCACGAGTACGACGCAAGATCTTTTTGTTATTTACTGCTTCCTGCATAAAATCAATCTTTCAAAAAAGTTTCCAATTTGTCGGTTGTAAACTTTCAATGTCCTACCAAATGATATAAAAGCAATAACACAATTCGGTGGATTTAAAAATCGTGTTAAAAATCTCCTTTTAAACTTAAACCTTGTATTGATGATTGTTATAAATTTCTGTCATAACTATAAGTTACATAATCACTTGGTTGCTGTTCGACCCTAACTATATATTTAACTCTGTTAGTTTTGCTTCTTTACTGCTGTTGACGTTTTCTTGTACTTATTGTTTACACTGAAATAAAATTATTATTATTATTATGGACAAGTAACAATCTCACCAAGCCTTTCAAAGGTCTTTGAGCATGCTATGCTATACAGACTTCTCTCTCATTTAGATAAAAATCTTAGTAGCAAACGAGCATGGTAATCGAGTTGATTGGTATACATTAACAAAGATTCAAACCTTCTGTGAACATGTAGTACGTTGGGGAACTTCCAGTTGGAATATTTTGCGTTTTAAATCGTGGTTTTGACTGTGTAGATCACAATATTTTATTGGCAAAGTTAGAACAATGTGGCATCCGCGGTGTGGTTGTTCAATGATTTAAAACTTACCTAAACGGGAAAATTCAATTGGCAAATATTAAATATAGAAACCAAAACCGCATGAATAACATTAGGTCCTCTGATATACCTATTGAGAGGGCTGTTCCTCAAGGAAGTATTTTAGGACCTGTGTTATTTACTATTTTTATTAATGATATGATCAATTCTGTATCTAACTTGCGCGTAATAATGTATGGTGACGATACCAGCGCAATTGTATCCAGTGATGTTATTAAAGAGAACGCAAATAAACTTAACATATTACTGCAGAACATAACAATGTGGTTTTCTATAATAACAAATTATATTTGAATGCTGAAAAGACCAACATTTTAATTTTACATAACGAACCCATTGAAAAACGATCTCAATATAGATGTCTTCGCCCAAAATTGAGAGCGTGGAAAAAATAACATTTTTAGGAATAAATTTTGATTCGACATTAACATCGCATTCACATTGTAATCAATTAGGAAACAATAATTTAACTTATGCTGCCAAATAAGGAACTTAAAGCTAGTGGTTGATTTTAACTGCTACGTACACGAAGTGTATAAAAATACAAGAGTGATACATTCTTGGCGCAAGAAGGAGTAATATGGTGTATAGCAGCAACATGTAGATGCATTTAGGATGTCTTTTCTCTTTCTTTTTGTTGTCTTATTTTGTAGTATAATGTCTGACATTTATGTATAACAATTTAATGTTTCTTGTAATGTTATAAAAGTTATATTTTGCCTAATAATTGTATAATGTTATATACTTAATATTCCCTATCTGTACACATGTCTGTATGTCTTCTTTAAAATTATTTAAGTATTTTTACATATAATTATGCATGTTGTATTTTGCTAACGTATTCAACAGAGAATTTTGTATAATACTGAATAAATAAAGCTCAATTTATTTATCTATCTATCATTTATAACTTTTCCATTATACACTCGTAATTTTGACTAAACTGTAAGCAGAATAATTTGGCTCCTAAACATTAATTTATGGAATGACCCTTAAATATTTCTAATATATGTATTTAAAGCACCATATGTTTAAGGTTGTTTTATAATAAGTTAATTCTATATATTAAAGAAATTAATAATATATAGATATAATAGATTTGTACTTGTACTTGAAGAGTATATGAATGAAAATTATGTATAAATGTACCTGCATTAACGGGTAGCAATAAATAATTATAACTGAAATTACATATGAAGCTTTCCATCAAAACTGATTGCTAAATAACTGGAATAAATTTTGATAACTTACATTATGTTTCCACAGAACCTTATACGCCCAAGGGTTTGCGTTGACTTTACATTCAAAATAGACATCGTCACCCTCTTCAATGTCTTCTGGGTTGAGGTTTGAACCCAACGTCAGGTAGAGGATGGGAATATCTACGAGAAAGAGAAACAGTAGTATATCATCAAAACAAACATTTTTACATATATTTTTTTAGCATGGCATATTATTTCAACTCCCCGGCTGAAAAAAAAAAAAAAACAGGCATGCTATAATACCCAGTGTTGAAACCGTTTCGTTTTGAGTATAAAACGGTGCGAAAGTGGTTCATATCGACCTTTTCTGTAATCTCTCCATTGATGGTGTCCTTTTAAAGGTCTTTCGATGAGTTTTCAGTTCCAGTGTTCTTTGTGTTTTCTCTGTGACTCAACTCCTTGTCTGCTCTTGTGGTGTGTTTTGAGCACTCCTAGAGCAGGTTCTCGGCGTATATACGAAGTTAATCCAAGATTTGAAAGTGTATGATCTTGGTATTAACGGATCAATTATTAAAAACAATACTCAAGTTATAAGGAAATGTTTTAATTAACGTTTCGTTGTGCTGCAGAGTCATAATTTAAATACCTATTAGATGCTGAACCCACAGCAGCTAATAGTTATTTAAATTATGGCTCTGATCAATATATCTCCATTAAAGAAAGTGTTATCACTTCTTTTTTTGATAGAGCTATTTAGTTAACAAGTCCAATATACACTTCCAAATCTTGGAGCAACTCACGCATAAGAGACAGACAGATAGTATGAAGTTAATGATCTTTTTCTTGCCAACTCATCGGCTTTTCAGTTTCCCAAACCAGCCTTGAATGTTTCTTGAGGTTCATTAGTGCTTGCAGTCCTGTCTATCTGTCTCTTGCAATATTGGTTCGTTTTTATATAAATCTTTGTCAGTATACCGGCAATTTTTTTTTCGATGAACGGGTTTCCTAATGCCGATCATTGCAGTTCGTCGTGGGATAGTCTGTATAGCTAAATTTTAACAAAATCAGAAAATGCTTAGACCTTTTGGATTCTCTTGAGGTACGTGATGATGAATTCTAACAGATATACTCCTGTTTAAAACAACATTCGCTCATTCGGAGTACTTTGCGCGCGCAAAATTCGCAACGTTCGACTGCTAGAAATGCCGGAAGATTATTGAACGCGATCTGCTTTATAGTGAGATCAAGATAATAGCAAAATTTATTTAGGAGCAAAAGAATTTTAATACACAATAAACTATCTCACATTGCCTAAATTCTCCAGAAATAACTGTCGAAAATAAAACAATGACAGTATTTTGAATTGAAACCGCCGATTGTTTGCATGGAACTCTCTTCAAATCTGTTGGGTTTCATCCACCTGCTCGGTGCAGTTCCAGTGAAAATTGAAAGCGGCAAGACGGATAATTACCACCCACCCTTCCAGTTCAACGCCAGCTTCCTCCATGGGGACTGGAGGAAACTCGACTTTATTGCGGATTATCCAGACGTGACACAATTTCTGCAATTTATGAAGATAAGGGGACGACGAAACGGAACGAAACGACGGAGCTAAACAGACATAATAAACTTCGGAGTTTAAAAGTTGGGAATAAAACAAAAGCGCACAAACTGAAGTGGCAGCTTTAAACGTAAGAATTCCCCCGGTGGAAAGAGACGAGATGCGAAAGACAAGGACGTGGTAGCTAGGATTCCGTCTCTGCTCTCTCCTTTATCCGAATTTAAAAGGTGTTTACACCAGATCTATAAATCGGGGGAGAAACTACTTACAGAAAACGTTCAGCTTGATGGAGGCCTCTTCTATACCGTGCGGAACCAAATGGTTGACCGCCTTGCATGTTAAAGTACGGTCGTTGTCCAATCTTGTCGGCGCGAACGTCAGGATCGACGTGCTCATATTTCCGTCGGCGGAATCCTGCAAAATAGAGCGAGCATCACCGACGCGTTGTAGTTATCCGGTTGGGGATTCTGGGCGGGCACAAGCACGAAATTTGAGCAGGAAGTACGGACGGAAAAGGACGAGTCGATTGGTCGTGAAATAAGTGAGTGACCTTTTCCTCGGAAGTTGCGTAGGACGAAGGGACACACACGAACATTGTCAACAGTAACTAATGTGGGTTGAGGATTGGGTTTAAATAGGAAGTTTTCGTTTCATTTCTAAAGTTTGAGATGAAAATTTAATATACCAACTTTTTTGATAATATAGCTTTGGCAGTAGGCGTATATCGTTTATGGATCTGTTGGACACATAAATACCCGATCACTTCGCGCTACATAAAATTTAATTAATTCGGGACAATTGTTTCGGGAACACCGATTTGATTGATTCGGGATCAACCGAAAACTGCATGAATTCCGTAAAACTAAGAAAGACCTATTACCTGAACATAAACCAATATCTCTCTCTCTAAATGGGAACATATTTACAAGGAATGTGTATCTTGAAAAGATTTTGTCGTGTCTTCTCTGTCAGCATATGATTTCAAACACGCTGATGCAAGATCAAATTTCAGTGGCGTCCTTAAAAAAAGGGATTTCCATGGCTTTGGTCATGTTTTTCTAAAGCAATCTCATACCAACGAACTATATAAACACTGGAACGCCCTTTTGGATGCATGCAGGGACTGAAAAACGGTCTGACTGCCGCAATTTTTGAATGTGGCAAATTAACATGTAGCATTGTCGTTAAGATATTCAAGCTCAGGATACTGAGAAGAAGATACTACTCCGGGATGGTACTTACTCCCACCCCATGGCGTAGACCTGTATATTTAGTTGGTGTTGCATACAGACGCTGAATAAAGCAGCAATAAATTACACCTTTATATTGTGCGCTGTCAAAGAAATAAATGTAATTTTTTGACATATAAAGCGTTTGAAGTAAAATCGTCGTTACATATCTTGGAAACGAATATATGTATCAATCGAGATTTAAAGCTTTAGGCTAAAAGATAGCAGTTCTGGTATGTTCATATACCATTTTATGTGAGTTAATTTTGGCACATACTCCGTTTGACACTTCCATTTTAGACATTATTCTGCAATATTAATGAATGATAAAACCAAAGATTTAAATAAACGTTTATATAAAATCGAAGCATGTAAAATAATAAAGCTTAGATCCAATTCTTTTTGCAGATATGCGATTGCAAATTATCCAAATGTTCATGGTGTTCAGAGGCTTTATCTTTCTATGATGGTCGTCTTAATAACAATAAGAAAGTACAGAAAATAAAAGAACCCGTTATTAACTATTTCTTATTAAAAATAGCAAATAACAGATGTGAAAGGCGAAATTCCGTGTAGATGAAATTCCACCGTTGAGATTCTGCCACAATCAAAATGGCGGCCTACTGCCTAGCGGACCGTTTTTTAAGTGCACAGTGCCCATTCCAGTGTTTTATATAGTTCCTTGTGCTATACCTACCTAATTAAAATTTTATTTACGTATGTAACGAAGTTATTAAGCTTATACACACAGAATTAATTTAAAAAATGAAAGCAGATATTTATTTTCCTGAATATTAATATATCTTGATGACTGTGATGTAATTATCTTTTCCGCTCTAGTCAATTTTCTAGTGAATCTTCTTATTAAACAAGTCAAAACCAAATTTTTTGTAAAATGTTTG
This sequence comes from Protaetia brevitarsis, assembly GCA_004143645.1. Classification (NCBI taxonomy): domain Eukaryota; kingdom Metazoa; phylum Arthropoda; class Insecta; order Coleoptera; family Scarabaeidae; genus Protaetia; species Protaetia brevitarsis. Next base: position 500,205 of record RXPK01000151.1, on the reverse strand, counting down.
TTTCCATTCAACATGGCGTTTGGCTGCTGCATACAGCATCTTCTTCAGATACTACTAAAGTGTGATTTTAAAAGAGAAAAAATAAGTTATTAGAACTTAATATTTTCCAGTGCTTTCTTTTTTCAGAGTGAATTTGTAATATATTTTAATTTGGTGAACAATAATTAATGAATTCTTTCTTAATCTTCATTGCATGAATATATTAACTTAAAAAAGTAATCTATAACTTTTTGTGATAAACTAAAAGGATAAGTATTTTTTTGTGCTTAATACTTTAAAACCGTTTCTCTTTGAATTTGTATGACATATTTATCTCCCACCGTTAGGATATATGGGTATGTTCACAATTGTTACATGGGATTTTGTAACCAACATATTTTTGTTTTAAGTTTAGTGTTTAATCGTTAGATTTAGTATAATATTTAAAATTTAGATGTGCAAATTTTATATAAAATAAGATTAATTACTTATCTAGTTTCTATTTAGATAATTCGTTTATTTAAGGCAAAGCCATTTATTGAAGCTCGAGATTGTTCATAATTTTTGTGTTGGTCTGAAAATGTTATCTATTGTATGGTAAGATATATAAAACCCTTCTTTAATTATTTTTTTTTCTATGAGTTTAGGATGATTATTAAACTTTAGTGTTCGTTTTATTTTTGAAAGGATACCTGGCATATTAAAGGGCTAGTTAATTAGACAACTCTATCCATCAATAATATAATTATACTTTCTTTTTAATGAAATAGCATGATACAATATATAGTTTAAATATATATTAGGTGCTGTTTTGCTAATAATAAGCATTTCTTCCACTAAAAGTCACAACTAATCAACCGAAAAGTGAACATAGCTGAGACATTAGGCAAACAAAATACTGTGTCACTTAAATTCAATGTTGCTTATTGTTAGTTTAAAAATAAAATTATAATAAAGTAGTAAATCAGGAGTCGAAACTTACATAATGTATTGATCTAATCAAGCTTGTGTTGCTATAAATCTGTGTGATCAAGACTCGCACTCACGTATGTACTTAATGATTCACGAAAAGCTTTAATCGTCACTCGGTCACATTGAATTGACGTATGGAGTTACGTTATCAAACAAAAGTGTGTATTAATAGGAAAAGAGAAAAATTCTAAACTGCGTATGTGTAAATTTGATTTATAAAACGGTACCTTCTAAGGCATTAAGAAGTCTTTTCTACGAAGCTACGTAATTGCTTCCATATATTCGAAATTACAACCTAGACGAATGAGTTAATAGCATCGCTAAATTTAATTCTAAATCTCGTTCAGGTAATGCTTTTGTGTTACTTGACTGGTGCCCGTACGCCACACATCTAAATATGTACATTGAAGTCGGAGATGAACTGCGAGTCTGAATCGTCGGGGTTTTGTTATTTGTTACTCCGTTGAGCAAACGTATACCAGCAATCGTCTTAATTTCTACGAACAAAGATTTACCAACGCTAGGCGAACGGCGTATTTGAGTTGTCTGATTGTTTGCCAAGTGTCTATTTTATATTGACATTTACTGCACTATTGCATGGCAAGTGGAGTTGATTGAAATTTCGCTTTAATATAATGACTTTATGTCATCAATACAATAAATAAATTTAAGTGTTAAAGTCTGTAACTCTACCGCATCAAAATTTCTATTAGAATAACTGGTAATGCCTCAATTAATTGAGATGTATGAATACGCTAGACGTTGTAGATAAGACAAAACGGAGTTATACTTACAGTTTGGGTGTTATTGTACAGAGGAGGCTTCAGTTCTTTCTTATCCATCCACCAAGAAATCTGAGCTGTTGGTCTTGAACCATATGCTTGACATGGAATTTCATACTTTCTGTCGGCTGAGAACGGTTGATTGCTGGTTAGGATTTCCACCTTTAATGGTCGAACTGCAACAAAAACAAAACTTCGTGATCTCTTCGTATGCTTCAGTTTTATTTATTCAGTAATTTTTAATTTTTTTATGGAAATTTTATATAAATAAAGCTAATCTATTCAATCTTCGGCTTATCAAAATGATTATACAGTGAGAGGAAACCTTTCATATTCTCACATAAAATTTAGGTTAAAGTGTAACGTTTATTTTATACTTCACAGCTAGTGTTGGGCGTAGTTAAATAATTTTTAAAGTGTATATGAAGAAAAGCGTCCTTACATTCAGAAAAAGTGTCTAATATATTTTAAGACTACATGTTCCGGCTTTGGCATGCCATCTTCCGGTTCAAATCGAAATTTAAAACTAAAAAGTCAAATATAGACATCCAAAGTAGAACACAACAAACAAAATTGACTAGCCATAACAACAAATTAAAAGTGGGATATAAATGTCAACGGATATTAACGTCTACCGACACACCACCAATCGCTTTTAAAAAAAATAAACAAATGCTCGTCCATCGAGTTTTATAGTCGTCGGTAAGCGAGGGATATACGCTTTTTGCAGTAAAATTATCTTTAACGGCGAGTACACAGTTTCTGCAGTTGAAATTATTTATAGTTAAAATCATCTTGGTTAAAATTATCTGTGAATAATTTTCCCATATTTATCTGTAAATAATTTTATCTTTGAATAAATTATCTAGATATTTTCGTTATTTGAACGATACATTTGGACAATTTTATTCGAATAATGCCAAACTCTGCTGTCACATACAATTTAGATAAGCCTGTTTTAAGAAATTGACACATAATTTAATTGTTAGTTGTTTTGAGATACACGTCTATTTATATTCAACTAAAAGTCGTAATTCGTAATCGATTTTAACTAGAATTAATTTAACTAAAAGAGAAATAGCTTCCAAACCACCTAAGAACTAAACTGTTGGTTGCTAGACGCATATACAACTAACTTTTAGATGTTAATTGAAATTGATTTTTGCCCAACACATATCCATTTTTTCATTTAAATATGTATAAAAGTGAGACTCAATACAAATAATCATAGTTTTAAATCAGTGCATCCGCTTTTAATAATAATAATAATATGTTTATTTATTGTATTACAATACAATAATCGTCAAATGAAAAAATATAAGAATATCTACAAACAGGAGAAAATACATCATATATACAGACATAGTGTAAATGACGTAGGACATTGTATACACATGCATGACAAACACTTAATTAAGAAATTAAATAATAATTAATAATAAAAGGCTCCATTCAGTAAATGAGTTTTTAAAGCTATAATAAATTTGTTGCTTGAAAGAAGTCGTATACTATTTGGCAAATGATTATAAATTTTTGATCCCCAAAAATCTGCGTATTTTTGAGTGGCGCGCACTCTATGGTACGGTACTTTTAAAAAGTCTTTTTTTACGGGTGTTATAAGAATGTGTGTCTCCATTTTTATTAAACTTTGTTTGGTTAGTGTGTATATATTTGCCAACAGTGAGTATATACGCGCATGGCAAGGTGGGTAACCGTTCCTGTATAAATGCTTCTCTACATGACTCATTCCATTTTAGGTTGCATAGAGCCCTCACGACGCGCTTTTGGAGAAGAAAAATGCGCTCAACCTCGGAAGCCATCCCCTAAAACTGTATGCCATAAGTACCTACGTTAAGAAAATTAGCAAAATAAGTCATTTTTACAGCATGATAGGTGGACAGATATCTCATTCTCCGCACACTGTAAACAGCACTAGACAGCTTAGCTGACTTATATGCGTGAACCAAGTGAGTTTGCTGTCAATATGTATGCCTAATATTTTAATGCTGTTGTTACTTGTACTTCTATTTAGGGTCAGATCAAGGTGTTCTGTCCTATTTGGATTGAGCTTCAGCTTGTTAGCTGCGAACCATGTTTCCGCCTCTGTCATAATATTTAGAGCTCTTTCGTGCAATTCAACGTTACTTTTGGCTTTGGTGACCAGCGTTGTGTCATCCGCATATAGACACATTACATCAGCAGAGATATTTACTGCCACATCATTAATATATATGACAAATAGTAGCGGACCCAAAATATATGCTTGGGGTACTCCGATTACGTTAGTATTTATTGCAGACATATGTGATCTCACTTGAACATATTGCTGCCTTTCTGAAAGATAGGACTTCAGCAGATTGTATGCATTACCTCTAATGCCGTAATAATACAGTTTTCCGAGCAGCAGTTGGTGGTCAACGGTGTCGAATGCGCGACTCAGGTCACAACATATTAAGCGGACGTATTCTTCGCTATCTAGTGCTTGTAATATCGCATTTATTACATCGTTTAGCCCCGTAGTAATAGTACTGTGTAATAGTAAATGCGATATTACAAGCACTAGATAGCGAAGAATACGTCCGCTTAATATGTTGTGACCTGAGTCGCGCATTCGACACCGTTGACCACCAACTGCTGCTCGGAAAACTGTATTATTACGGCATTAGAGGTAATGCATACAATCTGCTGAAGTCCTATCTATATTTTCCTTTGCGAAAACCATGCTGGGCTTTAGTGATGATGCTGTTTTTATCGAAAAAGTCGGTCAATCAATTAGTTCGAACAGTTTAGAGAATCTTGGCAGAATGGATATAGGTCTATAATTTTCAGGAGTTTAGTTAGTTTAGTTATGTATCTAGTTCTTATTAAAGAACACGGCGAAAACTGTTTCGCCAAATCTTTCAACAACACTTTTAGCAAGAATCAATTCAAAACAAACAGAAACTATCAGCTGTTTTGTTGGCTAGCACACTCCTACATTATATTTTCAAGATCGCTCAGGAAACAGTCCTTCCAGAAATAATTCTGCGCCAGCACAATTGAAGTAGACCATACGTTTTACTTTTGTCATATCATTAATGATTAAAAGCAAAAAAAAAATAAAGCTATTTGCCTTTGTCAACCCTCTTCCGGTTTTTTTTTATTATTTTGAGACGTTTCCAATATAATCAGGAACAACAAAAGAGAAATAAAATAAAAAAAAAGACTGACAAAAGCGGCAAACCCAATATATCCTTTTCCCTCTTTATTTCCTTTAATTTTATTGCCTCTTCTTTCCCCATTACAACACATGTCACACAATCGCACGTCGAAAGTTTACGAAAGAGGAGATAATTCTTACGGGACGTCCTTAATCCCAAACATCACAATACCACGCGCCGGAATTCCCGACGGCTTTCGGGGAACGTTTTCGATGCGACACAATTGACATTCCGAATTACACGTTCCCCAAGTTCCTAGATGACCAGTTGGCCGGCCATTCCACGTCCCCTATATACAACATATTATTCGTTGTTTGCCGACGTGGCATCCACTTGACCCCGTGACGACAGAATCGTTATTTCTTAATTACGTTTTCTTGACACGCGGCTCACTTGTTAGAGACGGCTAGAATTCTATTTTCAACGTATATCAAACTGTAAGAGGTGGGGTTAATTAATGGAGCCGAGATCCGTTAGCGGCGTTTGTTCTTAGTTTCTTCTTTCGGGATTCTAATTGAAAAGGCAATTAGCATACTCCGGTTAATATATCGAAGAGAACTAGCTTTCAAGAAGGCGCGTGCGTTGTTAAAGTTTTGGAGTAGGAAGTATCGCGAAAGCGACGGTGGCATGGTGATAAGGAGTTAACTTTAATTAAAAATTTCAGATATATTGCTTCTCCTATTATTTTTTTCGAGACTATAGTAGCTCGCTCTAGTTCTCTTTTTATGCGTTTTAGTCTCTCAATGCAGAGCTCCTGATTGCGTCTGGATAGAAAATTAAAACAGTCAGGGTTATTGGAGCAACAAACAATTTAAAACATATCAGTTGTTAATTGTAGAAAGTACTTTAACAATCACAAAAAATAGAGATCATGGTTTATAGACTTTGTAAGGAAATGATGACTGCTGAAATACACAGAGGAAGAAATATCCTTATTTTATTTAATAAAATGATTTTTGACAGAACGGTTAGAAATAAATAAAACAAAATTTTTATTGTTTTTTTTCAGCTTATAAGGAAAACATGGCTTAAGTAAAGTACTTACTTGACAAAAAATCATTTACAATAGACAAAGTTTTACTTGCAACTATTCTCCTCAATTAACACCTGCAACTAAACGCAGTTTTCTGAATGCAAGTTCTTACTGTACCTGACAAATTCTTGTGTAATAATCGTAATCAAACTGTTGATATGTGGTAAATAACTATAGCATATACTTAATAAAAGAACAATAATATTAATTGCTGTTAAACTCATGTATTTTCATAAATAAGTAGCAACTTGCCACAACTATGATTATTTGAGTTTTTCTACACCTTGTGTGTTTTCGGGGAACCTTGATAGTTCTACCGTATTTTGCGTATAATCGTCATAACTAGTGTTGAATCACGTGCACACGATATACGAATAAATCTCCCGTGCTTAATAACGGTGTTTGCTTATTAATACTAGATAGTACCTGTGTTAGAAGTTAGAAATAGAAGAACTGCTTCTATCTTGCGGCTTCAACTCCACTACTTAAATGAATTTTGCAGAGGTAACATACTGCTGCGGTCTGGCACCCCGGATTTCGAAAATTCAAATTTGTATTTTGTTCATGCCAATTTATCTTTATCAATGTCACGTTTCCACAATTTAATATTTTATTTTGACAAGATTTTGTTAATAGAATTGATTGTTAAATTTAATTTAATTGTTCAGTTGTGTATATTAATTTCATTCAGTTGTACATATTGCGTTCACCAGTATTGTATATGTAGTTTATATTCTAGATATTTTCTTTGCGTTTGTGCGTTGCGAGTGCACGCAGGTTTTGATATATGTATACGACTGTTATCCCTTTGAGGCGTCAGTTCTTTGAATGATGGCGGCCGTGTAAGTAGACGTAATTTTATTCTCTTTGCTACCATTTTGGTATTTTTTTTAACTTAAGGATTTGTTCGTTTATATTGATATTAATTCATCCATCAAAGAACTCGTTAATTAATGATTGCTGTTGTATTTTTTTTTGTGTACACGAAATAGGTATAAGATCAGTTATTATATTTGTTCTGGAAGGTATTGTAAGTTTTAAGAGTTTAATTTTTTTTCGTTTTCTAGTTTACTGTTTTGTATTTTATAGTTAATCAACACGGTTTAGGTGAAAAGAAGCATTGTGGTTGTAATTAAATTTCAATTTTGTAAATTTTACTTGATCTGTCCACGTTTAAATTAATTTAGTTTGTTTTAAATTTTGAAACCACGTGGATTTTTTGTGATAAAAGGATTTTCTTCTAGAACAAATTTACCTTTTTGCTTTGTTAAAGGATTTGTATTGTTCTTTTGTAATTGTAGATTCATGCAGTTTTTATTTTCGTCGTAAATGTTTTTTTTTTCTTTTCTTTTTTTAAATAAAATTAATTGTTAATATCATTCAAAATTTCTGTTCTTTTATTTTTGAATCAACCATTTCAATTATTGAAGTATTTTATGAAAGTCAAATTTTCAAACGCCCATATTTTACTTTTCATAATAGGTTTAATTGTGAGAGTAACCCTGAGTTTAGTTGTTTTTTGGGCCCTTTTATTTTTATCCGCGGAGTTAGTAAATTTAAATTTTCATTTTTTTCTTTTCATTTTGCATTTATGCTGGTACCATCAGTACACAGCAATACGTACATCATCTTTTGATATGCACCCTTCATAATCAAAAACAATATATTAGAATGTATTAAACATTTAAGAGTATCGGCAAGTTGTATAATGAATCCATTCAGTCAGTTGGGGTAATTTTTATTCTTCTAAAGTTTGTTTTGAAACGTCTGTTAAGGTTATTCGGTTATTTACTTGTTCTTTGTTGTTATTATGTAGCTTAAACATTACAATACATTCATATCAGGTAGTCACTGTGTTTGTCCTATACAAAATAAAACTATTACTAAAAATACTGCTTTTTATCTTAAGTAATAAGTATTATATACCATTTTTAACAAATTAAATGCGAACTTAAGCTCCACAAATCTTCGATTATTAATGCAATCGAAGCTACAGCACACTGAAATAGTAATTAAAAATTATTTGCAAACAATTTTGAATTACGCATTGCTCCGTAAGCAGTACTTATAGTTGCGGTTGCATAAAAAAAAAAGATTTGTGAAGCTTTCTTTTTGTACGTTATCAGTTATTCACACAGAGTATATAGTAAGCTATTTAATAAATATTTACTAAACTTCCTCATTTCGTACACTAACCATCATTGAACAACAAAGTTAAAGTAAATATATTGCATGTTTGTAGCAAACCATTACCTTTTATATATCAGGTATTTAGTGAACGTGCATTAATGATACTGTTTCCTTATCACAAATAATCCAAATAGCTTGTATTAATTATGAAGGTGTGATAGCCATTATAAATAGTTCATATCATAGCAATACATCTACTTGACATGGGCAAATCTTTTACTTACTGCAACTGCATATATATTTTGGCTTAACTACTTCAGTTCAATTATCATCAGTAACTTCATAAGTTACCGGTATGAAACAGACATTAAGTAACTTAGATTGCTTCTTGTTAGTATCAGTGTTTAGGATCTCTTTTTTACTAGTGCTAAGTAATTTGTGTTTTTGTCCCCTATTCAGCTGAACTTTTAACTTACGATAATTATATTTTTATTTAAGATTATTAAATATTTTTCTCAGTGTACGGATTCACATTTGTGGAACTTCTAAGATGACTTTTGTGTGATAATAATGTTGTTTCATATGCATCCTCATTGCCAAGAAAAGAGTAGATTTAGATATCACTGAGTTCATCTTTTACAGATGTATCCAAACACTAAGAGCAAATTTTTCGACTTTTTATAAAAAATCCTTACCTTTCTGTTAAAACGGTGTCGAATGATAGAAGGCAACATTTGTTCACAAGGGATTTCACTCTAGAAATACCATCTCACATTTGTATCGACGGCTTAAAATTAAATGACAATAATAATATTAATGAGTAAGTATACTATTTTTACAATAATGTAACCCTACTAAAAATTTCATTAAATTAAATACAGACCCATTAAGGCGATTCAGAACCTAAATTTTTCGGAATATTCTGTCTTCTACCTCCATTCTCACTGGCCCAAAACAACTTTAGTGTATGTATGAAGTTTATTTTCTTCATATATTATTGTAAATACTGGTAGAGAGAGAATACAAATTTGGGCGAGTCAATAAATGAATTAATTTAATAAACAATGGTTTTAAGTGTTTCTCTAAGATCATGGATTCGTGTTTGTTCAGTCAATCAAAAATTATAATTCATATAAAATAAGAAATTTATTACGATACATAAAAAATAAATACTAAATTCAAATGATTAGCAATAAAATTAAACGTATTTCAATATAATGATAAATTTTGCTTAGCTTCTATTTAAAATTTGAATATACCAGACAAAGCACGTAAGATTGTCAGTTGTTTTCGCCACCTTTTACATAATATTCAAGGGTTGTAACGTAGAATCTCTCGGGAGCAATGAGTTGTTTTTTACAGCACGGTTTTCTGATTTCTTCTCGTGTGTTCTAACCAAACGGGGTTATATATCCTTTGTCTCGGAATCCGCGTCCGCTTAAGTTTGTTTACCAAACGACCAGCTTTTGACATTCGAGCCACGCCTTATGACAATTGCATAGCTTTCCATAACAGCGTTTTTCTCATAAGGTTTCGTACAGAATACTATGGGGAAACCCAAGTTTTACTTTGTAAAGTTTTTAAACGTGAATAGTTTATTTCTATCATATTTTTATTATTCTAATTTTATCCAAATTCTTTTAATTCATTTGATTCATTGATTTCCACACTTGCGCAATCTTTTACCAGTACCGTTTTGACAGTATTTTTTTTTCTATTTTTTTTTGTCTAGTTCATAGTTTTTTGTAATGATTTTTCCCAATCTATTGAATAAAACTGTTAAGAACCATAGTTTCGCTATTTATAATTGCCTTACATTTCTGGGTGCCATTTACGAGAAATTTTCATAATATCACTTACGATTTTTTGTTTTAGTTTGATAAAGAACATTCTGCTGTTATTTCTTGGTTTAAGTGTAGAAACATAACAATAATAATGCATGCAGTACGATACTGCAGCAAAATATAATCTCCATACACACAAAAGTACGGTAATATTAGGAATTTATAGTATTAGTTAAAATAAATAACTTGACCAAGTCAGGAGGCTTTCATTAATTATGTTACAGCAAATAGTTATAGCAAATTTCGAAACAAGCACCGCCTTGTTATAGTTACACATGCTTTATTTTCAGAAGGAAATAAATAACTTCCTATAAAATTTAATTTAATTATTACATTCCAAAAATATTTTCAAAGAATTGGATTTGTAATTAATGTAATGGCATACTGTGTGCTTCATTAGTTTTGTTTAATTTATTTAATGAATTCTGTAAAGCCGTCCAAAATTCGGATAGCGTCCGCTGATTTATTGAGAGCATTTATTATAATTGTAATTTTGTGCACAGTTGATCGAATTTTCAGAATGGATTAATCACAACGCACACATATAATGCGTGTAAATATACGTACGCATAGCTTGTTTTAGCCGAATTATTTTGCGCTTATCAATCAAAGAAAAAACGAAAACGCATTAGTACAAAATTGGAATTGGATGGAAATCATTAATTAAATAACTGATGTTTATTCTGAGCTTTGAATAATAAGTACCTATTGAACTACATGCATATAGAATGGAAGCAATTCATTCGGTCAAACAACACTTAGCTGAGCAGCTAAATAATGTTCTCCCTACTGTTAAAACCACCGCAATGCAACAATAGACCAAGATGAGGCCAAATATATAACGGCGCATTATTGGAAACAGAATGTTCGAATCTTCCAAGTATATTTGCCTTTTCAAAACTATTAAATATTACACTTTATTTATGAAAACTAAATTATTACAAATCAGCCCAACTTCGTGCTCCACCTAAAAAAGGTACTACACGAGGCTACCTATTCTAAGTACTATATGGGTTCCATAACAATTGAAATGTTATTAAATATTACAGAGGTAGTTTTTACAGCACGAAAGCGCAATTTTAATAACAGCTTTTGCTTTATTGAACAACGTCAGCTATTAATGAGAGAAAACTCCCAACTCTCTAACCTATTCCTTTGAATTTTCGAATACCCCAGCGCTAATTTAAAATCTAGCGCCTGCGGCAATGACAACCGCCGCTGACACGTTTTATATGGAGCCGCAGCGAACGGATCTAGGTTACCCGGAAGCCTATGTATCGTTGGAGAATTTCATTTCGACAATCGGCGTCGTATACCCAGGGGTGTACCTGTAATTGCGCATTGACTAGGATTCAGATTAATTAAAATCGAAACCCATAAATCGCTTTGTTAACGGGAATTATTGGCTCCAGGCGATTCGCAGTCCGGAAAAATCGGCGCCGGTCGAAAATGATTCACACTGGAATAGGCGCGGATTTAATAATTCTAGAGTTTGGCTAGCTTTTTATTCGGCTGGTCGGTAGCAGCTGCACTCGACGGACGCGATTTTGTTTCAGAAATAATGGCATGAACGCCTGACCTAATAAAAAGTAGACGGTAGAGAATAGTTTAAACCTTTTTTTTGCATTGTCTTGAGGTCTATACGAAATTAAATAATAAAAAAGCAGTCATTTATGAAACAGTGAGTGAGGTAAGCTATTTATTCGAATAGGATGTTTAGATTGTGTGATATTATTTGAATACTTTAAGGTTTATACTGTCTCGAGTTGTACCGAAAAAGGTGTGGACTAACTGGGCCTCTTTCAAAAACGAATAAATGTTGTTTTAGTGTTTAAAATTAACTAATTTTTATTACACCAACTTATAAACTACCCCATAACGTTTAAAGCTGTTTGTTGTAAGTCCTCTTTATTAATGATTCAACAATTACCGCTGCATCATCAGTATAAAGTTACGAATTCACTGAAATGATCGGGTAAATCAATAATAAAAATTGCAAAAAGAAGTGGACCTAATACAGAGTCCTGCAGTACACTACAGTAATCCATGGTACAGGACAGATATTTCTATTTTTCGTAACGCCTCTAACACCTGCTGGATACGGCTTTCTTAGCGTAAAATCAATAAGGTAAAGTCAGGTAAGTGTGTAGTAAAAATTGCATAGTGTGAAGAAAATGTAACACTTCACAAAATAAGACATTTTGATAAATTTTACACATAGAAGTACGTAATATATGCCCACTTGTAAGCCTTCAATAGATACGCCTTTTATAATTATCAACGGTTTACTAGAAAAAAAAAGAAATTTTATACAGTGTCAATACTACACACTTACCCAGCAAAATGGGGTAAGTGTGTAATCGTTCCGCATTTTATATATTAATAGCATTATCCTTTAGTTCGGCCAAGTGTGTAATACTATACTCATACCTTTTTAATAATGTATGATAAATTTACAAGATATCTAAGTTATTACACGTTAGCAGATGTCAATTTTTATTTGTAAAACTAGTATGAAGTTTAGTACATTAGTAATACAACAGAGGACATCCTTATTTTAATTTTAGAAATAAATATAGCCAATCTACACACTTGCCCCGGTTACACACTTACCTGACTTTACCTTATTAACGTAGTCAAACGCTTTAGACATATCAAAAAAGATGGCTACGAGCATATTACCTTTGTCCATCTGTCTGTACACCCGACCAATAAAACACACCAAAAGCGTTTGTGTAGATTTTAAAAATTAAAAGCTTACTTTTGTCTGAAAATATTATTAATCCTTCCAGTAGAAATCTCTCAATTAATTTACTATAAACACTAATTAGACAAATCAGTCGTTAATTGTATATATATATTATATGTAATAATTGACATCATTCTTTTAATGAAAGTTAAATAATTTTTTTCAAAAAAAGTTGATTTTCATGCTTGGTCTTTATCTGTCAAACATTATTACAGAGTTAGCCAATTATCACGTGAACCGATCTCCTCCTGGGCATCCAACACGATCTCTTTATTAATGCATCCTAGCTGAGATTCAATGTTTAATTCTTGCATGCTTCTGCTTCTACAAATAGGACTTGATCTTTCCAGTCCTACGAAAACCAGTTTAGCAAATTGAAGCAATAACGTAGTATTTGAAGCTTATATGTAGACATAGGGTATACACATCCGTAATTTATATAGCAATCGTGTTTAAGTGCTGTACTAGTAAGTAATGGGCTTTAAATTTTAGAGTATTTGCAGCTAATAACTATTTCTACCTCTAAACTACTAGAAGTTGAAATCTTCCACGGCATTTAAACTTTTAGCTGAAATAATACCTTATCACTTTTTTTCATTCTCAATATCTTTCTACACGTCTAGAATTTGTTAACCATAGCCCGCGCCGGCCTAACTTTTATTTTACTATATATCAGAGATGTTCAGAGTTTATAACTTAATCCTGTCATACTTTTTTTCTTATTTTTACGAGAGATTCTTGCCCATAATTTAAAGCAATTATATGTAAGTACAATACTAACGTTTTTTATGTATTACACTTCACAAATCTAATCAAACCCCACCATGTAAACAATAATATGAAACTAAACCAAAGCGAGAGAAACAATTATGTGCCTAAAACATAATCAAGCATTAAATATCACACAAGTAGAGTCTGTTGCAATAGAGAATGGTACATGTCACCAAAACCTGCGCGAAGCTCGACGTCAATTACGGCCGACCCGGCTGCCGGCTACCAGTGTCTGTTACTTAGCAACCAGGCATCAGCTACCAATATTCGTTCATTGCGCATGTGACGTCATGTACCATTCTCTATTTCAACGGACTCTAGCAGGTAGAATTGCGGAGAATTTATGTCAAAAAAAAACAATTTATATAAGAGTTTTGTGACTTCTTTTTCAGAAATTCTAAACCTATTTAGAACAAATATTAATCCTCAATATAAAACAAGAAAAAAAGGAAACAGTGAATTTTTAAAATCATCATATTTCCTATAAAGTATGGTTAAATGTTATCGATTCTTTTTGCATAAGGGCATATATTTGTCAAAAAGAACGTCTGGATAAATAGAGCACGTAATTAATAGGCGAATGGAAATGCGCGAAATATATATTTTTTTCAGAACTGTCATGTCACGAGTTTTTTTTTGCATTAAATACACACAGAGCTTTATTAATTTGTCGGTAATATTGTTGTAATTTTACATGCTAATTTACTTCATACGTAATAGTTAGGTCTAGGATATTAATGTATAATACGAATAGTAATATTGTTTACGAATATTCCTGTTTCATTTTCGTTATTAATTAATAGTATCTGTTTGTGATCAGATTACATTCATTCATTTACATTCATATCCCACCGCATTTGCTGAAAATTTTATTCGATATATCTTTTGAAACTACTATTTTAATGTTATTTGCATTTAATACCGGTACTATGCTTAGATAATAGGGAAAATTTTTAATATATGTGGCAAATAATAATGGTCCTGGAATTGACGCTTGAGATATCTCTGTTGGCTTTTATTTTTCATCCTGTGAAGTATTTAGTTTCAGCAAGCTCTTTTCGATTACCTAAATATTATGTGAATGTTGGCCTAGATTTTAGATCTGAACGATACGTGTCAACTTTTCCTCCTGTGAAGTATTTAATTTCAATAAGCTCTTTTCGAATAATTAAATATTATGTGAATGTTAGGAATAAACTAGCATCTATTTTTGGGGCAGTAATTCATGGTCAAAGAGAGATAGGTTCTCATTTCCCAGGATATTTGTTTTTTTTTGTTCTTATTTAAAGGTGTAATGTTACCAAATAAGTACATTAATGTGGTATTTGTGGACCGTTTCCATGTTAACGCCGTAAATATATTATGTTTCGTTAGGTAACTTGTAACGGTAGAATAATTTCCAATTCTTTTGAAACAGCTAGCATATAGTAGATATTGGACGATAGGCTCTACTTTAGTGATTTCTTCTCTTTTACACATGGATTTAATCTTGAATCTTATAAACAAGCTGGGATATGAGTTGAACGCAATAGATTTAGCCGGCTTGGAAGAAAACAGTTACAACTAAGAACAACAATATTTTTACTTTTAGTACTAAATCATTCCCGAAATGTCTAGATAATTATGTGGAAAATTGTTACACTTATGTTTAGTGATTAATATGCGAGTAGTAAGTTCTGTTTTGGCTCAAAACATCGTATGAAGCATATTACATCTTTACTAAGACTTGTAGCAAGCGTTGATTATAAAAATAGATGATGTATCCCGTTCAAGGTATCATATTATGCGATGACAATGTATTTTGCTTTAGTATTGGTATTTTAGTTTCTTGTAATTTGAAAGTTGGAGTATTTTATAACCACACTAGATTTTATAATACTCTCATAGAACACGGATAAGCGTCAGTAAACAAACTAATACGAATTTTGTGCCCATTCACTCATCTCGTCTGAAGTTTTCCAATCAAACTTCGTTATTCCGACAAGGAACCGTGTCTACAAATTGCAATCGTTTGAAATTTACACATTTTAGATAACGTTCGTAAGTTCGCGCGTCTCGAAATAGTTGTCATCCGAAAGCCCGAGGAATTAAATTCTTGTTTAGCGAACGTTACTGGAACCTATTACACGCGAATTCGTGCCGAATTAATTCCACGTTTTCGGCGTCAGAAGTTTCGCTTAATTGAATTATTTTATTATGGAAATAAAACTGTTTCCAGACGACGCGATGGCGAAATTGCAATCTCAGGTGTAGTTTCGTCAGCGAGTATACATAGATTGAACTAGTTTTCCTTGAGGAATGTAAATCATGAAATTAAATTTTTGTTTGGTTGATGTAGAACAAGATTTCGCCGCTTTGGATTAAATCAAATGATAAAAAACAAAAACGTCTACTACTGCTTACAGAACAAGCATTTGAAATACTAGCAAAAAAGTTTTTACATTCCCCAATTGTTGTAAGTTTTTCTAGAAGGCTATTAGTTATTTATTTTGATAAGGAATAATGGACTATGAAGAATTAAGCTTGAAACAGGTTGATTCTCTATTGTTTGCACAGTATTTTTTCCGAATTTAGTGCGTCTATTACTACAATTACAAGAAACCGATTTATTTGATAATTAGGTTAACTGAATATTGAGTTAAATATGAGCAAACAAATACTTGGTTAATTCAAACAAATTATTTGTTCATTTAACCCTTTATTTATTTGAAATAACGAAATATTTTGTTGGATTAACTAAATTTTCGTGATAAAATTTGATTGAAATTATTTTGTTGCCCTGAACAAATTGGTTTTTCCGTGTACTATTGACGACAAATTATTTCCCTAGACGGGTTGCGTTAGCTGACAGGTTTCTCTTGTTGAAAGTATCGATATCATCATTCACTGTCCTGTAGCTCATTCATAAACGGTTCCAGAATTTGTTGTCGGTAGTTCTTGGCATTTCTACTGTAATAAATCTATATACTACGGATAATAAAATTGCTATGGCATAGTTTGGTTTCTAGTATTAAGAAGCTCCACATAATTCTTATGAAAGTTTAGGTTTAGTTACAGCAGAAATTGTAAGAGATCAAATTGTTTTGGCTTTGATGGGAAAACTTGGGGGAAAATAGATGTTGGCACGGGCGGTCCTTTTGCAAGATTTAACCCCATGATGGAATAAACGTGTTCTTTTTAACGTGAGTATAATATAATATATCAGCATTAGTTTTATTTACTAAGTGAACTTAGGGAAAAACATTTTTTTTTTGGTTAGAAATATATATCAGTTTGCTGTGCTATTATTTAATTAAACAGAATCCGCTTAATATTTTTTTATTACTCTAGTATAATATAACAATAATATAACAATACATAATATTCTTCTTATGTTTTTCTTGATGTCTTTTTTACTTTATCTGTAACTTTGTAACTCTTTATGTTAAGTTACATTCTGTATGAGAAATCTACATTTCCTTTTGTTAAAAATATATGTTACATATTCAGGTAGATATTTCATTTTTAAAAGGGTATCTTTCGTTGTTGAAGTGTGAATTGAAAATGTGTTGTTTCAAATTTTCTTTTGCAAGCCACAACAATAAGTTGTATTGTTTATCCTCATCACTCCTACCTTTCGTCTTAGCCACGCCCATTTGGCGTTTGCTGAATGGTTGATGAGAGTACCGATTTAAATTTCACGAAATTTGAATATTCGTGCGAGCGAAAAGGAACAACTGTTCCTCCTCCAACAGATCTAGGACCAGCTTAAATAGCTTCTGATGTAGCTCATACAACTCTCGTAACAGATTAAATAGCTTCTGGAACAATTTAAGCAGCTCTAGAAACAGTTTAAACAACTTAAGTTCTTCCAGGAGTCGCTTAAGTTGTTACAGAAGCTGTTTAAGCTGTTCCGGGAGCTGTATAAGCTGTTCCAGGAACTGTTTAAGCTGTTGCAGGAGCTGTATAAACTATTCCAGGAACTGTTTAAGCTATTCCGGAAGCTGTTTAAGCTTCAGCTGTAGCTCATACAACTCTCGTAACAGATTAAATAGCATCTGGAACAATTTAAGCAGCTCTAGAAACAATTCAAACAACTTAAGTTCTTCCGGGAGTTGCTTAAGCTGTTACAGATGCTGTTTAAGCTGTACTGGGAGCTGCATAAGCTGTTCCAAGAACTGTTCAAGCTGTTCCAAGAGCTTTTTAAGCTGTTTCTGAAACCGTTTAAGTGGTTCCAAGATCTGTTGAAGCACGAACAGCTGTTCCTCTGCGTTACAGAAGCTGTTTAAGCTGTTCCTGAAACCGTTTGGGTTGTTCCAAGCTCTGATGAGGCAGGAACAGCTGCTCCTCTGCGTTACAGAAGCTGTTCCAGTTGTTTAAGCTGTTTCAGGAGCTGTTTAAGCTATTCCAGGAGCTGTTTAAGCTGTTCCTGAAACCGTTTAAGTGTTTCCAAGATCTGTTGAAGCAGGAATAGCTGTTCCTCTGCGTGGGGTCCCGCACGAATATCAAAATAAAGCGTGCGAAATTTTGATATTCGTGATAAAGTTGGTACTCTCATCAACCAATCAGAAGACGATAAATAGGCTTGGCAAGTGAAAGGTAGGAGTGATGGATATAAAATATGAATCAGGACCCCTGTGTTAGATTCCTCTGTTACTTTTAATCGAATTCTCATAGCTCATTTACTTTCTATTTTTTGCATTTAATTTCTATTAGAACTCAGACTTAACTTTATTATTTAATATAAGTAGTCCTTAACTGTAAGTTTCTTCGCTTGATCCCTCGTTTTTAAGGTTTTGCGCTTAGGTAACTGTATTCAACAATATTCAGCTTAATGTAATCGGGCGAACTATTCGATTTATAAATGTGGCACAATTTCTTCATGTATGGTCTTCTAATGTACTCCAAAACACTTTAGGCACACTCTCTGTCTCTCGTAAATATTGCACAATGAGGCGAGCATGTCGTCGAAAGGTGTGTTCAAGTTCAATGCCCATACTAGGAAGTTGACAAACAGATTCATTCTAACATGATTGTACATAATATTGCTTAGTACCGTCTGTTTTTCCTTTCCGAAATACGCGTCCAAATGAAAAGCTTTGCGACAAGGACATGGTTTACGCTTATTACTAAAAATCGTTTATATCAATGTATAAAATATTTTGAGATTTGTTCACTAACCAGTGCTACGGAGCAATAGTAAGTCAACATATTTATTAAGCAACAAATGTCACGTGAATCTCTATCTCTCATATTCATAGTGAATGTGAAAACTTAAGGAAAAGTATGACTTAGGTAAGGGCCGCCTTATTACTTGAACAATTTTCCATTTCAGAGTTACAACTTCGATTAACTTCGGCCATTCTCGGGGACGGATACCTTCCACAGAATTGATGAATAGAATTCTATCATATGACATTGCTATAAAATCATCTGCGTACCACATTAGCTTCTCATGTTACTTTTGTACTTATAACCTTACATACTTTGATTTCTTAAATATATTTTTAATTAGTTTAAGTTTATCCTGTAATTAGCAGATTTTCTGCTGTTGGATAATAAATAAATAAATAAATAAATATGGTATTTATTTTTATTTATTTAAATTTGTTGTCGACAGTTGACGACTGGTTTGTGACGTTTATGATTTTTATTTGGTTAGTATGGTTAGAAATTTGTGTAGACAGAATAGATAGACCATAATATAAAGTATTTTTAAATTTGAAACTCCTATTATTTGCATAATAATAGCAAAGAATCTTTTTTTTTCTATTTCAAAACATTTTTCCAATTTGACCAAGATTTGCTGATGAAAATATTTTGTCGTCCGTCATACAAACTTGTTCATTTGTTTGAAATAACTCTTGTCTTTTTTCAGCAAGCGCAGTTAAAAGAAAAGTTTTTGAATCAGCACGTTTTAAGATTCGTTCATATCTGCAGACATTGAACGTGGCAGACACGACAAAATATCTTATTTGTGTTAACAAAAATACTCTAAGCTGTGTTACTGGTAATGCTGTAAACTTCAACGCCTAAACCCTCACCAACCCAGCTATCATCATAGCGAAGCTATGCTCATCAGCAGAAACACTGAACTCTGTGAATTGCGAATGTGAGAACTGATGATGATAGCTTTGCTATCAAAACGTACGTCCAGTTTAGTGCAGTTTGTGGTGAGGGGTTTAGGTGAAGTTTACAGCTTATTAGTGTTGTTTACGAGAGTATTCATATCTAACGTATCGTTGTCGAGCAGACATTCACAAACACAGTACCTCTCAGGTAAGCATTTACACTAGTCAATGCCACGATATGTGTCCGCTACGTACAATTTCTGTAGATATGAACGAATCCTTAGTCATTGTTCTTCGTACTTTTATTTGTTTACAACAATGAAAAGAAATCTTTAGGCCGCTAACAGACTGTGTTCAACGGAGAGTTGAGTTGTTTTTCATACTGCTAAAAAGCAGAACTGTGAGAGCAGAGCATTATTAATGAATCTTTCCTCAAAGTTCATACCTTTGAATAAAAGCATCTCTTTATAAATAGTTTGGCAATCGACAGTTTCGGAACTTCATCCTGCGTTTAAATGAATAAAAGAATGGGCATGTTGTCTTTCACTAATATTCATCACTCGTCTTTACCAAACAGTCCCCAAGTGTGACATCCCGAATTTTAACTAGAATTAATCCCGGAAAATCCGGCCAAACAACGCCGAATCAATTACTTCTTCAGGTTCGTAAGGGAACCGCTGCCATCTCTGTTCTACCACCGACCCTAGCGATGCCAATGTCGCGGTTAATTAGATTAGCGGCTTAACTTGTAATTCGATTTAAGGCAACCGTGAATCCGTTTTTTTAGTACCAATTATTGCCGGAGCCGCCTGTGTGACAGGAATGGGACTGCCAGGCCGGCGGTATAACTAACGAACGTTCTTAGAGTGCGGGTCACATTTCCCCTTTTCTTCCTTCCGGCGCTCCGTTTCCGTACGGTGCGACTACGGGCGGTCCCCAGGTATGCGGGACTCGTGGTAATTTGCGTGAATTTGCATAGGATTCACCTTTCTCATTATCGAGGTCACATGAAACGTTGCTCCCGTTTTCATTATATGGTGGAGGAGCAAGAAGACGTCTTCTAATTAGGTATGTACGACTGAGTACAGCTTGTCACACGCGCGTTTGTCAATACAGGTTTAAATACTTACAGATACAAGTATACCCATTAATATATTGTAATGGTTTCAAGGTTCAAATAACCGGCACAGACGATATATTAAATAAAGGGTAATTATTTTTACACTTCAGTTTAACTTAAAAAGAAAGTTTCACTTATATAAACACTTATAAGCGTGCACCGTTTAATAAACTAAATTTAGTTAAATACTATTACTAAATACCACAAGCAGTTGATAGCTCATATTCTCAATCATTCTAGTACATTTGCACTGGAAACTTCGAATGCGTATCGATGAATCATACTACAGGGCAGGGTTGGGGAAAATTTATTAAAAATAAGAATAAAAATAAATGGATAACTAATATTTTTTATTCAGAAATTATGATCTTGCTACTCTTTATTCCGTTATTCAATAATAGTTTTATTTCACTAGTTATTCAAACAATTATTCCAATAATCATTTTCATTCGAATAATTATTTTACTCAAATAACAATTTTCATTCAAACAACTGGTTCTATTTATAATATTTGTTCTTTTCTAGCCAGAATAATTAATCCTTCGTCTATAATCCATACTTACTAAAAAGAGTTTGTATATCATTTGTATATACCATTTTCTGAAAATAAGAAGGAGGAATTAATAGAGGAAATAATAAATAAAACATAAATATTCTTTAAAGGATTGATTTATTTGTTAGCAACACCGGAAAGAGAAGGATGTAAATTTCTTTTCAAACAAGGAGGTGAGCGACTGATGGAGATGACGCGTCACATCCGTTTTTTTTCATGTGTTGCAATTAATTTCTTAGCAATATAGTCGCTGGGAAAGCAGAGAATTTATTTTTTGAAATGATGGGGCGAGGGAAAGTAGTAGGAGGTAGTT
The DNA here is from genome assembly GCA_004143645.1 of Protaetia brevitarsis. Classification (NCBI taxonomy): domain Eukaryota; kingdom Metazoa; phylum Arthropoda; class Insecta; order Coleoptera; family Scarabaeidae; genus Protaetia; species Protaetia brevitarsis. The sequence goes on along the minus strand of RXPK01000151.1, from coordinate 478,709 downwards.
AGTGCAGTAGTTGGTCGTGGTAGTAGTTAATGGAGATGGTGGTAGTTGGCGGTGGTAGGCATAGTTGGTGGTTGCGGGAAAAGTTGTTGGTATGGAAAGGTAGTCGGTAGGAGGTTGGTAGTAGTTGGTTGCGGGAAAGGAAGGCGAGTTCTTTAGGGAAGTAGGGGTTGGGAGGTAATTGACGGCCGTAGTTTGTGGTGGTGATGGTAGTCAATGGGAGCTGTTAATTGTTATATTACAATAATTGATAGTGGGATGTATTATTTTCTAATGATACAGTGTTTTTAACAATTCCGCAGCTGACATGCAAGAAGAATCTCTTTTTAACAATGAAGGGTGGATTTAATTAATTTAAGTAAATTTAAAGTACTATATGTACTCAGACGCTGAGTAGGGGTGAAAAACGTTGTTTACAATCGACAATCAACGCTGTAAAGTGTAATGATCTTTCTTATGTGTGCATAATCACAGGCAATGTTCTCAAAACTATCTTTTTTCGTCACTAGTTACGATACACTTTCACGTTTCATGTACACTCCATTTCTGTTTGAAAACATTGAAATCTGTTGCTGTGGAAAGATTAGAGCAAACTATTGCTATAAAATATTTTATTGTGGAATCCTTAACGACTGTAGGTGCATTGAAAGCACGCTTAACTGTGTATTAAGTAACGTATTACTTATAACTACTGGTACTGCACAGTGCACATGGTTAGTAGAAGTAACAACAATGCTGATCGCTATTAAGCTCATGTATTTTCATAAATAGGTAACAACTTGCCACAACTATGATTATTTGAGTTTTGCTGCTACCCCGTGATTGTTTTACTATTTCTGATTGGCTAATGCGGCGGAGTAATGAAATAGTCCCCGAGACGGCTACGCGTGCCGGGCTAGCGTCAAGTAAGAGTTACGGACGTGGGAAAAAGGTCGTCGAAAAAGGGTGGCCAAAAAGTACGGCCATTGTAGGCCAGTTGGAACGCAAATATATTAAAAATACCGGGTGGGTTAACTCAAGGCTCCATCCGTATAAAGAATCCCAGCGAAAGAAGAAGTACCGAGCCTATAAATAATCGGATGTTTCAAGATTGCAGTTTTGAACCACGTGGTGGGATATTTTAATTCCCCATCATTGTGATGACATCTGCGCCCGCAGGTGAAGTAAAAGTGTGGATGCCGTCGATAGCTGAGTGACAGTCCAACTGCCACCTGCAGTTAGGGATACCCCAACGAAGTAGCCGTTTTCGAGGCGATCACCGGACATAACCGCCACCTACGCCGACAGAGGATCAACTTGCCGAGACAACGCCCAGTGCAAAGAACAGAAACCCCAAGTTTACCGCCTAGGTATATTATTTCTTTGCTTGTTATTAGTTGTAACTTCAAAGTCATATTTCTCTTTGTCTTTTGTTTAGATTTCAATAATTTCAATAACTAAATAACGTTTCAAGAGGTCCCATTTACCTTATCTTTTATTATTGCTTTGTTCATTTCTTCATTATTAAAGGAATATATTTTATGAGTCATTACGTAGTAAATTGTTTAAAAAAAAACTGTTGTTAAAGTGAAACCAATATCTTTCATTCATATCAGGTAGTCCTATACAAAATAAAACTATTACTAATAATACTGCTTTTTTTTTCTTAAGTAATAAGTATTATGTACCATCTTTAGCAAAATAAATGCGAATTTATTTTTATTTCGATTGCATTAATAATCTTCAATTATTAATGCAATCGAACTACAGCACACTGAATAGTAATTAAAAATTATTTGCAAACAATTTTGAATTACGCTGTACTTATAGTTGTGGTTGCATAAATAATCGAAGATTTGTGGAGCTTTTCTTTGTACTTTATCAGTTATTCACACAGAGTACACAGTAAACTATTTGATAAATATTTAATAAACCTCCTAGTATCGTACGCTAACCATCATTGAACAACAAATTTAAAGTAGGCATTGCATATTTGTAACAAACCATTACCTTTTATATATCAGGTATTTAGTCAACGTGCATTAATGATACTGTTTCCTTATCACAAGTAATTCAAATGGCTTGCATTAATTGAGGTTAATAATGAAGATGTGATAGCCATTATAGAATAGTTCGTTCATAGCAATACATCAACTTGACATGAGCAAATCTTTTACTTACCGCAACTGCATATATTTTTTGGCTTAACTACTTCAGTTCAACTATCATCAGTAACTTCATAAGTTACCGGTATGAAGCACACCGTAAGTAACTCAGATTGCTTCTTGTTAGTATCAGTGTTTAAGATCTCTTTTTTACTAGTGCTAAGCAATCTGTGCTTTTGTCCCCTATCCCTATAACTTACGATAATTGTATTTTCATTTGTGATTATTAATTTTTTTTCTCAGTGTACGATCAAGTAGACAATTACGCAACTTTGTATTGTAATAGTTTTTAGAGTCAGGTGTAACTGTTGTGGTGTCATTTAAATACGTCGGTCGATTGGGGAGGCGAGAATAAAAAATGGTATGCTTTTCAGTACACGTAAAAACACGGCGGCTACGTCATCCAATTTATTTCAGAAGTAAATTATTTGAATAACAATTTATTTGATAAAAAAAGATATTCCAGTAAATTTTCGTTCAAATAATATTGCATTTGAACCAAGTCCAATCACTTTATTCGATAATAATTTAATACTGAATAAAGAATAAATGTGTAACGGTCTATTATACGTTTATTTTCCGATTTGTTTTTATGTTTCGTTAGGTACGTTATGTATTTCGTTCTTTTCTTCGGAAATATCTTTGGGAGGCAGCCTTCTGAGCCTTTGCTCGTGTTATATGTTTGTAAGTATTAGGTTTGGCTCTGTCGTTTCACTAGAAACATACCTTGCTTACATCGAATTCTAGTCATTACAAAGCTTCTTACCGGGATCATTTCCGATCTGTGTTTCGCTTCTTTTCATGTTTATTATCTTGTCCCTCCCGTTCCTTATTTTCGCTGCAGTTGAAGCTGTTTTGTCAAGAGCGTTATCGATTAGCGATTTGTGTACCTTACTTGTTAATCATTTGACAGATCGATTAGTTATTAGCAGTTAGCAGCGCTCTGTGGTGCCAACTTTGTATTTCTTACATTTCCATATTAGTTTTCATCTTGCGTGCATTTGAGGGTTGATCAGGGCAGTTAGTTATTGATGTTTGATTCACGTTGTTTCCGGTTTCCGATTCTAGAAGCTTCGTTTTCGGAGAAGAATTTCCGTTTGGGATTTCGATCGAGCATTCTGTGACCAGACGTGAACTTGGGTAGTGGTATTTTGTGTCGAACGTAATTGCGGATTATCGTATGGAGTTACATCTTGTGATTTAATTGGATTTAACGGATTTTTTTCTACGATTACGGAGAGTAGTAGTAGAATCGTAGTTTTGTATTATTTTGGGTCTTGAGACTATTCTTGCGGTTAGGCGGTTTATTTTTCTAATTGAATCGGGCATTTATGCTTACGCCCACGTGAAGCACAATTTTTTTTTAGTCTTTTTTCCTATATTTAATCTTAAGTACACTTTGAGAAGTGGGTTAACTTTTGACAGCTTTCGGGGTGGGATTCTTTTATTATTATATGTTTTTTTTTAACTAGTTGGTGGTTTTAAATATAGTTCTAAATTCTAATAAGTTTGCAAGAGTACCGCCAAAATATAATGGTGGAAATGACTTTGCGTCGTGAGATCACAAGGCCAATCTGCTCTCTCGAAGTCAAAAGTATTCGAAAAGATCGTTACTTCGCTAGTTAGAGAATTTTAAAAACTGAGGGTTTGCTGTCAGTACAATTTTAGCCCTGGACTGTCCACCTACAATCTTCTTCATACTTTTCCATATAACATCTTCGAAAATATGAATCTCAAACAAATGACTGTCAGCATATTTTACGACCTATCTAAAGCCTGTGTTTCTCTCATTCCATTCTGCTTAGTAAACTTGAAAGGCACGGCTGCTAGTATTGGACTGATCGCTGCGAGAGTTGATGTTAGTTATATCAGTTTCACAGTTGGTCCGGTCGTGTGTGGTGTGCCGCAGAACTTGGTGTTAGGGCCAACGTTATTTTTAATATTTCTTAATAACTTGGCGCGATCGCACACAATAAATCATTAATTAAGTCATGTTCAAGAAAATATTGAAAGATTATTGAATAGTCACAACAAAGTGAACATAATTGTGTCTATATACATTACTCAAAATTAAAAAATAAAACTTAGTAAGCAATCAAACTGAAATAAATCTGTTTTCTAAATATGAATATATATTTCCTTCAGTGTACCTAACATATTTGCCATTTTCAACATGATTTTAGAAAAATATGCAGAGAAAATGATTGAAAAACATGAGACCATTACCCCCTATATAAGTATGTATAGCAATCCAAACATATCCCTTTCCTCTATCCGAATCCAACACACATGCGGCTATGTATCTCAGAGTTTTCACACGAAAGTTTCTACCGCAGAGCATTTCCTCCATTGTCCGTTATTTATACGGACGGATTACTGTTAGGCTTTTAAGAGAGCGACTGACGGAGTACTCTTCCCATTTACCAAAGCAAACGGGAAACGATTTAAGGGAAAACTCATTCTTCTACCACCGAAAAGGTAGAATACCTAGCTCTTGAGAGACAAACGGTTGCCGTGTGCACTTAGGAAGAAGCGAAGCTACGCTTTATTCGATGTAAAATAACAGGATTTGCCAAACAGCAGGGCGCTTAGGAAATTGCACAAAGTAAACAAGCGGTAAATTGAGGAGAATATTTATTTAACAATTTATAAAAAGAAATTTAGGTGTAAGGAGTAACACAGATTGAAATTAAGATATTTTGCTATTGTGTTGTGTTTGATAAAATACACTATCATTTCCTTATAAAATTGCAATTATTAATTGCAATAGTTCAAAATTCAAAGTAGAACATTTTTTTTTGAGCAAAATGTATGGTGTAATTATTACTATGTAGTATTTCCAGATTGTTTAATATGCAAATGTTTTTAATATCAGTAGTTTTCTTTTGAAACGATGTAACATTGTATATTCAATTCTAGGATGCCTTCCTAAACCAGTCTTGGTTATACGTTGGGATTGAGTATCGCCTGATCAACTGCTGCAATATGGAATCGCTTCTTCTTAGAAAACCCCTCGTGATTAATTTTTGTTAAACAGTGCAATATTACACGTGCCTCTGCCCTAAAGACGGTGACATATTTTCTTAGGTGATCAATATATTTCTTGACTCATTGTAGATTCCTGCTCCAATCACATTATCAGTTTTTGATCCGTCTGTAAACTAGATCAATTACCCGAACCTGTCTTTCTAGTTGGAATGATTCCAGCTTATCTAACCTATGATTTCCACTTCGAACTTTAGATGATATAATAATATATATGTCGAAATCATGTAATCTAAACTCAATCATAAAAAATTGTCTTCTACATGGTGGACAATATTATATCCTAGTCTTGTATATCTACCGCTTGAAAGACCTTGCCATCTCAGATGGCCCATTCTTCCCTCCCATAACCAAATGGGTAGCGGAAAGGTCTAGCAGGCACTCCATTGCTACTGCAGGAGTAGTCCACCTTGCGCCTATTATTCTAAAAGTAGAAAGTAGAAGACCCCAAAATGGGCCCTTGCGGAACCCCAAGTTTGACTTGACCAGGTTGGGATCATCTTGTCTGCCATTCTGTTCTTTGCAACCTGCCTGTGAGGTACGAGTGCAATAGCCTTAGGAGTTGCCCTTTTATCCCATAATACTCCAATTTATTTATTAAAATTTTATGATAAACCATCATCAAATGCAGTGTGTATATTACTTAAAATCTGCATAATACCTGTACTAGTAGAGCAACCTTTCCTATATCCATGTTATTCCGTGTATAGGTAGTTATTGCTTTAAAAATAGTTGATTAGTCTTGCTGCTATAGCCTGTTCAAAGATCTTGGAAATCGCAGGAAACTGATTGGGCGATACTTGGCACAATTATCCTTGTTATATTAATACTCTCCTCCTTAGTCCATTCTTGTATAACCTGTAGGATATTCTGCATTTTGTCGCGCACTATACTGTTGAATTTATCTTATGTCAGAATGACAAGATCATCTGCGTACCCCAAAGTATTATGCCGTCCATTGTTTTCTTATTAGTAGCTCATTTACGAACAGGTGTCCACAGCAAAGAATTGGGTAGGTTCCGACATGATGTTTAGATAGTTAGCAGGGTAGTACGCGTTTTTGATTGAATATTTCATACTCTTTAGTGATTGGAATTCGGGTCAAACTATTAGACATAGACATAGCTATTGGATACTAATATCACACGAACGTATAAAATAAATATTGAAAATATAAACCTTTATTTTAACTCCTATTTGATAAAGTTGTTGTTTTATTTGCTTTCGGTTCACTTTCAAAGTTATTACAATATGAAGTTCCACTTCATAAAACTGCTTTTGCATGTTGTGGCATTGTTTGTGGTGTTAATTTATATTTGCATGCAACTCGTGGTTTGACATTTCACATATGACATCTTTATAGGTTTTTTCATCACAAACATGGAAATAACGAAATTCCTTGCATGGATAAGGAATCCCATTTTAAATAATAAATAAACGTCAATCAATGCGAAATAGAAAAAATATCGTAATAAATACGTGTACAATGACTGATGTTGTGTACTCGTGCAAACTTGTACTCGTATTACAACAAACGTCATTGTTACCCTAGAGTTTTGATATAAAATTATTTTGTCGATTCCTTAATTTGAATAACTACAAGAAGCCAAGAAGCTAACAATGTTTGCGGAAGCTGCAAGTCAGAATAGGCTAACAGCTTAACTTTGAAGTTATGCAGCTGCTCCGGTGAATTACTGTCATTCGTTTTGTTACAGGCCTGTTTTGGTTTTCACTTCGGACGGTTTTATTACCGTTCAGAACAGTAGACCAGCACACATCATGACCTTGTCGTGTAGTGGGAAACTTTTTACTACGCATGTAAGCGTTTGCTTTGAACCGTGATAGAACCATCCAAAGTTAGAACCAAAACAGACCTTACAACTCTCCAGTTCTGAATTACTTTGATTGATAAGATCAACTGCGCATCAGAAAACAAGCACTCGGACATGGGAAAAAAACTTGCAACAGTTCAGCTGTCTTTACTGTACGAGACAACTAGACATGCATCAGTTTAGCAAAAATAATTTAATATAAAGTTGCATCTTATTTGACGATCTTATGAATTTGCAACGCATATTGAGCATTGGAAAAAGCATATACCCATGTTGAATAAAAACATAAAGGAGTTTAATGTTTTTTGGAACAAACGCATTAACAGCTCGATTATACCTATTATGAAAATTGTAAGTTTTCTTCTGGTCTAATAGTTAACTAATAATTCATAAAACTTTTAGAATCTAATCACGCTATTAACCCTAAACCTACCAAGGTGTGCTTTTGAGGCACAATTGATTTTGAAATTGCTGGAACTTTGTAAGTTAACTGCCCACAGACTGGAGGATTTTTGTATTCTCAAAATAAACTATTTAACATGACATAAAAAAATTTTAAAAATATTTTTCCTATTTTACTAAAAAAAATTAAACATAATTTACCGACACGTCCTACCAAGGTGTGTCTTTGAGGCACATACTGTTATTATACTATAAAATGCATTGCTACGTTATTTAAAACTAGGTATGTGGGTAAATCCCCCGTAATAAGATATGCTTTGTATTTCGGGACTTTCCCCTTGTATGTAAGACTTCCAGTTGCGTATGAAGGGAATTCCCTAAATGCGTTTTGCTAAAACAGTCCAGCTTACAAACTGCATTGCTATCAGTGTATTTGTGACTTTCCTAACGAACGCATTGGCCGTTTTAGGTGTCTATTGGTTAATTTTATTTCTTTACTAGTGGAGAGTATAGTATAGACCAGGTAAGCAAAATAAAGTTTGATTGACCCCAGAAAAATAGATTTGTTGTTTTATGCTTTATTTGGTTTTGAAATTTATGCAGGAAAGTATGACCGATTGGTTGACTGACCGACGCCGCCACTAACTGAAAAGGAGTTGCTCGATGCATTGTACGAAAGTGATGAGGATTTGGGAAGGAATGTAAATGATGGTGAAGATGAAGAAGAGCCAAATGACGAAACCTCTTCTAGTGAAAGCGGATTATCAGAAACTGGCGATGAAGAAAGCGATGAACAAGAAGGAAGTGACGATAGTGATGCTAATGATGAACCGCCGGCCATTCGCAAACTTTTATTTGGAAAAGATGGTACCGAGTGGAATGCCACGCCGATTGCCAAGGAAAAACACGTGCACACAACATAATTACAACAGCTTTGAACAAAGTGAAACTTCCACCTGGAGTGCATGTTGATACTCCTTGTGACGCATTCAATTTGTTTTTTGATGATACGGTATGGTATGTGGTTACTTTCACTAATAAGGAGGCTGTTCGTATTCTTGGCGATTTGTGGAAACCAGTTGACGACGTTGAAATCCGTGCTTTCTTGGGCCTTTTGATTACTGCTGGAAGAAATAAACAAGGAATGGTGGACTATAATGAGCTATGGAATCCTTATATGGAAATCCTGTTTATCGAGCGTGTATGTCACGAAATAGATTTACTCAATTACTAAGATTTATTCGTTTTGACGATAAAGCGACCAGAACCCTCCGAAGGCAAAGGACAAGTTGGCACCAATTAGAGACCTGTGGGACCGTGTTAATACAAACTTGCTGAAATAATTATCTTCCTGGCAGTAATCTAACCATCGATGAACAACGGTGCCTTTTAGAGGTCGTGTATCTTTCCGACAGTACCTGCCAAGCATGCCAGATAAGTACGGTATGAAAATTGGTGGATATGCGATAGTGGAACTAGTTATCCGTTACGTGTATACCGTACTTAGGAAAGAAGGTCTCAACAGAGCAAAAACTTAGCGCAAAAGGTGGTTGAAGACCTTTGTGAACCTTTTCTGAGAACTAAAAGGAATATTACGTTCGACAACTTCTTCACCAGCTACGAGCTTACATCCAGTTTGCTTACCAAAGGCCTAACTTGTGTAGGAACGCTCAGAAAAAATAAGCGCTGCATACCACCAATTTTTTACCTCACAGGCGACGGAATATTGAAAGCACTTGTTTGTTTTCAGAAGACAATGACTTTGGTATCTTATGTACCTAAGAAAAATCGCTGTGTCATTATTATCTACAATGCACAACGACTCCACCATTGATGAGGAAAATAAAAAAATCTGAAATCAATAAGTACTACAATTCCACGAAAGGAGGGTGGATACACTTGATCAGATGGTACATACATATTCAGTGAAACGCAAAACTAATAGGTGGCCTTTGGTCTATTTTTTCAATATAATTGATGTGTGTGAGTAGCTTCATTTGTCATTGGAGAAATATCCATCTGACTGGCATATTCCAAAAAACGAAGACTTCGCAAAATTTTCTTACGAGAAATTACAAACAGAATTAGTACTGGGCAAATTAGACGTCGTAGTTTGAGTGGCTTGCATAAAAGTCATACTCATTGATACAACTACGTTGAATCAAGTACCAACCACAGGGGAGTCTTCGGCTCGAGAAGTAAGAAAACGAAAACGGTGCTATATTTGCCCATCAAAGAAAAGCAGAATGTCAACACAGTTATGTGATAAGTGTAAGCAAACGGTTTGTGGTGAACATTCAGAGAAAATACTCACGTGCACAAATTGCAAACTACATAAATAACTTTCAAAATATTTACTATCTTGTACTATTTTAAATTATATCTTCTGACACACAATATTCTTTCTATATGTTTTAATCTTACTGTATACCTACTACATGAAATAAATAATGCATATTTTGCTATTATTTACATCAACGATGTGTACAAATAGATGTGTGCCTGTGAGGCACACCTTGGTAGGACACGTTACGATAAAACGTTGGTAGGACTAGGGTTAAAATTGTATTTACATGATGGATAACAGTAGCTAATGATGGTATTCGTTTGCATGTGATCATAATGCACTAGCTGTTTTTTAATTTGTCTGTAATACTATTCATGCAACATAGCGTATATCTATAATTCTTAAAAACGAGGTACTACAAACGTAAACGAACAAACATCCTGCATAAGTACAAAGTTATAAATTTTACAGGTTGTGTGTGCTCCCATTTCCGATCCATATTTTCGGTCCTGCATTATTTAATTATTTAATTAATCCACTGCGTTAGCCCTTTTAGCGTATTCACCACTTCCAGCATATTTGTGTGGGTGTGTATATTTAATAATTTACGTTTCACCCCAACGACCGTTCAAAAACAAATTCAAATTTCCGAACACATGTTTACCGGACAAAAATGGCGTAAAATGCCCCTTGATCGGCCAATTCAATTTACATTTAGATGTACGTACATACATATGTTGTATGCACGAGTGTATAGGTGTATGTAAAGCTTTCGTTCAATATGTAAATCGTTTACTCCACCGTTGTGGTGGCGGATATTAAAAAATTTCGAGCAACGGACGTTTTTCGAATATCGTTTCAATTACGGGTCCGCTTTCATATTCTATACAGCTAGTTAATTTAGCACCCGTGTATTATTTGTAGTATGAAATAGTGCCGGTTGTGTGCCTCATAAATATGCAAATTGCTCACACAAGCATTAGCATTTTTTGACAGAGGAAGATCCGGAATGTTTTAAATGTGTGTTTCAAAATCCCCAGTGTCCACCGAGTTTACAGTTCCACAAACATCAAACTTCTGGATATGTTTCCTATTTAATTGCATAACCATTCAGTTTATTCAACTACGAATTACTGGTTCACCTAAAAGTTTGGACCAGCCTATTGCATATTAATAATATAAACTTGTTTCCGTGTTAAGTGCAGCATGATATTATATATTCACCAAAAGATGCAGTTTTAAAGCTTTAGTAGGTAAAATTTTGATACATGTCAACGGCATCCTTATGCAAATTGTGTTAGTTATGAAGTTAAGTCCATAATTTGTCAGTATGTTAGATTCGTATTGTGGAGAGTATTAATTCAAAACAGGGTTTAGTCCCATTTAATACAGCTTGTTGTAATTAACTCCTTTGCAGTAATGAATAAATTAAGAAATTGGGAAGCCATATGTAGCATTTAGAAGTTTTGAGTATGAGGTAAGATTGCCTGCGTCACGTCAATCTCGGATTAAATGCTCTTTCAATTTTGTTCCAATGGTGAATCTAAGCAATCAATAAATTAATAAAAATGCAGTATACTTACTATATAGTAAGTACACACGATGCCCCACTGGCTTACAAATATTCGTATTTTGTCGGAATATTGTAAACTGAAATATTATGAAAATCTGATACTGCATTACAATGCTTAAAATTTTATTTTTCAAGATGTCTTAACTGTCAAAAAAGTACTAAAATATAAATAAAGATGTAAAGACTTAAGAAAGAAGATACCATTTAATATAATAATTAAAGAATAAGAGTTTTTCAACTAGTCTTAAGCATTGAAATTATAAATATTGGAGGAAGTTGGCTTCCATCAATATTCCTTGTTCTGGAAAATAAACATTTCTCTAATATTTTCTTTTTTAAATAATCTTGCATTCTGAGCCAAAACAGGGTTATAATTTAAAAATAGAACTCTTAAGAATAGTGGTCATGTTTTAATTCATCTTAAATTCTATTAAATATTTATCCTGACGTTTCAACGGAATTCCGCCTTTTTTCAAAGGTTAATTTACACTACAATTTCATGATCATTTCGTTTATTATTACATTAAAATAAAACTAAAGTGCAAAAATAATCAAACATTTGTAAATTCATAACATAATTTCATTTTCAATTATTTCTTCTTTCATCTAGTTATAAAACAAAACTTAAATATAAACATACATATTTGCATTACTACGGAAAAATTTTAACATATAAATTACTACAGTCTAGTTCAAGTTTTAAAAGAAGTATTATTCTTATGGACTATATGTATCCTTTTTTCGATTTATACCTATCTACATGTGTCTTTCTATCATCTGAATTGTTGCCCGATTTATTGGATGGCTATCGGTAATGACAATATCTGCATTATTCCCTATTTCCTGTTTCTGTCATTTCTCCATTTCGAATATATTTCTGTGTCACTTGCAAATTATCCCAGTTTTTTTTTTCCTAACATTACTTATTAATTTGAATCTGAATTTATAAAAACTACTATCACCATCATTTGTTTTGTCTATTGTTTGTAAGTACAATTAAAACAGCTGCTATAGTTACATATAACCTAATTTTTCGAGAAATATGTTCTAATAGACATTGGTTTATATTTATTTATGGTATTCTTTATGATGGCATAAGGATTATTAATGTACTATTAGAAGATATCGTAGCGAAAGGAGAAACATTATTTTCACTGATAAATCATGGGTAAATAACATGTTGTAACAGAATGAACTGATAGACAATTTAGACGAGCATTTGTGCAAGCTTTAAGTCTTGATCTCTAAGAGTATCAGAGGGCCAACATTATGCATTAGTTGATGGTGGCAACAAAAATAGCTTCGTTCTGAGTGCAAAGATGTTCCTCTGCTTATCCAGCAAAAATATGACACTGTTTCTACCGAAAAATTGGAAAAAAACTTCACCAAACATGTTTCAAAGGTATAATATTTAGCACAGTGTGGTTTTAAGTTTAGTCATTTTAGTTGAAGAAGTCATGTGGAAATCAAACCATGGACCCAAAGACTTTATTACTAATTTAACATCGATCTCATCATCATATTGGCCATCCGATATAAGTTCATCATGCACTTATGGTTATAGAAATAATCTTTAGTTTGTTGTAAGCATACCTCTGTAAATATTTGTAAATTTATTGTGACATATACACCTATATATGTTTACCTGGAAATAAACACGAGAACAGGAAACAGAACACCTTATTTGTGTTGTGTATTTTGATGTGGAATAAAAATTAATACAATCAACATTATTCTATCCCTTTTCATACTAATGGGATGCAGTGTGACATAACCAATAAATACAAACAAAATTCACAGGATTGCCATTTATCAAGCACCAACATGGAATTCGTCAAGTTGTTCAGCGCGACAACATACGAAAAATTAAGTACTTAAGTAGATTTGGCATCGTTGGGCGCTATCTCCATAGGAGTAATACTTCCTTCCCAACCTGAACCAGACTATATATGTATCACTATACAAAAACACACACTTTTTCACAGACTAGCACCCAAATGTTACATTAAGTAGGTATAAGACGTTTAGTTGTATTTTGACGACGATTTTAAAATGTTCGGGCGGCCCGTAAGCAGAGTTTCACAGCTCCTCATAGTTTTTATGGTGCTGCGATCAAAGCATACATTTCAATTTTATCACAGTTTCTTTCTCAATTTTTTCTGCTGACCTTGGATACCGATTTGAAGTTTAGTGAATCTTACTATATCGTCCATAACATCAGTATAGATATATTGTATAAACGCATCGAGTGGATCTGCAAGAATTTTTCCGGGTGTCAATGAAATAGAACTACAACACAGTGGTGGCCGTTGGCTGAGTAACTGACATGTTATCACATCGCAAATTTGATATTAGTAAAATAATTACGGGGAGGGGAGGTGTCGTTACTCTAGAGAAGGGGAATGTCGTGAATGCAGGGGGGGGGGGTATCATTAAAACAAAATACAATGGTATGATAACAGATAGAGGCATATACTATTCACATGAACATGATTTATACGGAAAATGCGCATTTGTCTCGCAGCACACGTTGTACGTTTGTGTAAAAAATTAACAAAAACAATTAACGTATAATACCTTTTGGCAACAAAACGAAAAAAGAATATACCAAATTTTATTTTTGGTGCAGTGAAAAAATACAAAAAATATCAGAGTTTTCAAGACAAAAGTTTCGAGAATGTGTCTGGAAGATACACGTTGTCCGGACTAGGGTTATAACGCAGTGTTAAATTAACTGGCATGAGCACAGGTTAGCTGATCCTTTTTTTTTCTGAGTGTAGTTTAAAAGCGTACACTGTAAGAAAAGTTGCAGTAAAATTACACGTAAAATAGTTGATAACAAAGTTGCCTACAATTTTACAGGTAAATTTGCATCATAAGGTAAAATTTCTACCATCTAGTAAATTTCACATGCTGATGTGTTTTTGAAAGATTGTACTGTAAAATTCGTATGTAATATTTATATGAACTCTATATTTACCGAACACTGAAGTAATTTTAATATGTATTTTTATAAAGAGAGCAAGCAACTTAACTAATTCTTTTATAGCACCTAATAGGTCATATTGAATCGCTCAACCAGGGGTCAAGAATGAACACGCTTACGCGAAACCTACGATTGTTTGTGACATACATGATATCATTGAGCCAATAATAAGTTCGACAAACGAATAGAATTACCTACGCGCACAGATAAATAATCCAATAACCAATCACATTGCGACGTATGAATTTCGTATTTTCCATATCTATAGTTTTACCCGAAAATTCAAGTAAAAACAAATAAATATAAAAGATCCTCATATTTTTACAGCAAAATTAATAGTTCACTAGTAAAATTACTTTTAAAGTGCACTAAATACCCAAAAAAAAAATGTCAATTTTACACTTTTAAGTAAATTTTGAGAGTAAATATAAAATTGCACATGTTTTTTCCTGTATTTTCCTTTTGAATTTTTGTTACATCTTAAACTTACATGAAAAAGCTATTTTACCGAAATTTCTTTTTCCATGTTAAATATCCTAGAAAAAACATGTAAAACAAAATTTACATGATTTAATGTGGTAAATTCACAACGTTATTACATGTAATATTCCTGATTTACCATGGCAAAATTACTGTAATTTTTTACAGTATACTTCGTATTTGGCTTCCTTAAACGAGGTGCAAAATTACTTTGAGCCATAAGAAAAAGTTAACATCCCATCACTTGTGACTAATAATCTGCAAAAGAATTTGAAGAAACCTGTGCTATAAGTTGACAAAATCGGGATCAAAAATGACCTTAACGTTTGATAAGCTCTCTCCTCTTTGTTAGGTAACGAAGCCAAAGCAATCAAGTTATTTCATTTTGAACATTGAGCAATAGTTATTCTAAACTAATCACGTTAATCCAAATTAATGGTTCCAAGAATAGATACAGCTCAATACGAATTACTATCGCAACACCGATCAAAATAATGTAATTACACACGTGCGCGTTATACCTAATGTATGTGCCGCTAGCGGGTAGGTACGAATTTCAATTACTAGCTATCAGCTAGGGATAACCGCATGTATCGCGGAATGCCGGTAGCTAAATAGTCGGCGGTTGCAAATTAAGATAAACCGTGAACGAGTTAAATTAAGCAGAGTTATTGGGTGATTATACGCGCACTGAATGGAAACGTCATGGTAACCATCGTTCGGTGACGAAATTTGTTTTAAAGTAGGTGAGGTACTGTTTAAATTCATAAGAAGCACAGAATTAGAAATAACATGGCACACATCAAATATTCTCTTACTAAAGTGATAAGTGCCAGTGCAGCGAAAATCATTGATAGCCATGCTATTTGAGAATCACGATTGATTGTGGTATCAATATGCTCAGTGATCTCATATTCATAGAACAGGAATTGCTTACATCCAAAGACATGCATCGGTTGTATGCATTTTTGAAAGGTTTCATGATCTAGTGGTTGTGATGTGTGTGATTACACGGAAAAACCAATTTGTTCAGAACAACAAAATAATTTCATCTAAATTTTATTATGAAAATTTAGTTAATCCAACAAATTATTTCGTTATTTCAAATAACGATAATTATAATTTGGTTGAATTAACCAACTATTTGGTTGCCCATATTTAACTCAATATTTCATTAACTTAAACAAAATTTGGTATTATCGAATAAATTTTTTCAGTATAGCATGAGGAGGTGTGCATAATAATGTGATGTTTACTCATGACACCAAAATCCTTGTAACTTGTGGCATGGCCGTTAAGAATTAGAAAAACTGGGCACTTTTCAGTAAGATTTGTGCATCTACATATTTAACAAAATACTTCTTTCATTTTAAAAATGTATCAACATTCGCCCACTCACAAGGACGGACTGCAGTCACATTTTCATTAAGACCATGAATCAGCACATAATTCGTTCGTTGATAAGGAAAAGCAAATAAGTAGAGGTAGCATTGACCATGAGCACTCATTGCTGTGTTACGTTCTTGATTCGCTCTGCAGAAGTGAGCTTTCGAACGTGTTTGTGGTTTTTGGCAGCTAATACTTTGGCACATTTTAATCACGCCAGTTTTATCACAGTTTCGTGTCCTATAAGGAGTAAATCCAAACTTAGGTAACAAAATGTAAGTGAAATCGTCACTGAGAGAGCATTAGTGGAGCTGACTGACCGAATCCAAAATGCACTGATCAATAAAGAGGACGTAGTGTACGCCTTTCTTGATATAGAGGGCGCTTTTGATAACACTTCACATAAATCCGTTAAGACAACTTTAATCAACAGTTGCTTTCTACCAGGTCAATGGAAGTAGAGGTGGAGTACAAGACCATCTCGGTTACTACGATATGAGAAGGCCCGCATGTGGGAGTTACGTATCCATTTATGTGGAGTCTAGTAGCAAGTGAACTCTTATGTGGCTTGATTGATCTAAGCATACCTTTCCAAGCGATTGCTGATGATATTGTCATATATGCAAGAGGAAAGTTTGAAATTACTTTCTGCGACATGGTTCATGGGATTTAATTTTAACTCTACTAAAACCACTTTAGTAACATTCACAAAGCAAAGGACATCTTAAAAACATAAAAGCTAAGTATGCTTCTCTATCGCTGTTCCAAGAGAACCATTCAAGATTCAGTCCAGAATTAGTACTTTGTTGATGAAGGGGAAGTGTTTATTCCTTTATATCGTACGCTTTATCGTTTCTTTGTTGAAATGTATTAATTTTGTTTGATAAAATTAAGCTTTTTAGTTATTTTTTAGTAACCAGACTACGTATAAACGTAAGTTATTCTGTCAGGTTTAAAATAAATCAGCAGTTTCCCCATAGCGTAGGACTGACGAGATACCATTGGTGAACATCATCGTCAGACTGTGATCTGTGATGGAAGTAATCGAACTCAATATTATTCTTTGCAGTGCTCCTTATATATCAGAGGACTTGAGAAAATAAGCCGATCTATTTTGCGCCAAAACTCGGCGATACTGAGGGCACTAGCAAACCTCAAGATAGAATCAAGATGGGAGTATTCGAAAATTGAATACCAGACCGCAAGAAAGTTACTTTGCTGTGGATGGCCGGACGTCCAACAATTGAAGGAAACGAGAAAGCCAATGCGTTAGCCAGAAATAGATCATCAGCTTCATATGTAGGCCCAGAACCAGCTCTAAGAGTGTCCAAAACCACAGCACGAGCGCAGGAAATTCAAAGAGAAACACAAAGAACACTGAAATAATACAACTAGGTAAATCATTGGAAGACATTTATTGAGGAACCATCAGAAAAGGAGGCTGAACAAATTCTGCAGGTCGGTAGAAAAATCAGCTTCAGATCTAGCAGGACACTTGTATACTGAAAGGACAGCTATAAAATAGGGATCAACACGCGAGATATCAACTGCAGACTGTGTAATGAGATTATAAAGAAAGTGATATGCTTTCTTCTGTGTGAATGCCAGGTTCTGGACGCAAGAAGACATGCAATTTTTGGCAAGCTAAAAACAAACCCAGAGGATTACTTCGATCAACCAGTCAGAGACCTATAAAGTTTAGTGCAGGGTACAAGAATCCCGGAATGCCTGGTCTAATTTAATGGGTGAAAGAAATACGAGACCAAAAAGCTGTAGTGTTTTCAGAGACCCCATATCAGACACCCTGCACAAAAAAAAAGAACACTACGCATTGCCATCTCGCTAGATCTCACTTTTTTACTAAATCGACGGTCTGCACATCAAAGTACATTGAAACCTGCTTGCAAAAAGACTACAGCCAATCCAGACCTCGCGTAGGATATAATGTTTTAGTTCATTAGGATACATGTTAGGTGTTGTTTCTTGTTGAGACCGATAGTGGTATCCTCCGTAAATTGAAATGATGCACAGTTGGTTGAACGTCGTTTTAAATAACCATTTTGGTGAGTATTAAAAATATTGTATTTGTTAATAAAGTGAGTCATTCTTTTCTATACCAGCTTTTAGAAATTTTTTGATATTTTCCACGCTAAAGCTATGAGATAGTAATTTTTCATGTCCTTTTTATCGCCAGTCTTGTTGTAGTAGTCTTGTGAATCCACACAATGCTTCAGTGGGGACCTCACGTCGCGTTTGTGTTTTACCTATTAAATGATACAATGATGTAACCATTATTTTCTTTGCTTTTATGGCGTCACCTTTTTCTCTCTGCTTTCTTATGTGCTTAATAAGTCGTGTTGATAAGTGATTAGTGTTTTCCCTTATTTTTCAATTCCTATCATTTTCCCGTCGTTAATAGGTTTTATTTTAGGAATCATGGAAAGCCAAAAAATTTGGAAATGCCATCGCTAGTATCAAGATGTGACCAAAAAATTTTTTTGAGGCCAAGCACTTTTTTAAAATGATTTTTAAAATAGAAAAAAAGAAGATGATGCTATACTAATCTTTAGTTTCAGAGCTATTAGGTTTTAAGCTCGAAGCGTAATTCATTATCCAATATGCTAACTTAAGTCGTAAATTACCTCTACAGCACGAAATTACCCTCACGCAAAATGGAAAAACATTAACATCAAATTACTTTTCTTCCATTTTGCATATCACACATTCAGCTCCCGTAAATCAATTTTATCTACAATAAATACAATTTAAACCGTATTTACTGTTACAAACATTAATGTCCTGCTGAAAATCTCGAAAGATAAATAGCAATTACACCCACTTGTCAACGTTTCCCCATTCCAATGCCAATCCCTCAACCTCGATCAATCTACGGAACGAAACATGTACCTACATACACACATGTCGCCCGTTTTATTATTTATTGGCCTCGTATTTTCGTTTTCGAAATGAAACTCCGGCATCATCGTTACAATATAACAATAAATACCTCCATACTTTCATAATGCGTATTATACGAGTGCAACTGGATAAACATGTGTAGGTACGGTCGAACGCATATTAATAATAATATTTTTAGCGCTGTGCAACAACCGCACACCCGCTCAATATATTTTATGGTACAGCGGTCGCTGTTTCATTATAAACAGCTCCGGTAATACATCAAAATTTACATTTCATTTTAATTAATACCTGCTGTTGCTAGTGTTGGTGTGAAACGTTGATGTGCGTGGTGGCGCTACGCTCGCTTTCAGCAGCATCAAGGACACATGACTTTTCTTGTATTAGTTAAAATTACATATCTTTATTTCCTTGCTGAAATAAAATTAAAAAAGAAATTAAAACTGGCACATACTAATAATGAAGTCTGAAATTAAAGGTTCCAATCTCCCAATAATTCACTCTCAATATATATCCCACGCATTCAAGTTGCCAAAACCAAAATAACGAAAACTTTAAAAATTGTAATATATCTTTTTTGTACTACAATAATTGCTACTTTATTTAACCCTTGTCCTGACCAACGTTTTATTCGTAACGTGTCCTACCAAGGTGTTGCCCACAGGCACACACTATTTACACATTGTTTGATGTAAATAATAGCAAAATATGCATTATTTATTTTATTAGTAGGTATACAGTAAGACTAAAACATTATAGAAAGAAATTTGTGTGTCAGAAAGATAAATTAAAATTAGTTACGATAGTAAAATATTTGAAAGTTTTTTATGTAGTTTGCAATTTGGTGCACGTGAGTATTTTTCTCTGAATGTTCACCATCAAAGCGTCTTGCTTACACTTATTACATATACTGTGGTTGACATTCTGCTTTTGTTGATGGGCAAATATAGCCCGTTTTTCGTTTTCTTACTTCTCGAGCCGAAGACTCTCCTGTCGGTTGGTACTTGATTTCAACGTAGTTTGTATCAATGAAGTATGACTTTTATGCAAGCCACTCAACTACGACTCTAATTTGCCCATACTAATTCTGTTGTAATTTCTCGTAAGAAAATTTTGCGAAGTCTTCGTTTTTTGGAATATGCCGTCAGGATGGATATTTCTCCAATGACAAAATGAAGCTACTCCACACACATCAATTATATTAAAAAATAGACCAAAGGCCACCTATTAGTTTTGCGTTTCACTGAATAGTGTATGTACCATCTGATCCAAGTGTATCCACCCCTCCTTTCGTGGAATTGTAGTACTTATTGATTTCAGATTTATTTTATTTTCCTCATCAATGGTGGAGTCGTTGTGCATGTAGATAATATATGACACAGCGATTTTCTTAGGTACATAAGATACCAAGTCATTGTCTTCTGAAAACCAAAAAGTTGCTTTCAATATTCCGTCGCCTGTGAGTAAAAAAATGGTGGTATGCAGCGCTTATTTTTTCTGAGCGTTCCTACACAAGTTAGGCTTTGGTAAGCAAACTGGATGCAAGCTCGTAAGCTGGTGAAGAAGTTGTCGAACGTAATATTCCTTTTAGTTCTCAGAAAGGTCACAAAGGTCTTCAACCACTTTGCGCTAAGTTTTCTGCTCTATTGAGACCTTCTTTTCCTAAGTACGGTACACCACGTAACGGATAACTAGTTCCATATCGCATATCCACCAAATTTTCATACCGCTACTTATCTGGCTTGCTTGCGGCAGTACTGTCGGAAAGATACACGACCTCTAAAAGGCACCAGTTGTTCATCGATGGTTAATTACTGCCAGGAAGATAATATTTAGCAAGTTTGTATTAACACGGTCCACAGGTCTCTAATTGGTGCCAACTTGTCCTTTTGCCTTCGGAGGGTTCTGGCGCTTTATCGTCAAAACGAATAAATCTTGTTAATTGAGTAAATCTATTTCGTGACATACACGCTCGAAAACAGGATTTCATATAAAGATTCCATAGCTCATTATAGTGCACCATTCTTGTTTATTTTTCCAGCAGTAATCAAAAGGCCCAAGAAAGCACGGATTTCAACGTCGTTAACTGGTTTCCACAAATCGCCAAGATACGAACAGCCTCCTTATTAGTTGAAAGTAACCTAATACCAATAACGTATCATCAAAAAAACAAATTGAATGCGTCACAAGGAGTATCAACATGCACTCCAGGTGGAAGTTTCACTTTGTTCAAAAGCTGTTGTAATTATGTTGTTGCACGTGTTTTTCCCTTGGCAATCGGCGTGGCATTCCACTCGTACTATCTTTTCCAATAAAAGTTCGCGAATGGCCGGCGGTCATCATTAGCATCACTATCGTCACTTCTTCTTTTCATCGCTTTCTTCATCGCCATTTCTTTGATAATCGCTTCACTAGAAGAGTTTCGTCGATTTGGCTCTTCTTCCATCTTCACCATCATTTACATTCCTTCCCAAATCTTCATCACTTTCGTACAATGCATCGAGCAACTCCTTTTCAGTTAGTGGCCGGCGTCGGTCATCAACCAATCGGTCATACTTTCTGCATAAATTTAAAACCAAATAAGCATAAAACAACAAATCTATTTTTACTGGGGTCAATCAAAACTTTATTTTGCTTACCTGGTCTATACTATACTCTCCACTAGGTAAAAAATAAAATTAACCAATAGACACCTAAAACGGCCAATGCGTTCGTTAGGAAAGTCACAAATACACTGATAGCAATGCAGTTTGTAAGCTGACTGTTTAGCAAACGCATTTAGGGAATTCCCTTCATATGCAACTGGAAGTCTTACATACAAGGGAAAGTCCCGAAAATAAAGCATATCTTATTACGGGGGATTTACCCACATACCTAGTTTTAATAACGTAGCAATGCATTTTATAGTATAAATAACAGTATGTGCCTCAAAGACACACCTTGGTAGGACGTGTCGGTAAATTATGTTTAATTTTTTAGTAAAATAGGAAAAAATATTTTAAAAAATTTTTATGTCATTCTGTGTTAAATAGTTTATTTGAGAATACAAAATCCTCCAGTCTCTGGGCAGTTAACTTACAAAGTTCCAGCAATTTCAAAATCAATTGTGCCTCAAAAGCACACCTTGGTAGGTTTAGGGTTAAAATGAACTATAAGTACTATATATTATAATAGTAAAACAGTTGAGTAAATAAGTTCGTCTTGTTATTAGTTTGTCTAATAATCTAAAACCAGTACTTCATCTTAAATTACAATATTTATGTACTTATAAAGAAAGCATTTACAAAATAATACCAAGAAAATAACAAAATTATGGCTAATCCTACATAGGATATACTAAAGTTATTTGGCGAGTAACAAAACAAGGAAGTATTTAAATGACTATCACAGAAAAACACCATATAAAATTAATTTTGGGTACGTTATACCGTCATTACCTTGTTATTTTCTACTTTTAGTTTACCACAATTTTTCTGTTTTGTTATCATTTGTATCATTGGTGCATTTGTATACCTCGAATCTGCATTTGTGTACAAGTATAAATCAACAACATTCCAGCAACTACACACAATACTAGATTGGAAATCAGTTTTCTAGCGGAAATGAGTTCAGCATCTTTTTTATTTAATATTTCATTTCGCACTAATTGAAAACCAATTGAGCGAAATTTATTCCCCAACACCAGACAATCGTCTATCAGCAAGCGGTCGACTAGTTTCCACAGATCGAGGGAGTTGATTGAGGTCCTTAACAAGGCGGATATTAAGAGGATGTGGGCACGATAATTGCTAGGATTGCTCTATTGATTAGGCGTTTGAATCACAGTGATTTATGAACCAACGTTCTTTTTACTTTTGTATGCAATAAAACACGGTTGATCGGCTAGTTCACAAATATTAGGTTAGAATTTTTAACTTAAGGCTGAAGGCCTTTTATAGAAAAGGTTGCTGTTTTTTCAAAGGTGTAATAATATTTATATATAAGTAATATTTTCTCTGGACAGCGATATAAGTATTTGCATGAAGGTGAAGAGATTGGGAATACATCCTAAATTTTCTAAATGTTTATTTTGTGTTGCTTTTTTGCAACACCAAGAGGTGATAGGATTAGTGATGGGACACATTCAAGTATTTTCTAAATGGATAACTTTTTTGCCGAGAGAGCAGAAGCGGATGAAGAATGAACACTATTTTATGTGATTCCATTTTAAACCAGAAAGGATGATAGGATTTCCTCTAATAATTATTTTAAAAGTAGTAGGATCGAGTGTATGACTAAAAATTAATTCTGGGACTAGTTAAGCCAATTTTCTTCTACCCTTTTATATATTGCATACGAGCCATTTTTTTCAAATAAGAGAAAAAGTTCAAGTTGTTGGTCAAATGAAAAAATAAAGTAATGAGAAATAAATAGTAGCAACATATAGTACATTGTGCCGAACAGTATTTTAACTTTTTGGCACTTAAAGTTCTCAGGAAAGTTCTTGTTTCAAACTTTTACCATCCTATATTGAGAGAACAGTTTCTTGAGCATTTAACGAAAAATAACTTACTTTCATCACATCAACACGGTTTTCTAACCAATAAATCCACGCATACAGCTTTGTCAGATATCATTGACAACATTCATTACAACTTAAATCGGAAAAAAAAAACAAGTAGCTTGCGTAGTGTGTGACTTAACTAGAGCCTTTGATCTGGTAGATCATTTGATCCTATTAAGCAAGCTATATCAATATGGTATACGAGGCGTCGCATACGTTCTTTTCGAATTTTACATGCGTTAGCCAGCGCAGGCAGTACACTGAGGTGCGACATTTGCACGCGGACAGTTGTATCTGATAGTATACATCAAAATCGGTCGACAATGACGTTGGTATAGCCCAAGGTTCAATATTAAGTCCATTTACATATGTTCCTTCTGTTTATGAATGGTCTCGGACGACACCACAATAAAAATAACCGGCAATGATCAACAGAATTTGACCGAGAATATCAATAAAATAAAAATATTAATATTTATGTTAATAGTCACAAAGTTGACATTTTTTTTGATATATACATATCAACACTGTAATTTCTAGACTGAATAAAGATTTATACATATTAAGGAAGCTAAAAAATACTTGTGACATCACTACATTAAAAATGATTTATTTGTCGCATTTAAATTCTCGTATAAGTCGCGGATTATTATTTTGGGGTTCAAACGAACAGTTTATTACGAACTTATTACAAAAGACAACAATACGAATAATGAAGGGTTAACGTCGAAGGAAAGGAATTCTTTCGGTGAGTGGCGGGTCCCGACTGTCTGCAATCTCTTTATATTGGAAGCTTCTATATACCATAAAAACTGCAAAATCTTGCAAACCAAGGCAGGAACACATGATTATCCTACCCTAACTTCTAACTCTAACCATTATTTCTTCACGTTTCGATAAGTCATTATGAATTCGTTCATTGCCGTCGTCCTCATTCCGTTTAAAGTTTTCTGCATTAAGTTCTTCTACAGCCACCTTATTTAACCCATTTTCACTGTTCAAATCGCGGCTATTTTGTTTTAAATCTGATAAATCAATTTCCAATCTCAATTCTTCTCTATAATAATAATCGCCTTTCTCACGATTGACATTTGCTTTATCATTTTCCCTGTCAACGCCATTTTCCTTAAGAGCTTTCTTATTTTCCTCTGTAAATCTATGCTTTGTCTCGAATTGTTTTAATTGCTATTAATTGAGCTATTTTTTCTCTCTCCTCCTGCATATATATTCCGAATAATGTCTTTAACAACATACTCATCTGATTCATCGCCACTTAGTTAGTAAGTTTGCATGCGCCAAAAATGTTATATTGTACCCCAGTAATACAAAACTTTGCCCGGGTTATCAATATTTTATTCATAATTCTTTATACATCATGACATCTCTTAATTGACAAATCTACATACATTCTACCATAATAATTATTAAAACAAAGCAATCAACAAAATATCTCCATAGGGTGAGTCCACTTACTAGATACAAAATTATGAGCATTAAATTGTCAGCATTAATTATGACATATAAACAGGTCAAAAAGGTCATTTATAATTTTAGTTTCTAACATATTGGCGGTATGGAAATACCAGGGTAATGTATATGCATATTCGCGCAAATTCATACATTGCCCGAACAGTTAATTATTACAATAAGCAATTTAAATTATTTAGAATTAAGTGAATATGGGACATTCCAAATCCTTAATCTACTTATTATTTGTGCGCTTTATTTACATTTATCGTCTTACCTCTAGGGGCATTTGTATATTTAAATTCAACATTTAATGAAGGTTTTATAAATTTCTAATTGATTCTAATTGATCAAAGCGCTGTTCATTCCAAAACACATATTTTTGTTTGTTTTTCTTGTATTATTTGTATTTATGTGTCCTAGACCACTGGTATGGGAAATATAATATTAATAATAATGTGATTGTATTTGCAATTACCATTGCAGATACAATCAATTTACATTTCATATGTACTGGGCACAAATAGTTAAAAAATTAAGAATATGAAAAACAAAACACGTAATAAATAAATAGTAACATAGTGGAAGACAACGGAATATGCAATGTATATATAAACAGGTATAAATAAAAAATATTGATATAAACTGTAAAGCTAAACAAAAGTGTATAAATAAAATATATGCATATTAAAAAATATATAATTAGGTTAGAAGAAATTCACGAATTGAGTAACACTCCCTTTTCATCAGTAGCTTTTTCACTTGAGTAACAAAGTTATTGTGCCGTAGTTGTTTCATCTGTGTGGGCAAGCAGTAGAATAACTTTGTCCGCCAGTAGTTCAACGATTTTTGAGTACAGGCAAGCCTATGATGGGGTGGCCTTATGTCGTCTCTGGTCCTTGTAAGGTGACTATGACAGTGACCGCTAGGGAAATAATTCTTTGTTATTGTGTATATGTAACACTGCCTGTAAAATATATACAGACGGTAGGGTATAATAAGTATGCCTTGTTGTTTGAAATGCGATCTTCAGCTTTGATTATAATTTAGGTTGCATAAAGTCCTAATCGCCCTTTTTTTGCAGCATAAATACCCTATCTGCTTCCGTCGATGTTCCCCAGAATAACAGACCATATGACAGAAGAGAGTGAAAGTATGAGAAGTACACCTGCTTCGCGGCTGCATGAGTTGCAGTGTGTTTGATTCTTCTGATGGCATATAGGGCTGCTGAGAGTCTATTGCATAGCTGATCCACGTGGCGATGCCATTTTAAACTGCTATCAATAGTGATGCCCAGGAAGTCGACGTTTGAAGACACAACGCTGCGGGTTGTAAACATGATGGATTGGTTTTACTATCATTGATTTTTAGCTCGTTTGCTGCGAACCACTCCTCTGCATCCTTTTTTGCGTTTTCAGATCTTCCTTGGAGATCCAGAACATCCCTTGCACGCACCAACAACGATGTATCGTCAGCATAAAGGCAAACATCAAGAGCACCAACGCTATGCGGAAGATCATTTATATATATTAGAATAAGCAGGAGTCCGAGGATCGATCCCTGACACACCATATTCTACGCTACCAATAGTAGAACGTGAATTATTCCACTCTGTGGAGATTCTCTGAGATAGATAAGATCTTAACAAATCAAGGGAATTTCCTCGCACAATATAATACCGAGGTTTTTCCAATAAGATGTTATGGTTCGCGGAATCAAAAGCTTTTGTTAAGTCAAGAAGTGACATTTCAATGCATTCACCCGAATCAAACGCGTTATTTACATGCTGAAGAATTTGTGATATCCCGGTAGTTGTTAAACATTCTTTCCTGTAACCGTGTTGATTGGATGAGAAGTAGTTGTGCCCAAAATAGTTAGTCAGCTGGGTTGCAGTTGCTTGCTGAAACACTTTGGATATCGCTGGCAAAATACTAATAGGCCAATAGTTTTCACACACATTTTTATCACCACTTTTAAATATTGGAATGACTTTTCCCACTTTCAATAAGTTAGGAAATATTCCCTGTTCTACGCCGGCATTGAATGATATTGCAAGTGGTACGCTTAGTTCTTTATCACCGCACTTTAAAAAGCTAGTTGTCATTCCATATATATCCTCTGAATGTTTGGCTTTTAAATTATTAGGAATTTGTTGTATTTCCTCTGGTGAAATTGGAGCGTAGAAAAATTATTTTGAATTGTCCAAACTATATTTATGTAGAAATTCAGAGAAAGCAAAACTTGGTCGTGTTCGTGCATGTTGCTATTTCTTTGTCCACTCCACAGAAATATTTGTTTAAAATATCAGCCGACAAAGAAGAACTGACCTTCATTTTATTTGTGTGGTTTTGATTCGCTGTTAATTACTGTCGCTGCTTTAGTTGTATTACTAGAGTTCTCTATGAACTCAGAATTGTGTTACTGCTTTAAGTTTGTTATTTCCGTAATATAGTCTTTCTTTATGCTACGGTATATTTGGTAACAGAGATCATTCTTAGTTGTTTTTGTTACCATCACCCAAGCATCCAATAAATTTTTTAGACGAGAAATCTCATCGTTCATCGCTTTTCTTTTCTAGTATTAACACGTATTTTTATTTCAGGAAAGCACCCGTTAAACGTATTCATAAAACTATGGTGGAATATATCTATCTATTCATGATTGTTTTAAACCACGGAATTTTCAGTAATGCAGGCGTAAAATTTAAAATGTGAAGTTTGAGTTTGAGTAGAACATTATGTAATGTTTTATTATTTTTGTTCAGCGGGTTTTTATTTACAAGCAGACATTCTTCTCTTAACTTGAATTTTAACACAATTATAAAAATCTAACCTCTTAAACAGAAAAATAACCTGAAAACAATTTCATTCAGCAAGGTACCGAGCTACCCTAAGAGTCTAAAATTCATCCAACAAAGGTTTTAAGATAATATCCACCCTAAACAGAGTGGTCGCAGTGGATGGGTCGACTAATCGAACCATGCAAATGCTATCTCTTATCAAACTAACTAACTAAAAAATTTCTATTAATGGAATATAAGACTTTAAAATGAATATTAATGAAAAATAATATGTAAGATAATCTATAGTTATCAGAACGCAATTCCTCATTAAAAGTGACATCGAGGTGATACAACTGTAATAATTTCGAACGAAATCGAAAGCATTAACTCAGCCGAAAACGAGCTTCTCGCGTGATCCAGCGAACATAATTAAAACGTCCGCTTTTTTCCTCTACCATCCAATTCGCAGCCCCTTTTTCTCAAGCAGAAACCATGACCATTACATTCATCTCTTGTAATCAGATTGTGAAACTGAAGAAAAAAAAGCATCCTGTCTGCAGTTGTTATAATTAACGCAACTAGATGCCGATACTGTGTTTCTCGGGTTACGAAGTTTGTCGCAACAACATTTCGCCGGTGGTGCCTTGTGGTAAACGAAAGAGACTACCCCTTCCGTCTCATCCCGTCGGTTTGCTAAGCGTACGCGGAATATCAATGAGGGAGGAGATTCTCATCTTTTATATCACGCACGGTTAAGTGTGTTCGAAAGAAGTAAATGGAATTATTCGATAGGATATTGATATCGATGAATAAATCTGTTTTGGTAAATATGTCAGCTCCAGAACACGGGAGCTGTCTAAATGTAAATTGCAGGGAACGTCAGAGACGGAAACGTAGGAGGAAATACAATGAATATAGCGCTCCTATAGCTGAAACCTGAATGTTTACTGCGTACGTCAGGTGAAATTACTCCCAGCGTGCAGTGTGGGTTTGTGTATTCAAAGAGTGCAAAAATATAAATGTTTAATCAGTTCTGAAGAAAATTTATTATCACCTGAGTATGGCTGTATCGGATATCCCAAGCTAGAAATGTTTCAGAGAACCAAACATCATAATTGATTAATTCACCGATGTAATAAATATTGCCATTCGTACCTAAACCACCCTGAGAGAAAGAAATCCGTTAATCTAACAATATCTACTATGTTAACACAAAAGGTGTTAGTGCAGCAAATTTTATATTTAATTAAACTAAATTGAGTCATTTGTGCAACTATTTATTTGTGTTAAAAAAATCTATTGACTGAAAAAACTTACATGCTTGAAGCTAAAATATCTAAAAAGGTTTTGTTTGGATGGACCGAAGTGGTAATGTTAAAACAAAAAAATCTTAGTAGTTGAAGGAAAACATTCATAGCATAATATTGAAACTAAAAAATGGTTAACTTAACAAAAAAAGGTGTTATAGTAATAGTAATTATTATGTAGAGAGTTCTTTTCTAGAAAACAATATCATAATTACAATGTATATTATTTCTACTTTAGGTTGTAATACAATTTAGTAATTCAATATTTGTATATTATGGAATGTACCTACATATATTAATGTAGGTGGTATATTACCTATACAGTCAGATACTAATTTGAGAAATGTTGTGGCATGATTTGATCGCTTGCTCGCTCTTAAAAAGCGTCAGATATCACATTGTCTTCGTTCGTGGCTCGTGATATCGTTATATATTGTGAGTTCTAATATTAGTACAATACCAACATATTTTTTAATTATTAGATACCTATTATATACAGGGTATCCCACCGAACTGGGACATTAGATTTTTTTGAACTTCTAGTTGGAATTTGATTTTGAAACTTGCAGTGTAGTCATAGCCTACTGTGATGTATTTAAGGAAAATATTTTCAACTTTACAGAACTTTCGGTATACAGGATGTTGATATCAACTTTCTTATTTTAAATAGAATGGTATAATTTTTATCGGTACAATGAATATATCGAGTAATTTGCGATTAGTTTACATGAGGGTCCCTATCCCTAAACTTAACCGTTTTTGAGATATTTGCAATTTTGTTGATTTTTTGACGTTTGCACTGTTTCAAGTAAAGTTAAATAGCTGATAAGGTATCAGATATTTAGTGGTTCCACTAATGTCGATATAAGTACAAAGACGTAGGTAGAAAATGTTATGGCAATAATGACCGAATCGCATACAGGATGTTCAAAAACGCATCTCCAATGTGGATATCTTTAAACCAACAAAACTTTTTTATTTCAAATGGAACATGGTATTTTTTACTACAGCATTAAATGCAGCGTAAAATTCTACATCGATTGACATTAGGGTTTGGTATACCTATTCTTAATAGTTTTTGAAATATTATAATTTCTTGCAAAAAATGCTAAAAATATGACTACATTCCAAGTTTTAAACAAATAAAATGAGTTTCTTCCCATAAAACACTCTGTACATTATTTGCCTAATGACTATAAACTAGTTGCAAATGACTCGCCAAATTCATTAGGCCGATAAAAATTATTTGCATTGACACTCCTAATTTTGTGCACTCAATACTTTTTATTTGCTAATCTAACCATAAAGATGCATTGAAGCAAGAATTTGTTTTTGTAGTTTCAACACAATTTCGAAGTGACGGTAAGTAGCAATGCTAGTTAAATAAAACACTTTTTTTTGTTGTTCTAACATACTTAGAGCTGCATTAACAAATCAAAACCAATGCTACATCAACTAAACTAAAGTGTTGCATTAACGATTAACCTTGCTTAAATTGAAATTGAGGGTTCAGTTGATTCAACGAGTCTATTATTTCTAAGTTAACAAATATATTTCAACAAATCGTAAATTTTAATCTAACAATAAATTTCGGTGGCAAATATTTTGGTAGGTTATGCGTATTTTGGTTAAATCAATGCATTCCTTTCCCTCAGTGCAGGTAACTAGGTAATGATTTTTTTAGTACGTAATTTTTTCAAGTATGTTTTCAAGTTTTACTGTTGGATACGAATAATAGTAATATCTCTAAGCTTAAGAAATGTGCAACATGTGGCAACTGCGGCCAACATCATCAGCAGACCACCAAAAATTTGCTTTTAAATGATGTCAACTAAATGAAATGTTTGGCCTCGTCAATTGTAAACACGGCATTCATTTTATAGCCTAATCGCATCTCACAGTTCACAGTTACGTTTAATTTAAAATATGCATAATATTCTTTAATTTAGTTAAAAATAAAACATCTGTCGGTATTTTTATTAGGTATATGTTTTTGTTGTTACTGATGAAAACCACCATGAAAATCATCCCTTTGACATAGACTTAAGATTAAGTTGAGTTATCAAAATACAGTGGTACCAATCCATGTATATTGACACTTACGCTGACGTATTTCTTAAATGAACCTTTCTAAATGTTTTCCTCGGTCAAAAAAAATGTAATATAAATGTCGTCCGTTTGGTCATTCTTAGCACCCTTACTTATCATTAAATCTGCAAAACGATTTCGAAAGCGGCCGGAGTCGAGATTCATATGCACGCTGTTGTATTAAGGATCATGGTCGTATCTGTAATTTTGCTATATAGATACCGTTTTTGTCATATAACTCTAGATGATACTGTCCTCTCTATTCTTCTATTAAGTACAATGGCTTTGTGGATATTTATTAAACATTAGTTTGAGCGTGTGTACAGATCTTATTATCTTTTTGGACAAAAAGGTTGTAAAAACAGTTATTTCAGAAGAAAAAAAAACAGATACGAGCTTTAGGCAGGGATACGACACGAATACGACAAGCGACACAACCAGCAACACGACACATACCGTGTAAATTTAATGTAATTGTCGTGTTTCTGGTTGTATGACTTGCCATATTGTGTGTTGCATCCCTACGGTGTGCACTCTGTCTTATTCTTAGACACGGTAGAACGGTTTTAGTACATATACATGTGAATGCAAGGCTGGATTGATGATGAGGAATGGACCACTTTATTTTGTTGGGCGAGGACTAATAGATTTCTTAATCGATTTGGGATATTAGAAAACATTTGCATTATTATTTATGTATTGTTTGCAATATCACTATTTTACCGTACAGTGTTTATGTGAGTAAAAGATATATTAATTGCAATTAATACCGGTTAAATGCCCAACATGATGTACCATATTATAAATTTCTACTGCAAAGCCCTACGCTACTGCAAAAGCCCTCTTTTCTGCAGCTCTACTTATCACTGATACTGAGTTCTTGCGCCACCCACTGCACTTTAAGGGGAGGTTTACATATATATATCGGAAAAGTTCCAAAAACTTTTGAGCTTTTTTTTTTCAGACAAAGGGAAAGATATACGAAATACGGCTTTTCTTAATAAATTATTAAAACTTGAACATTAAAAAAAATATATTTTTTTTTTAATGACAAGACCACTATAACGTTTGCTATTTGTATCTAGGTAGCAATGTGCACAGAAAAACACGGTCAAACTGCGTAAACTTTAGCATACGCAAAAAGTCGATCCGAAATTGAAAATAAAAAGAAGAGTTAGAATATAATTAAATTTTGTTGGAGGTTATACCTAAATTTAACCAAATAAGTCGAAAGCAAACAATGTGGCAATACCTGGACTTTAATTTGATTATTTTCTATTTCTTTTTTGTGTGTACGTGGAATATAAAAATGTGGAATATTGCAAATTTTAGTATATTAAGTATAACCTCAATTAAAAACTGTTTACATTATGAGAAAACAAAAGAATTAAGTTGATATATTGAACACTTGAAGAACTAGAACTTACGCAGATTTAAAAATCATGTTTCGAGAAAAACGCGTTCAAAAGTTTCTCAGCGAAAATTTTACAAATAGTTTCAAACATACACTTAGTCAGCATATTCCAGCACATACATTAATCCTTCTTCTTTCTTCATACTTCTGCATTTGTGCAAATTTGTTGCTTCCCTTTAGACAGCACAGAAAAGTTTGCAGCGCTGGACATACTCTGCTCTGCTCGTTGTATGCGCTGACGATCAGAATTGATGACGAAATTCTTTGGCATCAAGTCCTACTGCAATTCCCACCGCATTCATTATTGTAATTACAGAAAAGTACCTTCATTGAATAAATTTGCGGCAATGTAGGTAGCAAGTTGAATTGTTTATGGGCCGCCGTGTAAATCTTTTTGGAGCTAGTTTTACCACACATGAACTAAACAGAGTCGTTTCAGTTTTGACAATTTTTTCCAATGCATCTTGCAAGAAATCACTCTAGAAAAAGCTTCATAAATCGGCCTAATAGCATCTTGATTTGTTTTTGCAAAAGAGGCTCATGTATGAATGAAGCAAAGCTCAACTTTTGGCTTCTGCAACGCGCCATTACACAGGCTGTCTACACTTTTGGGACAATAAATGTGGATCCGCGTCGGTTGAACATTTATAATGAAATGTAGCCAAATAGCTGCCTTCATTTTTTTATGCAGAATCTGGATGTTGTCTAATTGCTAGTCCACAGTATATTGTTAAATTATCAATAAGTTTGTCAGTCAGTTTACCAGCGCCCTTTCTTCAAAGTTCACTCATTCTTTTTTGTATCATCTCAACGCTTTCTCTTTTTTTTCGTGAACAGTATACATCTTCGTACGGCTAAAAATCACAAATTGCTTAAAAAAGTTGTCTTGTGTCAGTCGCCTATGCGAAATCGTGCTAAAATATTCTTTTAAAGCATCCCATCGACTTCCATTTTTCCTGTGCTACTCTGATGATCCGTAGTGCGGTTACCTTTTGCCTCATATTCTAGCCAGCTTTTACAAGAAAATTTAGTGTAAGCAAGTGCATCTGCCAATAAATTGATATATTTTACTTAAGTAGTTTTCTAAAGCGTTGGAAAGTGGTGTTTTAGTAAAAGAAAATATTGTTAGATCAGTTTCTTCAAATGTGCGTTTTATTTCGGATCTAATTGCTTTCATATATTGTAATATTAAATAGCTACTCTGTCGTTTATTTGTGATCCCGACTGCAGTTGGCATTTCTAATCATTAAGACAACTTACCATACACTAACAAACAATAAAGTATGATATTTCGACCCGAGCAGCCCGAGTCGATTATAGTATTACATCTAATTTGCTCCGTTTGTGTTCGGTACATCCGCTCTTTTAATAAGCCGTAGCGGTTTAAACAATGCGGAATATTACGAAACACGCTTTAAACCATGTATGTTATATAATTTGAGCTTTCAAAACATGCAAAAAACCAAAAAATCGATTTTTCCAGTTCAAATAACATGTTAAACCTCCCTTAATATAAATAACTATTTACTGAAAACCGATGTGTCAGCTGTTCCGTCATGCCTCTTTGTTACTATCTATAACAGTAATTCATTATCCAAGGTGGTGTTTAAATCCATATAACAAGCAGTTCTAGGACGCAATACCCTTAGGATGTACAGTTCAGAATAGAAATTTAACAATATTACCTACAATCTCATGGTTTCTAAAAGAATACGTGATCACAAATAGACAAGTAAAGACACAATAACGTCGTGTTTAGGTTCAAAATTCAACATTGCAGCTTGAAACTCCAAGGAAATTAATTCATCGAAAAGAAAAACTCTGCTCTCACATTGACAGATATATTATTCTGATTATAGTTGAAGGTATCATAGCCAACAATGAGTCAAGTATTTGAAAGCTGCTTCCTGGTTGACGTTGCTCAGAGGATTCGTCGTGAAGTATCAAAAATGCATGTGGCATTAAAAGGCAAAACTATGAGAGAAGAAAATAACCTTAACAAACCAAAAGTAGCACCATCACCATCACTGTCACCAACCAAAGCGACTATAATTGAAAAGTTAGAAATCTGCTAGATCCAGGAAACTACAAGAAACTTTACAGGAATTTTGCTATAAGTACCATTTTTAGAAAAACAAATCGACTGTTGACCATTAGTTTCCCACCCTATTTTGCTGCCAAGTATTTCGGCAATCTACTACAACCCTATCTGGGTTTCAGAATTCTTCATAAAAAGTTCCTTTGTTTCATGAAAAGTTCTTAAACAAAAAACTTGAAGCTCCAATCAAATGATTTACTAGTTAGTTTTGATATCATGTCATTTTTAACCATGGTTGTAGTTAGAACTATGGTGTGGAAATTGACGATTAAGACATATTGTGGTTTTTCTTTTTTCTAGAAGTTGATTAAAATTTTTGAAATCTGTTTCTGCAGAAAGTTTAGTCATAGTTTTGCTATTTTATTTAAGAATATTTTCTCTTTATTTTCGGGTTATTGTTGTTATTGTAAAATTCTTAGAAATCAACAGAACTGTGACGGAACTTTTTGTAGATACAGATTTCCAACAATTAATCCCAAAAAAAAAAGTCAAAATCACAAAATAACCCTCATGATATGATAAATATAAATGATATATATCTATCCCGGAGAAGCCAGTATACGATCGTATTGTACAGTAGTGTGTAAACTGTACAATACAGAACAAACGCATAGGCAATTTATCTCTGAGAGTGAATACATTTCCATCGCCAACTATGGGATTAACAAATCACAGTCCATATCAGGGCTACCCGAACGACGGAGTAGAATACACTTGCCGAAAGTTCGGATTAACATTCACATCATAGAAAAACCCAAACCATTCATATCTAGAATTTCTTGCCTGTGTCTAAATTTTGAAGTATACGCAAACCAGGAGGTGCCTTAATTTAGAGTATAATAGATACACGATAGATACAGCAACACACTCTCGAAATACTAGTAACAGTTAGTCTAATTAAGATCTTCTCTCTTATTTTATTCGCAACACAAAGGACATTAAGTAGCAATCGCAATTTGTAACTCCAACAACGACAAAGGAGTAAAACAATACAAATTAGCTGTAAACGGATACACGATAAAGCTTACAGACGTTGTAACATTAATAACACGTATTCCCTGTTAAAAACCGTACGCGAGCCGTTTTAATCATTTTGCAATTCAATCACGGCGCTAGCAATAAATCCTGTATTCTTTTGATGAATTAAGCTCGAATACCTTCGAAAGAAAATTACTCGAGAAAATTCCGCAGGAACTATGCGAGAAATACCAGTTTGGCTCTGTTTGCCAATTTAGCAGCCAATATTCGAATTCAACTTTGTTAATTAGGGGCTCGATTCTCCCTCATGCCCCAAAAAGAAAATGTAAGTATATCAGTTATACAAGTGAATAATTTCGCAGGTAAACTTTTAATAACATCGATGTTAATAGAGCTCAGGCTAACGGAATAACTATTTAAGCTTTATAAGCGCGGGCTCTCATACGGACCGGATGGCCACTACACTCCTGCGAGGACATGCATATTCATGAGCTTTGGGAATGGCAAAACTTGCATATCAAACATATTTCATTGGGCGGTAGCAGAGACAGTGTGCTTGTCCGCCATTACCATAATCCTCCTGACATCGTGTTTTTCGCTATTGCCAAAGTGGGAAGCTCTTTGCGCTGTACGGCGACAAGTCTACGTTAGTTCGATGTCGTTTTTCTAATGAAGACTGATGCGTCGTAGCTCTAGCCTAATTCTCTACGAGAATTCTCTGGGGGTTGAATTAGAAGCCCCTTAATTTAAACTTTGTGCAGACATAATTCGTCTCAATAGTAATTAGATATTCTTCAATTTATGGTCTTTAGCTAGATAATTAGTTCCAGATACATGAAGAAGGAAACTTTTCTATTATCAAATGTATTGATGTGATGGTTTGCAAAGACCCAAAAGGCATGTAGTGTCAAAAACAAAACCTACAAATTTTGAATTAAAAATTCTAGCAGAATACCTGAAGTTGCGTGAATGCCTAGTTTTATATGGGGTGACGTATGAACCTATTTCAGATCTACTGTAATTCCGTTTTTCCTAGAAGTCACTCCCTAGTTTTTTCCCTTTAAAAGCTTATATCTTTGACGGGTCTTCTTTGTAGCTGCTAGCTGTGGGATTCTCCACTAGAAACCTTGTCTTCGCCAGGCCTTCACGTTGTCCCAGCATAAAACTGGATTTCTCCCCTCTCGCCAGAATCGTAGTTGCATCAGACTGCCAGGTCTATGTTGAAGTATGGCCTATCCAGCCTACAGTGACCAGTCAGCAGACCTACTATCATCTTGATAGTCATCCTATTTTTATTCAGTAGATCCATACTAAATTCAGCAATAATTCTTTTGCCTTCATCTGTCCCGGTAATTCTTGTCACCATTCTTTGGACTGATTATGTATCCATTCATTGATGGAAGGGCCAGCTCCAACGAATGACCTTGACGAACCTCGCCTGGCCAGCTCGTCCGCTGCCTCATTTCCTCTTACGCACGAGTAGCCAGGAGCCCATAATGTCAGACATAACACCATTTCCACAGGAAAGAAATGGTTGATAGTTGGCGCGACCAATGAGCGAACAGCAAATTGAATTGATCAATTACATGGCATACTCAGATATAACCAAGGTGAGATTAAATTTAGATTGCATAACTTGGACACCGAGACCAATGTTATAGCCATGATTAAAATATATATTGGGAATATAATTGACATTAAAGATCTTAACAACTTTGGCTATGTATGATCGCCTCGATCGATAGTATCTACTAGATTGAAGTCCATTGAGTGAGATAAGGACGCTAAAGCTAATCGTGAAGGCCTCTTGGTTTCCCTAGTGAATGGGGGCAGGCGTCAAATTTCAAATTTCAAACGAAAACAACAATTTTTTATTGCAGATTTGGAGTCTTCAGGCCGAAAATACGTAACTTGTATGACAATCATTTTGTCAACAAAAAAATTATTGCTGGGGTTATGAACAGTTTAATTTTTTTTATTGAATTGCATTAGACTTGTTACAATAAAGTGCCAGCACATTGTATGTGTATTGCGTAAGGAAATAGCCTCCCTAAACTTTGTATAATGTGACACAGTAATACAATGGAAATTCTAGATTCTACACTACCTGTTCCCTACTTTAATATAATAGCACCAACAAACGTCTGTTGCTATAATATCTAAAACAAAATAGATAAAACCGGCCATTATTGAAATAAATACAAAAATAGATCAAAAAAAAAAAAAACTAGTGAGTACTGCACACAAAACGAAAAATGGACATTAGAGTATTTGCAGAATATGTCATTTTTACATGACACTGCGGAAACGGAAACAGTCGACCGGAAGCTTTCATTGTTTCCAGCGCCAACTATCGGATTTGAAGAAACTAATTTCATGGTTTGACCCGGGTAACTGAAATAGCTCCTATATGTTTAATAGTTTAGTTACTTTACTTCTCCTATGCATTTTACATATATCTGGTTCCCTCAGTAAGCACCAAATTTACTTTACGCACTAGTGCACCAAACTTTGTGCATGCTTTTGAGTGCATGAAGTTCCTATTTACTTATGTGAATAGGAAAATCTAGAGAATGTTATTCTAGAACGAACGAAGATATTTTAAATTTACTTTTGATTAGACCCTCACCACACAAGTATAAGAATTACACCCAAAAGAAAGTACGCAAGATTAAGAAAAAAAATCTTTCAATTAGGTTCGTCACTCCACCAGTCAGTTTTAATTTAGATGGATCTACGCTTTCCCTTTCGGTGAATCACACGTCTGAAAGCTTGTCCAAAAGCGACTAATGCATTTCTTTTGTATTTAAAATTGTAAGTTTGCTAAATTCAGAATTACGCGTGATTAGTTTTTTATTATCATTAATAATAAAGAATTAAGAAATAAATAATTTCTGCCAAGAATTCATGCATTCGGCTCCAATGCACATCGTCCCGTTACCTTATACCGATATAAGAAAATATGTACTTTGCAAAATGTCTAAGAAACTTTACGACTGGAAAAAAATATTGCTGGACTTGTGATCAACATAGGAAAAAGCTTGAGAAATGTCATTTGTTGTATGCCACATATTGTATCTGGTTGTTTCCAGTTGATTTTTTTGTTTGTAATAGCAAATAAATCAAACTATTTATTGCTACAACAATAATCAAGCACGATTTAGTTATTACAACTTCATGCCTGCAGAGAATGTAGGAATAAACAACTTGAAGAATAACACTTAAATTACCGATTTTATTTGTTACATCAAGGGCATCATAATTTCTAGCAAATAAAGTTTTTTTTTTCTGACATATGCATCAGATTGAATATGTACTGTTGTCCCCTTGATGCCATATTTTCTTTTCACAGCGGGCTATTTAGGATTTCCTAGTGCCTTCCTTACTTTCCTTACACGTGCGCCATTTGGCTTTTTGACTGCTTTTGATGGAGTTTTACGTCCCGGCTTTATAGCTTCCGAAGATCTTTTGACACTTTGTTGTTTTGGAGCAACATGGCGTCTTGGTTTGGATAAAATTGATTTGACACGATTTACTTTGAGTTTAGTGACAACCTTTGGCGTCGATTTCTTGACACGTTTTGCTTGAGCCTTTGCAGGAGTTCGAGTATTCGCGGTTTTCCTCTTTTTGACCGCAGTTTTGGCAGGCGTTGTCTTTGGAGAGACCGCGGACTTGGTTGACTTTGAGGTTTTAGTCGAACTTGAAGATCCTCTACTCGCCGCTCGACTACTAGGAGTAGATTTCGGTTTTCGGGGAGCCATTTTGGGAAATAATGTCACTGAAACGTTGCCGTAAAAGAGAACTTAAAAGGCGAACACTGCTTTCTCAAACTGTCGATATGTTTGCGTCAAAAACAAAGAAAAAATACATCACTGTCACTTTTCACACGTCAAATATTGAGCGATCTCGGCACACTGTTCGCCTTTGATTTTCACCCCGAGGCAGCGTAGCGCGCCCTCTATCGACGAATCTCGCATTTAATATCGCGGCTCGGCTCGGCTGCAGCGCATTCCGCACTTTTACAGTTTAGTCCGATACATAAACCTGTCGAAACTCATTACCGCGGTCGATGATTGATGCCCACGACCGCTAATACGAAAATCGTGTAAGATTTACGCCGCGGAAACGGGTTAGAGAGTAGTGACGCATTGCGTCTCGCCATACCTCCCATTCGTAGATTGAACGTCGAAAGTTGAAAGTTCTTGGTACTTCTCTCTTCCCTTTCTGTGAGGTTTGTAACGGGACTGCGCGTAAATAATAAACGAAGCTTTCAGGACGACAAGCTCTATTTATCGAGTACAAGGTACTCGTTTGGGTGGGTAGAGGGCGTACTCCGCGCTCCTTAAAAGTTAATCTGTTATGTAAGCGAGGCGGTGTTGACACTGATGATGTATAGAAGGTCTCGGCGATTCGTTATTATGCTTGCATTGCGGTTGCAAAACGCATTTTGCAATTTTTCTTCTAAGCAGACTACAGAGTAATTGATTTTAAGAGTCGTATCTCTTGGTGGATATGTATGAGTGTGGAGTTTTAGTATCGTACTTACATTGCTATGGCGGAAGTAATAATATTTTTGTAATATTTTAATTTTTGGTGTTTTAAAACCTTGTGAACAATGTCTGCATAAGCTAGTTGTCAGTGTAGGTTGAAGAGAAAAATCATTTCATTGACGGTGAACGAATCAAGTCGACAAATATAATACGGGAGAATGATTTACAGAATACATACGAAATTCTTTATATATTAGTATTTAGAACCAATCTACAAGCCCTAGAATCAATTTCATCATTCTCGTTCATTTATTTATTTAGTTAAGTATTTATTCTATACAAATACAGTATAGTTTATCATTATCACACAAGAATCTAGGAAATACAATTATACTCGGCGACATTAGAAGTATAACCCCGAGAAAAAATAGTTTTTTCAACTTGATTTTTCGGCATCAGAATGATTACATCTAAAGCATGCTGTTGTAAGAATGTGAATCTTGATAATTTTTCGCAAAAAAAAATTATCTCTTATTTTTTTATAAAGAAACCTGTTTATGAGAGCTGACTAGTACAGGAATGTTTAGTTATTGGGCGCCGGCTTACAAGTGTTAAGCGTAACAAAGTGCCTAGAGTTGGAAGACATCAAACTTATCACCGTGTTAGTGACCTTGACAGGAGTCAAGTTCTTGCCTGTTGTGATGTTAGTTTCTCCTATCTTGAAATTGGCCGCCGAGTTATTTGTACTGCAATGACGGTAAAAGGTGTGTGTCGTGTGTGGACAGTAAAAGGTAAAGAAACACGAAGAAGACCAACTGGGTCAACCGAGGCGTACCATAGAGCGTCAAAAAGGGTGCTTTAGGCAACTACTAGCTCTACGAGGCCGTGTTGCTTACTGCGTGTCAAATCGCTGACCAATGGTTTGAAGAAAGGTAGATCTGTTAGTATGCGTATACTATTGCTGCATTCGATCCTTTGAACTTCTTTCATACCAATTAGTGCTTCTATTGGCTGCGAATCACTGTCGTTAACGTTTGAAATGATGCAGAGAACGGTAGCATGGCATAATGATGCCAGCGATGAATCGCGATTCTGTCTAGGGATGCACGGTAGCTCTAGAAGGGATATTGGGTTTGCTGTTGAGATGCATGTGCATAGGACTGTTGGAGTTATGATTTGAGAGCTATTGGCTATGGTGCCGATATCACCACTTCCCGTTATTCGAGGCAGTATGACAACTGCACGTTATGTTGATGATATCCTACAAATCACTTTACTGCCTTATCTAGATGGCCGTCCATATTTATTATCCATGGTCAATACGCCCTTTTTCAGCAATACAATGCATGTCCCCATATTGCCCGTCGAACTATAGACCTTCTCCAAGAAGCTGGCGTTAGTGTTTTGCCGTGGCCACGCCGTGGAATATCATCACCATCAGAGGAACCTTTCTACTTTGCACCATCCTCCACAGACTCTGGCACAGTTAATCCACGAAGTTCAAGTTGTTTGTGACGATTTGTCCCATCAAGCAAAGAAATGTACAAAAATGTAGCAGAAATAAGACAGCAAGCATAACATTAATTATTATTTTGTACACAATACGCGTACAAGTTTCTTTTTAGCGAAGATCGATAAACTGCAACTCAAAAAGTATACTATCGTATGCTTTCGGCACCACCACACTACTTTTTATTTCGATCACCTGCTTCCTATTGCTTTGTGGGCAGAATATGGATCACTTTGGGAAGATATTGCAGATGAGAATAATGGTCAATTATAATCCTGTATCGATGGAGACTTTTCACCGATAAAATACCAAGTAGTCGACATCTATTGATACCGGGTGTTTTAGCAATCCATATGTTGCGCAGGATAAGTCTTTGCACTCTGGATATTTTATTAAAAAGGTACTCAGAAGCGTTTCCATAAATTGTGATAATGAATTAAAGAGTAGTATGTTCAACTGCCTTCTTGTCTCCCAAACATATCTCTGCGGAGAGCCTGATTCTTTGTAAGCGCTCTCTGAGTTTACAATGATCTGTGAAGACAGCGGCAATTACCCTGACACTTTCACGGTCAAGTTGAAGCAGTTCCTTGGTTCTGGCCCAACTTAGTGAAATACATTCTTTTGCAGCAAATCAATACAGTTGTTGGAGTATCGAAGCACTTTCTGATTATCCCAGAACTTTATTTGCTGTTTAGTTATCGTAGGTGCTATACCAGTGGCAGATTCTGGTCCTTGAAATTGCTCTGCAGCACCTTTTTTTGAAAAAGAATGAGTGAGTGCCCAGGTATCCTGGTTAGAGGTAGATTATTAGCCATCCCCAATGTATTTAGAGTATGTTTACAGCTCCAGATCAGTTTCGAGTTGCATTTATGCGCCGCTAGTGTTTTCAGCACCGCCTGAATGTCACTGCAATTTTTTACTGATTTGCGTTTGTAGTTTTTATCCAAAATCTCTCTCGCACACATATCAATGGCATAGATTTCAGCCTGAAAGATGTGTTGTCCAGAGTTGTAATATCTTCTGAATACACCCTGTCTGGTCAGTGTACTTTCGTTGCATCTCCATTTCTCCCTGTTTGGAAAGGAGGTACCTAGTGAAGGATGCATCGATTATTGGTCGAGTACACGTCATGTCTGAAGGCATTCCTGGCATGACGTCAAAAACAACTGATTCTAGCAGCTTATTGGCCACACAGACTTGAGTATGTGGCGATTGATGCCATAGACGAAATGCGGTTTGCGTGGTGTCTCTTTTCACCACAATGTGCAAGAGTAGTAGGTCCAGGAGAGTTTCAAGTGCCAATGACTTGCGATCTTTTGGATGAATTCGACTTGTGTTGTGTATGTTAACTTTTGAATTGCTATTTGCCACAGGCAAAATGAGGTTGGTGTGGCCTTACTTTTCACAACAACAAGAAAGGATGGTGGATCCACAAGAGCTTCTAGTGCCAATGACAGGAGAGGAGGCGCATTGCTTCTGTGATTGCCACAACCGCGATTCTTTGAATACACGCAGGTTTTTCTTTGGTGTAAGAAGTCAACGTTTACTCCTCTTAGCGTCTTTCAAAATGATTGAAATAATACCTACTTTGTATTAATTACAAGAGTTTGTTCAGATTTTTTTTTTTTCTGGGTAAATCCTTAATTCCAAAAATATTGTAGAAAAAGAAAAATCAATAAAAAATGCTTTTTTGGGGTCGAAGTTCAAATGCGTACTTTAACGAAAATAATTTACCTGAACTTAGTTCGTAGCATCTATAATTAGTTGTAAATATTGATGATGAGTCACCCCTATGTACAAATAATTTATAGATGCTACTACCTCTAAGTACCATATAACTTTTCAAGAATGTATTTACAATTGTGCATTAATACCATAAAATTTAACCTGTAAGAAATGAACATCTGATTAACTTGAAGAAAATATATGAGCAAAAAATACATATGCACTTGGTCTAAAATGTTGGATTAGTAATGTTTATTATCGTATTTTTTTACATAATTTACAAAGTTTTAGCTACTATAAGAGCAGAACTTTGGGTTGTTCTGTGAATAAAACGCAATGGAACCAGCTAGAGAATTTGTTGACAAGTTTGATAAGCTGCCTTCATCAAGGGTATGCTATGAAAACAAAGCTTCAAATTTGCTATAACGTTTAGCATTAGACTTATTAGATTGTTCAGCTGCATATTTAGATGCATACTCAACAGCTTATCCTAGATACTGACGCATCTATTTTGTTAGTGATTTGTGGATGAAAGAATTGAGCGACATCTGTCGCATTTTAGGCAGTAGAAATTATGTATGAGATGGTGTAAGAGCTTGTGGGCAATCTGCCATTGTCTGTTACATAAAAACTTATGTATATTTGTGATGGTTGCCTAACTTGCCTCAGTCAAATACTATTATGTGGCCGTTCCAGCTCTATACGGTTCGATGATTATTTTGTCATAGAAATAATGAATTTTTGACAGTTATTAAAATATAAAAATGATACCAGTCGATTATTTCTGCGTTTCTATTCGGCAAAAATACTTTGGTTATCATGTATACACAAGAAGTAATCCCCCTTTATCAATAATCTTCCCTCAAAACGCAACAACGTAAATACTTTGTCTAATAAATAAATACGAGCGCTCCTACGGCACCGATCGCATTCCTCCGTACACGAACATATAACCAATTTCGCTTTATTGCGATAAAAATGTCTGTATATCGGCGCCGACTTGAATATTCACCGCGCCCGTGCTCCCCAATCTCCAGTCTAGATCCTACAGAACTCCCCGATTCATCATAAAACGTAACTATTTTTGTTTAGGCCACGGTGTATCGGTGCCATGAATTTTTAATAAAAGTTCGGCTTGCTTGTTTTGAAAATTGAATTCTCGTGTGTTTCAATCCTCCTCGCGAATCCCGGAAGAATAAAGTTAAGGAAATGATTTAGGAGTACGGGCGTGTGCGTGCGTATCTCGTACACGTGCAAGTGTATGTTCGAGGGTTCTGGGTCTCGGTTATACCACAACATATAAAAGGGAAAAGGAACTCGATGCGCCCCCGAGAAAAAGAAGGCATTCGCTAGGGTTGTTACGCCCGACTTTAGGTGAGCTTTTT
Organism: Protaetia brevitarsis; assembly: GCA_004143645.1. NCBI lineage: Eukaryota > Metazoa > Arthropoda > Insecta > Coleoptera > Scarabaeidae > Protaetia > Protaetia brevitarsis. The sequence goes on along the minus strand of RXPK01000151.1, from coordinate 433,871 downwards.
TTTATATTTACACAAAAGAATAGATTCCTGCTCTTTTGTACGCGCCTATACCTTCGTCTTTTAGGATTTGCAATGTTTTTGAGGTTGGTTACTACATATATCGTGAAATGGTATGACCTAATACAGTTTTGTCTTCAAAATTAACAGCCAAGTTTATGCCATAGGAGTTAGAGCTTATTTCACAGTAATTGAAACTTTCCATAAGAAAAATATAAACTGAAATCAAGTTCTTTTTACCAAATTGGTATTTTCGAAAATGACTGAAAATTATATGTTCGGTTAAATGAAATACACTTCTGGACAAAATTAAGGGGCCACTAGTAAAATTCAAAACAAAAATAAAACAAGATAACGAAGTTTATTGAAAGGAATAAATATATAAATCCATGTGTTTTCTTAGAATTTAGTTGACTTAAGGCGTATTAAAATCAACAAACTAAAATTAATAAACTAAATACCAATGGCCTCCGCATGAATTTAAATTGTAATTTGTAAAAAGTTAATAAAGGTAACATTATTAACAGCGTGTATGCTTGTCTCTTGTAGCAATAGGTACACTCTGTTAATCGTCTTGGCATCAGTGACGGCTCGTGACAATATTCAATGGTGGGGCCAACCACGAGTCAACTCCCTCACCCTCCCCTCCTCGGCCCCCTCCATTTTATTAATTTTACAAAGGTTTAGATCAGTTCAACTCAGCTTGCAGTAATTTGTTATCTCATTTATTGCTAAGAGCCATTATTACAATCGCGATTTAAGAATTAAATATGGCAAGTTCGAGTTTATTCTTTTTTTTTATTTATATCGATTGTAAGTCTAAGGTGAAATTCAAACCGAAGATTATTGATCTACGGTTTAAACCGCGATTATACATACACAAAAAAATTAATGTACACAAATTTATAAGTCATTTTAAAATTTAAAATACGTTAAGTTCTTATCGGGAATACTTATTAATTGCATATATTTAGTTTTTAAATTGCACGTATAGGGGTGACTTGTTCACATTCCCCCACCTAACAAATGCAAAATTATTCAGGTGTTTTTGTGATTTCATATCAACGAAACATAACACAACACAGAGCACATGAGTCATTTAAGCGAAGATTATGAGTAAAATATAATTGATATTCCAAGCATAAGCGAACATATTTCTTACAAAAAATGGGAACCACTAAGCAAATTGTTTTTTTTTTTTTTAATTAAAACACTATTATGACGTATTTTTCAGGAATAACTCCCTTATTATATTTATAATTTCATTTTCATAATTTTTAACCTAAGAAAGTATGAATGGTAGTTCATTTTGATTTGAAATACTATAGTTGTTAATTTGCGATGTCATCCTAGAATAATACTACGCTGTATTACTATAGTTAATAAATATTAAATATTCTTGAACCCTATTTCTCTTCCGGGCAAGTGTCTAAACTGAAGTCCGTATGCGACGCGCCTCTACATATGTTTCTACTTTCAATAGACGATCTTCGACGACCGTCTGACTATGATCCTTTAGTGATCCTGTTTGTTTTATTTAAAATTATGTATTTATTTCAAATAGTCTGACTAAAGCATACATCACAATCCATGGAATCAGAATTGTAGACAGCATTACGAATATTATGAGTGCCCAGTTTGTCTTTTCATTTTCTAATGATATGGTGTGTGTATAAGATATTGTTTTAGTCACGACTTGCAGTCTTTGATTTAATGTTTTTTGGCATACGTTATTGGCCTCATTTTGCCTATTTGTCTTCGTACGTAAACGAAACTTTTTATAGTTGCGCTGAAAACATCTTTCTTCAATTCTTTGCCGAAGATAACAACTAGAACTTTTTTCCTAATTTTGTTATTTATAATAGATGGTTTCCATTATATAAATAATTTTATTAGGAAGAATAAACATGTAAAAAATTAAACAAAATTGCAAATACCTAAAAACCACCTAACCATAGGTAATGGAAGCAATTCATTATATCGGTAAAAATTATAATATTGAATTTAAAATCAGAACTCCTTGACACTGACTTTCTTCGCTAAAGACCTGCATATATAGGAATAGCATTGCTTTTGTAATCCTTCCCTATTTCCTTTCCTACAGATACAGGTATCGAAATAATATATATTTTATATCAATCCGTTATAATGCTTGAAGGAAATATCATCCCTAATTAATATCTTATTGGATATATTTGAAAGAAGTTCGAGAGCATTTAAAGCAGCATGCTCAATTAATCCTGTGGGAACACCTCGGGAACCAGTTATGCGTCAGCCTGGCAAACTGAATATTAATAAAACATCGCGAAGGAACAATACGTGACGAAAATCACAAACACTGAGAGATAAAGGCCTGCTCAGATATTGTAATCACTTTATTCGAAGGCTGATTCCAGTTAGTCAAAGGGAAATACACTTATGCATATAAAATGGATGATGTGAAAAAGATAACGCTTTAGAGTGTTAAAAATCTTTATTATATTTCATTCATTCATTATATTATGATCTTACTTCTACACACTTTTCTTCTATGGATTAACCGTTGCAGTGGCAAAAGTAAACAATAAACGCTTCTCTATGCAATTCTTGTAGGAAGTGGATCCTTAAACCGCCGCAAGAAAAATAAGTACTCTGACTTTTCAACGAGCACCGCACTACGCGTAGCCTTCTAGATCGGTTCGAATCTAGAATTCTTTAATAATCTATAAATTCGAAAAGTTTTACTGAATATTTCGAGAGCCGGCCGAACCCTTAATGGCTTCGATGTCGTTTTAGAGTCGCCCAGCGTTTCCGGAAACTTTTTACAGCACTCGAAAAGTCATCTATAAGTTACCGGCCTTCGGTTATTGCCTTTAATAAAATATGACTTCGTGACGGCGTCACGTTCCCGATATTAAAATGCTATCCGTGGGTTATTTTTTTCTTCTTCATTGTTTAACGGTGGTCGTGGATTAAATTAATTCTCGTTATTAATGGGGCTCTATTCGAACTTTGTTAGTTTAAACTTGGGGTTGTTATCGTTTCGCGGATGCTTACTTAAACGTCTATAAAAGGTACTTTTAAAGTAATATTACCGAAGGTTTTCATGAAATTATAATATGAAATATCTACTACATTACTGCAATTTTAATATACGCCTCTGAAAACACTTAGTTGTAGCCAGAAATGTACGCCCGACATAAAAAGTTATATGTTTGAAAGCACACATTTAGGTTATATAATGAGAGACATAAAATATGTAGGCGCGCTAACATGATGTGGAGGTCATCGGAGAAGGTTCGCCTGTGATGACCGCAAAACCTTTCTACTTACAATTTTCAAATTTATTCATCTTTCGACTATTACAAATTAAATCTGCCTGATGAAAGTTTGCTAGAAGCGAAATAGGTAGTAGAAAGATTGTAGTAAATAATAAATTAATTAGGAAGTGCTACATATTTTATAAGTCTGATACAAAAATATTAGACCTGTATGGGGTGGGTCGATAATTACTCATTTGTTTAGCGTCAATATTTTGCAAATTTTTATTCATGTCAAGAAGGGAAGTTAGAGTATAAAAGATGACATGAAATTTAAAAAGAAAAAATAAGAGATTGTAAGCTGTAGTTACTAGTAAATGTACACAACGAAAATCATCTCAATGATAGAGTCTATTACTTAATCTAAAATTAGTAATTTTTGACGTACCTATTAATGTACTGAGAAGACGTATTTAGGTAAAAAGATATTTCATGTGGTTGACTAGGAAGAAAAATACCGTACATCTCAGATCCTAAACTTTTATGTGAGAATCATTCCATTCTTTTACAGTATTATACGAAAAAGAGCCTCTCAAATGTATAACAATATCGACAGAAATTTCAACACCTTTCTAAGATAGATTTTGCTGCTTCTTCTAAACAGCAAGTTATAAAATATCTTTCAGGATGACAATGCCAATTATCGAGAATTGATATACAGTGTGTCCCCGGATGGACTGAACAAGAGGGAATTTTTATATTTATTTGAAACTTAACGCCAAATTGTCATTCTTTATAGAAATGTTTAGTTGCCTCAAAAGCACCAATTTGAAACAAAGATTTAAATATTCTTTTTGGCATTACAAAAACATAGTACTTGGGCTAAAGAAAAACATGATCGTTCTTGCAGATAATTCTTTACCAACACTGGAGAGTGAGTAGGGCAGTCATCTTGTTGAAAAAATGCATTTCCAAAGTTAGGTTAATCTTCAACTGCAGGTGACAACAAATTTTGAAGCAACTTCAAATATGTATGTTAATTCACATTGACACCACACTACACATTATTTTTTTTTGTATTAGTGATTTCTAGTTGCAATTTTGAAATTAGGATTTTCTCTCGACCAAAATCTACAGTTCTGGTGGCTACTTTTCCATTGGTTGTAAACGTGGATTCATGCAAGAAAAATATATATAATAAGGATCCTTTTCGATTTGTCTCTGTAGAATCTAGAGCCACTACTGTAGCAGCATCTTCTTCGTCGTGTATCCTTTTTCTTTTCCTGATGTCATGTAAGCTACCTGTTCTTTCAATTTTTCCTATCAAATTTCGCAAAGCATTAACGCACACGTGAACATTAGGAAACTTCTGTTAATTGAAAAGTTGTAGTAAGCCTCACCAGTTTCGCAACATTGAAAGAGGTAAACTCTTTATTCTAAAGTTAACATAGCAATGCTATACTAGTAAGCAAGTCCCAGTAAAGCTTCACAAATACGGAATGACATTGACAAATTGATTTATTTATTAGGTTTTTATGCAAGGTAACAGGTTAATTTGATTTTATCAAAAAAAAAAAACTTTGAAACATTTTTGCTTAAAATGTGTGTATTTTTGTAATTTTCTCAGCTGCTGAAAAGAATATTTAGATTTCTGTTTCAGAATTGGTGATTTTGAGACAACCACAATTTTTTTTATAGAATGACATTTTTTCGTTAAGTTGCATATAAAAAGAATTCCTTTTGTTCAGTCCATCCGGGAACACAGCGTATATAGCAAAATAAATGGACCAAATGATTAGATTAGATTTGATTAGGGCCGGGGTGGCTCCACAGGTTACTGGATGTTTCACCATGACCTCTTCAGATCTATTGTAAACCCTTTTCTCCTAGAAGGCGCTTCCTAACTTTTTGCATTTAAGAGACCTATCATCTTTTAGAACGTCTCGTTTGTAGAGTTGTTATCTATGAGATTCTCCACACCTATCATTAGAAAGCTTGTTCTGTCTAGGTCCTCGCATTGATACAGAACGGGAAGTGGTGTTTCTTTCTCTTGGCAGAATCTGCAAGTATCAGTAGAATTCTAGCGTTTATTCATTTAGAAACTCTTTTGCTTGTCTCTGTCCTGGTGATTTTTGCCACCACTTTCTGGACTTATTATGCAAGCAATCATAGATGGCTTTCTTAATTTGCGATTAGGTAATCTCAAACGAAGGACCAGTTACAACAAATAAACTTGATAAAGCTAACCTGGTCGGACCATCAGCCACTTTGTTTCCTTTCAGCCCAAGTGCCAATGTTAATTTCCTTTCGGTACTCGCCTCAGTTATATGTTCGCGTTCCGTAAACATCGTAACGTGTAGAACAAGTCAAAAAAAGAATATGAGTACATATACATGCAAATACAATGAAATGTACATTTACAACACATTAAAACACTAGTTTTTAGTTTAGGTCATTGTTACAGTAAAAAAATCTTCGATCTTGTACAGAGTGACCCGAGCCAGGAAAGCTTTTATTTTATTTTTAAATTGTAAAAGTGGAAGAATTTTGATTGATCTAGGGATATGATTATAAATTGTTATACATTGGTATAGTGCTGTTTTTTGTAGCTTACTTAAATATGTGGATGGTGGCAAAAGATAGCTATTTGTTGTGCTTCTGGTGCCATGACTGTGCAAAAGTTCATATTTGCTAAACAGATCGGTATAATTACATTTAGTAAATAGAGCACATTCTAATATATATAAACTAGGTAAGATAAGTATTTTATACATCTTAAAGGAATCTTTGCAGGTATCACGGCGACCAATACCAAACATGGCTCTTACACAAGCCTTTTGTAGGATGAAGATCCTCTCGGCTTCTACGGAATTCCCCCAGTATATGATGGCATACCTCAAACGTGAGTAAACATTCGCGTAGTATGACACCAAAGCCGCTTCAACGTTGACATTCCGCGATATCACTCTCAGGCTATAGCATGCACTGGACAACTTTCCTGATATGTACTCAATGTGTGATCTCCTACCGAGCTGAGAATCCAGTTTGCATCCCAGAAACAGCGTGTTCTCCGAACAAGTCAGTACTTTATCATTGTATTTAACAGTAATGTCTTGCGCATTCTTAGAAAATTTTAGTCATTTAGTTTTATCGATGTTTAATTTTAAGTTGTGATAAGCAAACCACTCTTGTAAAAGTGTTATTTTTGTGACACAATGATGAATTGTAGCCTTTTCATTCATCTAAAAAGTCTTTTTAAGCTTATCAAACGACGAATGTCAATGAATAATCTTTGCAACATATATATCGAGATTACCATGTGTGTGCGCATGTCGTGTTGATAGGCGATCCGGTGCAAGACGAGGGGCAGGTAAATCGTTATAACCAGGAACGGGTAGAACGGGCAGCTGGTAAATTTTGATTGCGTAAAATTGCCACATTTTTTTAATTCGATGTGGCCGACAGGAAGCCAATAGATCTCTGCCAGCTTCGGTCACAGCATTGAGACATCATCCTTCAATTGATTTTTAGATAAAATCTTATAGGGGAGTTTTTGCTTATTCCCCACTACAATTTGTAAAAGCGTAATTATTATTTACGTCGTTATCTACTATCGTTTTGCTAAATTTTTTTCATCAAACACTTGAATCGCTGCATCCCTACATAAATGAAAAAAATACCGGTACTACCCTTTCTCTTTCACTAAGCCAAACAGCTTCCTCCGTGTCCTTCTGCCACTCCCATAACGTTAACATTTCGGCAACGAAACAGTCGTTCGCAGCATAGGAGACAAGGGCGTCGGGTGCCTATTAAACGGTCCTGATAACGAACACTCTTCCACATTAAAGCGCCAGAAATATTTATAGTACGGCGGTAAAAACGAAACCCCACGGACGACGGCAGGTCACTAATAGCAGATAAGCGTTGTCGACGGCGCCGACGTTCTGTTTGCTTTGCGCGCAGAGCAAACGGAATAATATCCCACGTAGGGGTCTGCGTGCAATTGTTCGCGGGAAAATAAACAATGGAAGCACGGCGCGGCTGTCGGTCCTCCACGTACCAATGCGCCGTCATCGCAATATCACTGTACAATCAATTCGGGCGCGTAGCGACGGACGATAAGTTTTTATGGACTATAAATTTTGCTAACAATTTGCCCACGGGGGAGTATTTTGCGATGTAGAAAGCGGAAACTGTTTTTATAGATTTTTTTTTAAATTTGCGTGAGCAAAATATTAAGTCAAATGAAAAGTACATGTCAGACGTCCTACTGTGCAAATGAGAAAAAGATAATTTTAGAAATGAAAGGGTAGAAATAACGTTTTTGTTTTTTTTTTTAATATAAAAATTAATCAAGCAAAATAGTCTTCTAAAACAAGAAATATTCAATGGGATACATGTTGTTTCTAATTAAATTCCCATAATTTTTTTTTGCGTAGGTATTATCTTTAATGTGCAGTGAAGTTACCATAGATAGTTATTGATAATGAATAAATGGGTAAGAACAAAAACAGCAAAATTTAAAAAAAAAAACGAAAAAAACTAACTCTTTAATTGAAATATATTCCCGAACAAAAATAATAAATGATCTTATATCTAAAATGTGTACACAACAATATAATAACAATTATTATTATGCGAGTTCCTTGATGGACAAAATAAAATAATAAACACGAATTCAAATCTCGAAATCAAATGAAATAACAAAATAGCAGCAAAGAATATAAAATTACAACTACTCACGCTTGCGTCTATCTCGGAACTGACTTTTACAAACTCGCCCGCTGCGTACAGCGAAGCCGCACACACATCAATCCGCCAACGGACAAAATCACATAATAACATAAACAATACCAGCGAACGCAAAATATTTAAAGAGGGAAATTAAATTAAAACAACTGCACACTTAACTAAATAATTCATATAATCAAATCATTAACAAAATCTTATAAAAAAATAAACAAAACATCTGTGAAAATTTTCCCGAAACATTAACAAGGGCTGATCGGAGTAGACACGACTAAATCTGAATTTGCGAAAACCTGGGCGCCAGACCACAGCAACACGTAAATGCAATACTGCAGAAAAAAATTGCGTATGGACAATATCTTTTATTGCATAGTCGAGGGTTAGAGAACAAATTACTACGTATTAATACCAAATACCTGACCATAGTAATGAACATAACATTGCTCTTATGGTGTATCAAGGTATATATCATTGTTTTTTTTTTAAGAAAGGATTTCCCAGATAATAGTTGTTGAACAACTAATATATATATACTCCAACTTTTAACAATATAAGGAAATACGCTTCCTTTTTACATGATGGCTAAATGGACTCTATTTTGTTAAAATAATAAAATTTATTAACGCTTAAAGATGATTTAATGGGGGAAGCAGCCAAGGATTGATGAAAAAACGACTCCTTATTCACATGCATTCTAAACTTTCGCTGTATATTTTTAGATTCATCAGCGAACAAGTAAGTAACTCGTCCATTATGTAATTTGGAATCTCGAAACTCCCATTTAATTTACCATTCTTATGGAAGTCGACAACATTATTACATCAGCACCATTGGACAATACCGTAGCTATAAGTACTTGATATATTCAATTCATTTAATCAACATTTGAAGTTTACCATACAGGAAGAAACAAATAGTTCCATTCTCTTTCTTGACACTTCGGTGATCAGAAATGACCCCCAAAACATTAAGTTAGATTGGAACGCCAAACCGATCTTCTCTGGTAGGTGCATGATCTCTTCACAACTATTTCCTCAAAAATAAATCTTATGTTATCTATGAAAAGTAGAATACTGAGACTCTCAGATAAATCCTTCCATCAAATAAAAAAAAACTTTTTCGTTTATATAACAGTTTTGTCAATAGTGGTTATCCACCAAAATTGGTGAAGAATATTATTTATAATCCCTCTATAGTCGGCTTCAGGGACGGTAAACAGCCTATAGTGAGTAATTCAAACAGTCCCACCGCAGAGTCCAACACTGAATCCGATGATCATGTATTTCAAAGATATTGTCGTTTTCCCTTCATCTTAAAGAAATATTTTAGACTTTTACTGATAAATGAATTTATTTATTTGGAATATTTACATTACACGTGAAATACCTATCCAGTATATTTTAGATTATTGAACCTAAATTTAATTAAATAGGAATTTTAATTTCTTCAGTAATTTCCATTACTGTATGTTAAATTATACTCATAAAAATATTAATAAAAATTTCTTAAAAACCACTTTAAGCTACATCGACAAACATAGTCTCCAACATCAAAATTTAGACAATACAATGTACTTATTCGAGTGGAAATTTATACATGCATCAAATGAAATACATTTCATTCTTTTCAACATACATCCAAATATATTTTAAAACAAAGCCCTGCGCGGCTAAAACGTTCCCTGTACGATCTCGAATACTGGCATCAGAAAGGGAGCTTCTTGTAGACATCTGCATCAAAAACTCCAACAAGAAACGGGGAACAATCCAAGATAAATTCTTTTAATAATTAATAATCTTAACGTTTCTTCTTAATATGTTTGGCTACTGTTAAATACGACTGCTTACGTACAAATTCACATTTATTTTACAAGAGAATTCCAAAATATAATTTAAAATTTTATGAATAAAATAAAAAAAAAATATGACAAATGTTTATCAATCCATGGACCTCTGGTCATTTATTTTAATCCACACTACATTTGTCCCTTCCCTAGAATTAGATATCGATATCAGGGAAACTAAATTGAAATGTTTTAATGATTGTACGACGGACAGGCTTCATAAGCACATCGTTACGCTGTGTTTTAAATTAATTAGCCTATAATATTCTGGATTCACAAATAGGTTCACAAAATAGAACTCTATAGTTATTTTTGGCAAGAATTAACATATTGTAATAAGTATAACGTAGCTATGATTTAATAATTAATATAAAGAAATAAACATATGAGAATTTAAAATAAAAATGTCATTCATCTCGTGAAGATAAACTGCCAAATTGTCGATATTCATCACAAACTTCTACTTTGTGGTCTGTAATATATGTATGTATTTGCTGGTACTTATTTTTTCTTCACGAATTAAAGGTACCTTAAACGCAATTTAAATCTTTATTATTTAAGGATTTCATATTACGTTAAAATTTTTTTTTTTTTTACATAACAGTATTACGGGTAATTGCACACTTGTTTCGATCTTGGATGCCTTATTCAATGGATTAAATTCTTTATCTACGTATATTAGGTTATAATTTAAATTTTACTTACATGTTTATAAGTTGAAAGTTAAAAGTGCACTTGAATAAAATAAAATAAAAGCGCTTGCGTTTTAATTTTCAAATTATAAACATGAATATAAAATTTAAATACGCATACGTAAAATTTAATCCATTGAAAAAGGCTCTCAAAGCCGAAAGGTTATTAAATTATATTAGTGATGGAATACGGTTTTATTTTTTAAATTTAATACTTTGTCTTTCGTAACGTTTAGATAGATATTTCCTCCCTTCGTCAGTTATATAATACACATAGCTGTTTATAATGTATACAATATTAAACCTAAAAGCTAAACATGAAAATTTTCACTAATATATAATAAAGCTTAAAAATGCATTTTCACGTTAATTTTAAATTTAAGGCATATACAACAATTTCATGTTTACTTTATTATTTTTATACATGAACAAACTGGCTGAATAACATGTATAAAACTAATATTTCATTTATTTTTTGCATAATAAATAAATATTTTTTTTATTCAATCAACTATATGAAATTACTTTTAAATCTAACAAAAACAATCGAATGAACTGCTTTCTGTAGTGAAACAAACTACATATTACCATATTCATATTCCAAAACTGGGTTGGGTAAAATTGACTTTCAATCGCAGAATAGGAAATTTTATTTGGTTGTATTTTCAGAGACTTATCATGCATAAATATCGTTTTATTTTATTAACGTTTATTAAAATGGCAAGGGTATTTTTTTGGTCCATAATTTACATATGTTCTATTACGTTATTTAATTGAAATTTTCACCTCCTTATCGAAAAAAAAACGTGCAATCTTAAGTCTAATCAATTTTGTGTATGAAATAATTACTATTTTGTCTTTCCTTATGTAGTAACAAACATAATTTATTTAACCATATTGACAAGTCTTTTTTGTGCTCGTACTTCAAGCCTTATGCACAAATTTAACCAAATATTTTATTCATAAACTGAATTAAAATATTGATTTAGTAGTGATCAAATTAGTCTCGCTTCATTGCATTCTAAATTTAATTTGTCTACTAGAACGTAAAAAAGCACATTTACGTCATTGTAACACTTAAAAAATAATGTTACAATGACGCCTGTTGTAATGTGAGTACAAGTTTGAATCAATAGTCGCGTAATTATGAGTGATCTAATATACGAGTATTACAGCAGTCATTATAAGACGGGATTTTTTTATACTAATTTTCTATTTTTCATTGATCTACCTTTATTTATTATTTAACATGCGATTTCTCATTCATGCAGGGAATGTTTCCAAGTTTGTGACACCATTCTTGTGCAATTCCATGCAAAAGCCTATACAGGGTATTCCTCGAAACTGGTTCATTAAAAGTTTATGATGTTCTATTATTTACTTATATTTGAGATTTTGGCACCATTATCTGTTCGATTGGAACTATAAATGCAAAATACCTTAACCAAAATATCACTTCCGGTTGACCGGAAATGGATGTCAACTTTGTTATTTTAAATAGAATGATATAATTTTTTATTAATTTTTGGTTTCTACAACTATAAATACTATTTAAAAAAAAGAATACTTAGTCTTTTTAACAAAAAGTCGCTCATATCTCAAAATCTATTAAAGATAGGTGTAGGGAATGTTCATATAAAGCGATAGGGGATGATATTTACTTCCTAATTCCGAATTAAAATACAGGATGTTCTATTTAAAAAAAATGAGTTTTCTACATTTGAAAATATGTCATTTTGTTCCTCAGTTTTGAACACTCTTTATGTTAGAATGTAAAGTGTGCTTACCGTTTCTTAGAGTTATATCTACATTCATGACATAGCAAATTTGGAGTCTCTACTTGCAGTATTAACCGAGATATTGATTTCTCAATGATGCAATGATTATGACTAAAAAAAAAGAAAAACTTAAATAACTAAAAAACGGCAACATGTAGCTATAGGAATAGCTAATGAAAACTGACGTATTTATAGTTGTAGAATCCAAAAATGAATAAAAAATTAGATCATTCTATTTAAAATAACAAAGTTGACATCCATTTCCGGTCAACCGGAAGTGATATTTTGGTTAAGGTATTTTGCATTTATAGTTCCAATCGAACAGATAATGGTGCCAAAATCTCGAATATAAGTAAATAATAGAACATCATAAACTTTTAATGAACCAGTTACGTGGAATACCCTGTATAAAAATGCTAAATGTGAAATGTCAAACCACAGTTAGACATACCAACCTCACATAAAATGTCGGTCCAGTGTTGCAAAGTGAAAAAATTGTTACACAAAGTGCTCACTGTATGTGCGAAATAGGAAAAAGTTATTTTTTTAATGGATCTTCATGGACCCTCCGCATTAATCTAAAAGAGAATTTTTATCGGAGAAGCGCTAGATTCTGGAGCAGAACTGCAAAGCATCAAGCAGGAAACGAGTTGTGATTTTATTTATATAAATAAAACTGGGCTTGAACCCCAAGCAAGATAACACTTCGTTTCGCATTTCCTTAGCTCCAACGTTTTCAGTGATTCGGAAAATCGACTAAGCTCTAGCGTAAATTCGTCACAATCGGGTGAAATTTCGACAATTGCCCAAAGCGATACCCAAGGCTAATTTACGCGCGATTGATTAAAGTGGTAGAGTTTACGTCTGGGATACTCCGGGTACCTGTTATGGGTCCCCGAGCCAGGCGGATTAAGGACGAACGTGTTCGCGCCGTAAAACGGGTTTCGCTTTTATTAGTACTACGGGGAGACTCCGTCGCCGGCGTAGTAAAATTTATATCTTCATTTAAGCATGGTGATGATAATTTTATTTCGGGCCGGTGTGTTTAAGGTGGGTAAGCTACCCTTTTTATTCGTCTTTACTTCACCGGATTATCGCCTATTATTTAAAACCTAATTCGTATTAAACTGCCATTACCAGAATAAGTATTGGAAAACTTTCTGTTAGAATGTTTTCGCAAACATCTGGAACCAATACTTGCGACTGGTAACGTTTAAGCTACAACAATAATTATATGTCACTCACGAGTCGATAAATATAAACAGCTGGAACATAATTTAGTAGCGTAGGCAATAACAGAAATTGGGTAAAATTAATTGTGAATCGATTTTCTCACAGTAACATCGACGCGACAGTTCGACGGGCGGAATTTTCGAATTTAATACTCAACCTATTGATTTTCGCGCGGTCGCTCTTGACAAATACAAAATATTTACGAACGCGTGGTACAAAATTAATGATTTTTAGTTACGTAAATGCCATTTATTCCCTTTGTTGTGTGTACTGCTACATTACTGGCAAAAGCGATAATTGCAAATATGTATAATTTTAGTCTGCTTGAATATTTGGCATGTTGCTAATTATTTGAAACAACTATAAGTTAAAAGAGTAAAAAAATCACAGTACCCCATTTTATTATATATTATGCTTAGACGTAAAAAAAAGCTTACCTTAAAAGGTAAAAATATTATAAAACAGCAAAAATAATATATGTATATTATCGAGAATAACCTATACCATAAATTGGTGTTAGGTAAATTAAATTAAATACATACTGATGAAATCAAATATAATACTACACACTATAAACTAAAGTACGCTATTCTTTCTTGTTCTGTGCTACTCTGCTTGCTGCTGGTATGTCATATCCTTTTTGCTCTAAAATTTTCTCAATTGCTCTTCGCCATGTTATTCTTGGTTTCCCTCTCTTTCGTTTCGGTATAATTCTTGCTTCCCATACTGTTTTTACTTGTCTGTCTTCACCCATTCTACTTAAGTGTCCAAACCATCGCAACTGTTTTTGTTCAATTAAACTTAGCACTGATTCTACACCTAGCTCCTCTCTAATATCCTTATTTCTGATTTTATCCCTGCGCGTTACTCCCTTTACTCTTCTTAAGAATTTCATTTCCATTGCTTGGACTTTACTTTTTTGTTTCTTTGTCAATACCCATGTTTCCGCGCCAAATGTGAGTACAGGTCTATATACTGCTTTAAAAATTTTAATTTTTGTTTCCTGTTATTCCTTTTTGCTTATAAAACTTTTATTCAATGAGCCGTATATTTTAGCTGTGTTCTTCAATCTTTCATTTAATTCTATATTTTGCCTGCCTTCGGATTCCAAAACTTTTCCTAGGTATTTAAACTCATCCACCTGCTCTATTCTTTTTCCATTTATTTGGATATTTGTATTACATTTTTTATTCGATATCACCATTATTTTTGTTTTTTCTTCGTTTATTTTCATATTCCTTTTTATTAGTGCATTGTTCCATATCATAAGATTGGTCTGCAGCTCCTTTTCATTTCTAGCAAAAACTGCCATATCGTCCGCAAACACACATTCTGTAATCCCTACGCTTAGTAAATTCCGGTATCCCACGTGTAGCTTTGATATCTTTGGTCTCGTTTCCTTAACAACATCATCCATCATCAATATAAATAAAGTGGGGCTTAGCACGCTGCCTTGCCTTAGTCCTTGTACTGTGGAAAATCCACTAGTTTCTATGTTTCCTGTTCTTACAATATTCCGACACTTTTTGTATACGCTTTTAATGGCACCTATTAATTTATGGCCAACCTGTCTCTCTTCTAATAGATCCCACACTTTCTGTCTTAGTATTCTGTGAAACGCTTTTTCAAGGTCTATAAATGCTATGTAAGCTTCTGTATTTTGTTCTAGATTTTTCTCTGTCAATTGATTAAATGTAAATATATGGTCTTGTATGCTATACCCTTTTCTAAAACCGCTCTGTGAGTCAATATATATAATTTATAGCCAAATTAATATAAAACAGTAATCATTAACAACACTGTGCTCGAATCGGTAGCTTATTTTTTCAACATTGGTGGGTCTTGGATAGAAAACACAATTCGAGTGCGTTGAATCCCGTGCCATCGGCCGTTTTGTAAAGTTGACTTTTGTTTTCGAAACATTCAGAGTTCGTTAAAATTACTTCGTCAGAATACTTAATTGGCCTGATATTTGACGTTTGATGAAAGACACACCATTTGAAAATGCCCTCAGTGACTCAGAACTCGTGACATGGGCATTTTATTCATTGAGAATGTTCTCTATGAAAATGTTCTCGGGATTCATCGATCTGATAACTGTAACAATGTTAAAATGTCATTAAAAATTATTTTTTTACATGCACGTGCGGCAAAAATCGCTGAACAATCACCAGCCGAATCATGACGAACGTTTCCACAGTGACGGCAAGACCCTAATATTGGTATAGTTAGAGGATATTTATTGGAACTTGAAAGCAGGATCAGAAATAGAAGACGTCTGGGAAAAAAAATTCTATGTGGAAAATCCACAATTTTTGATAACTCGATTTTGAAACTTCCGGATAGCAGCAATAGTTAGCTATGATATATTTAAAAAAAAATCTGGTTACATAGAAAGTTATGACCAACTATAATGTTATAAGTAGAAACATATATCTTTTTGTGCATTTTTAGCTTCTACTAATGTTGAGAGCTGTCTGGCAGTAGACATGTTGCCAGCGTAACGAAAAAACAAAAAAAGTGTTATTAAAAAAAAACTCAATGAGAAAAAGTCAAACATCATGTATATTATTTTAAATTGAATAAAAATAGATTTGCAAAAAGAAGTGTCGTGTTAAAAAGAAAAAGAAGACGGGCCACCGATAACTACTTCGGAACCGTCCGGACCAGCAGGTCACAACAACTAAGCATTTTAAAGGCAATTTTAGTTTTAGAGTTATTTTGGCTTTTGTGAAAGGAAAAATCACAAGATATGATGCATTAAAGGCGTATAACGGCTATACAGTAAAAGATGGAGAGATATTATGTGAACTGTGCAGGGCACAGGTCCTCCACTATTTAACTAACGATTAAAAACGTACTACAATTATATAGGCTGTCCCATAATCTGGAGTAAATTACGTTACTTCTTGGCACTAAAAGTTACTTTTTTCAAATGGAGTGGAGTTTATATTATTATTCTAAAGTGTTTGCAAGCGAATAGAAGTCATATGCAACAACCAGCATTTCGTTTTTAATTATCTTGTATTAAATAAATTTAATTTTTTTATACTATATTTTGTTTTATTATGTACTTTTAAAATTAAAATTGTTTTTCACCGCCTACTATTAATTAAATACTAATTCAAAACCACATTTTCTGGAAATCACTAATCTTAAAAGAAGCGATGCAGATAGATATAGGAACACCTAGCTTTTCGATAGAGAATACAATTCTGCATCACAGGGCATTCTATTTGAAAAAACAAAATTCTTAGAAGTTATTCCAAATCAACTCTAGATTGTGGGACACCTGTATAATTTTCCTTACATTCTATTCCTTGAGTAAATAGTAGAGAACCCACACCCTCCACAGTCAACATAAAAATAAAAACTCTCTACCATTTACTGTATAGCTGTACTTAATGCACGATATTTTTTTGTTTAATTTTTACAATAACCAAAATGACTCTAAAACGGTAAGCGATAGGTAAGTAGATGTTTTATAAAGTTGGCTTTAAAATGCCTAGTAGAACCTAAAAATGCACAAAAAGCCATGACTTTCGAAGTAAGCAAAAGTGCGACATAGATGAGATTATTTTTTCTAAATCGATCATAGTTAACTAGCTTAACCTAGAAGTTTCAAAATCTAGACATCATTGCAAATTTAAGAATTTCTAATGGACGGGTTCTGTGAATTACTCTGTACTTTTCTGTACTTTCTGTTGCGTTGAGTACTTAGTAAGTTAAGAAAAAGTGAAAAACATTTCATGAAATGAGCAAACTGAATAGATATTTGTTAAATAAATAGTTAAAATATACAAAATAAAAAAAAATGGTTCTTTTTAGGTGCAAATCTTTACACGTGAATATCCCTAAAACCAGAGCTAACTTTGCAAAACGGCCGATAGCACTTGTATGGGGTTTTAGACTCAGATCCCATCAATGTTGACATTTTAGACTAGCGCAGTGTAATTAATAACTAGTAACTACTGATTAGTGATTACTAAGAGATACTCTGCATGGTCTGATTAATCATCTCATCCATTGCGACCTCTTGGGTCTTTCGTAGAGTGGATGTTATCTTAAAGTTCATACGAGTTCAGCTCCTTAAGATTACTCAGCATCTTGTTAAATGAGATTGTTTTCAGGCCTTCTAAGAATACGTCAACTTTCCCGAAACTTACACACCTAATTCTTGCACTGTCAGGGCATTGGCAGAAAATATACATAGCTGCCTCTTCGTTCTCTAAACACAGTCGCCATTCAGTCTCATCGGAGAGCCTGATACAGTGACCTGTAGAGAGAGACACAATTACTTTCACACCTTTACGGCCAAGTTCAAGCAGTTCCTTGGTTCTGACATTATTAGGTGAAAAATACATTCTTTCGCATCCAGAAGACCAGGACAATTGCTCCAATGTAGGAGTAATTCAGATAGAATTTGATTTGCTGTTTAGCTACCGAAGGTGCTATGCTGATGACAGGTTCTGTTTTCCGAAATTGCTCCGCAGCATCCTTTTTCACAAGGATGTCTAGTTTTTTATTTCTGAAAATGAGTGCCCAGATTAGGCTCAGATTAGAGATGGATTACTAGGTATTCCAATGTATTTGGAATATTTTTACGGCTCCAGTTTCGAGTGGCATTTATGCTCCTTTAGTGCACTCAACACATTTTCTTTTATTTATTTGTGTATATAGCTTTTATCGTAAATCTCTTTAGCACACATTCCAATGGCATGGATTTCAGCATGAAAAGTAGCTAACACAGCTACTTTGGACAACACGTCCAAGGTTGTAATATCTTCTGCCTCTGGAATTGCGAAAAAATATTCCTGCGCCCACCCTCTCTCACCAATCGTACGTAAACCAGCAGGTGTCTGCCTGCGTCAGTGTAGTTTTGTTGAATCTCCATTCTATTTGGAAAAGAGGTAATGAAGTCGTTTCAAATACAGACATGAATACGTGGTAATTGATTCTATATGTGCCATGGGCGAAATGCTGGTAGTTTGGCCTCCGTGTCTACAAGAATATGCAAAGGCGGTGGTGGGCCGAGAGCTTTTAATGCCAATGATAAGAAGGAAGACATTGCTTCCGTGATTACTTGCATTCCTTTGAATGGAGGTAAGTTTTGCTGTAGTTCAGGCTTATTGCACCTTTTTGCCACATAGCTTTTACTCCATAGGTTGTGCTTGGACGTACTACCACCGCACAGAGCTAATCGACTAGCTTTTGTGATAGCCCCCAAGATGGAATCTTGGGGGCTATCAACTGTCTAGCTTGCTGCATCTTTATTTTATTTATCGATGTATGTATACCTGAATATACCACCTACCCAATGGTAGGTGGTATATTCAGCACACAAAAAACCAGTGTTAATGCTATAATAATCCTCACATTAATCAGTCTATAACAATAGTAGAGGCAAGTAGGTTAATCAATTACTTTGCTACATATCATTCTCTATTACCACAGTAAACAGAGGCGTTGCCAGTTTTTGAGGTTAAGGTAAAGTGACCACTAGCTGTTTCAATCTAGGATTTCGTTAAGATGTTATCATTTTAGAAGCATCGGGTAGGCACAATAAAAAGACGCCCTTAAATATAAAGAACTTATATATGCTAGAGGTATAAGATATATTATGCATTTAATATATTATGCCCATCAATCTTCTGCTTAATAGATAATAATAAACTGAATCTAAATTCTAAAAACGTTGGGAAGGCGAAACTCATTTGTATGTATACCTACAGCATAAAAAAATAATTAAATCACATATTCGTATTTTCAGTAGGGACTTGAGTATTACCATAACTAAATTTAAATATATCCTGTTAAAAATATGAAAAAAGAATAGGAAGTATGGAGCTGTTGAAATATGTTATCCGAAGTCAATTTTAGCTCGCAAATGTCAACACGATTTTGCTCCTTAATAATGTTGGGTTTACAAAAAACATGAGTTAATTTTTATATAAATCGGAAGGAAAAGAAGGTAGATATTAGTGTTGTGATGAACGTGGTTTCATTCGACTGTCTAGCTATGAGTAAATATTGCAGTGCGAAGCCACATAATGAACGAAACAAAGGCTCAAGGTTGCTTTCACAATTTAGTTTTGAGCAAATACCTTATCGATAATAACTTATTGGGTTACAAACAGGTTGCTACACGTTTATCTCATGAAAGCAATGTGAAAGATTTACTTCATGCACAAGCCCTTCATTCACGCAATGAGTGAAGTGGACTGCTTGAAGTCGCATTATAAAGCGGACGATCTACTGTGAATGATGGTGAAAGTTTCGTTCCCAACACTAGTGGATATATCCATTGACAAAAACAGTAGAATTATTTTATTAATATTATTATATTTGCATAAAAACGATAGTTTCTGAAATTTGTTGGTGATTTCATAAACATTAAACTTGTACCATTAATATTCAGTTTAAAAAGAACATTCCAATTCATTATTATTATGACATATTCCGAGAGTAATTTCACTCTCGTTGAAGATGATTAAATACATTACAAGTGGTTACACTGAGAGAAAGGCATGGTTCAGTTAACCGAATCTATGTTTCTTTTATTAATGTTACGCATACACTTATTTTGTTCTCATATTGTATTGGCTGATGGTCTAGTGGCTTGCAAGCTTGGCTATCAGTCGCGGAATTCTCGGTTCGAACCCCACGGACTGCTCTCAGAGTGAGGTTTTCGTGGTTTTCCTAACTCCTTGGCGAATGCTGAGAGACGAACATCTTAAGTCGCTCCACGGGCGCAAGCGTAATAATAACTCGATACCCCCTGTAATTGGCGGAAGCTGTTGGGGGATGCCAAGGCATGAATTATTATTATTATTATTATAAAAGGCAATAATACGCATTCAAAATCGTGCGTAAATGGCATTTTATGTATTAGTGGAATTGGTATTTATATGCAAATTGTTTCCCATATCTGGCGACATTTAAAGTAAAAGAGACACTTTCCAAATTTATACTTGTTATTAAACAATTAATGGTATTAATTATTAATCAACTGAAAATACATCAAGCAGTATTTCAGCTGTTAGAAAATAATTTTTGTGCCGAAACTATGACTCTTTGAAGTACTTTTCTGCAAAAATGCAGAAATTTGTTTCCTTGAATTGCTATTTTGCAAAACTACAGTGGGGATCCAATACTACATTACTTATAGTACAAAAAAATATATATTCAACAATATTTTTGATTATTACGTGCTGGGTTACAGGGTCTACACCATCGATTCTGAACCTGTATATGCGTTTCAGCGTAATTATGCCACCGGTTTTGAATATATGTTTACGGTACTTTTACTTAAATAAATTTAATTTAATTTTTTTTAAAAATGTCGAAAAGATGGAACATATGAAAACAGAAGATTATTTAAATCACATATACCAACGCAATTCCACTAGAGACTTAGGATTACCATAACTAAATTGAATAGAATATGGAAAGAATACATGTCTAAGTAAATCATTACAAAATATGTTTTGTTACAGAGAGTAAGTAATACAAGGAATATAAATCTGGTATTAGTTTTTTGTTTTAAAAAGAATGAAAATAGCAGCTTCTCTTTATTAAAAAAAATGGGGATTGTCGTCGTATTTTTGCAAAAACATCGATCCATATAATATGTAATTTAAAACAGAAATAAAAAAGAAAGATTATCTCAAATGGGCACGCTTTATTGATTACAGAAATCATAAGATAATGAGGTATAAAGTAAAAGCTAACATTAGTAATTAGGATAATGTCCGTCTTGCCTGTAACGTAATTATATTTACTTTCCCATAGTTGTTCTTTTAACTTTTAAAATTCATTCTTAATACTCAGATATTTAACTTGAACGATGGTTCTCTTGCACGTAAATGCAAATATAATTGCATGTTATACAAAGGAATTTCTGTACGTATCGTATGCATTAATGTGTTTTCAAGATATAAAAAGTAACCCAGAGCGAAAAAAGGAATAAATTCCTATTAAATATAGCACAAGACATCTAGAAGAAAATACTGTTTAATTGCTAAAATATTTTATAATTAGTCAGCAAATAAAATTGTGAAATGTTAGTTCACATTTGTACAGTGATACAAAAGTAAATTTGGTATAGATAAGCGACAATTTTTTTGGTACAAAGAAAAAAGGCAGAAAGCACTAAAAAAAGTACACACACACGTTCCTTTGTGACCGTTTTCCTGAAAGGAGACTTGTTCTTAATGCTTTTAAAAAGGCACAGCCTTTGTGTTGGATTTGCGACTAAAACATGAATAATTTCTTGATAATAATTAGTAATATGAATTCGAAATGTTTATCATTCCGAATATTCAAATTAAGTAATCATTAACACATTTCATTGTATGCGTTAGGTAATTTGCGGAAACTGTTTAAACCTGGACTACTTTTCAACTGATTTTAAATTGTAAATATCTTTTAAATAATTTTTTATTTTAGCTTATCTTAATTATATATAAAATATTTTAACCTGTGCATTACTAATTTGTTAATAATTTTTACACTCTCTCATAAATTGATACTTCTGTAGCTGACCTGAGGATGCTCGGCTAGAGCGAAACCGGTCGTGCGATACATTAAAGAATTTTGTGAAGATCAAGATCTTGTTTTCTTCTTTTCTTTCTTTAAATACAACTCACACAGAATCAAATTATGAATTTTATAATTATGATTTTGATAATGATAATTAAATAAAACTATTGTATTTATCTATAACATTAAGCTATATAGTTTTGTGAAATATTGTATATCTGTTTTATCATTAACTGCGTTCTTAAATTTATGTTTAAAATTGTTAAAATCAAAAATGTATGATTTTGTTTGAATTATTTCATATTTTTTCAAGGCTGTAAAATTTTTGTTATATTTATGTCCTTTTATTCTATTTAAAAAAATATTGCATTCTTTCACCAATGGTGTATATAACCATTACAATTTTGACAGTTTGTTTTATACACTATGTGTGATGTTTTATTTTTTCTATTTTTGATTTTAATTTTATATAGATTTGGTTTTGTAGTTCGTTGGTGTTTTGATAGGCAATTTTGTAATTGTATGGTTTGAAAATTTGATTTATTTTTTGGGATAATTGTTTAACATAAGGAGTTTTATAAATTTTGTAATTGTTTGACTATTATTTGTATATTTTTGTTGATTAATTGTAAAAAAGAAAAATTCTTTGTTTGAATATTTTATTAATAATTTAGATAATTATCTTGTTCTAGAATATTTTTTGCTTTATTAATAGTATCAAATCGAAAAACTACACTTGTTAATGCTATTGCTATGTCAGCTAAACTAATAATGACACTAACTTTTTGTGATAAAAGTTATGAAGACTTAAAATTTAGATAACGTTCAGACCATGTTGGTTTAGTATACTACTTAGTTAGAATTTTGTGATCATTTTTAATGAGTTTGAGGTCTAAAAAGGTAACATTATTGTTTTCTTCAATATAAATTGTAAATTTTAATCTTGGATGATAAAAATGAATTTTTTCAATTAAAACTGGCATATTTTTTTTCTTCTAATGCGGTTATGCAATCATCTACATATATTTTAACAAAAATTATTTCGAATTTTATTTCATCTAAAATTTCTTCTTCTATATATTCTAAAACAATTTGTGCAATGATACTAGTCAAACAACTATAAAATTTATAAAAATTCCTTATGTTATTATAATATACTACAAAAATGCCTATCAACACACCAATAAACTACAAAACCAAATCAATACAAATCACAAATCGAAAAAAATAAAATATCACATAGTTTATAAAATTAACTGTCGAAATTGTAATGGTGTATACTGCATATATTGGTAAAACCATGCAATATTTGGAAAATAGAATAAAAGGACATGAAAATCTTACAGCCTTAGAAAAACATGAAATAACTCAAAATCATACATTTGATTTTAGCAGTATAACAATTTTAAAGAAAAACAAAATTTAAAAACACGTAATATACTTGAAATAATTCAAATTTATAAACCTAAAAACGCAGTTAATGATAAAACAGACATACAGTATTTCACAAAACTATATAACTTAATTTTATAGCTAAATATAATAGTTTTAAAGATTTATTTAATTATAAAATTCAATTTTTCATATTCTACTAACAACAAATAGTGAAAATATACTATATTGAAACGCAATCTTTAAATAATACATAATGATATATTCAAAATTCATAGTAAATTTGTTTATAATTTACCATTTACAATTTATATTTTATATGTATACTTAAAAAACTTTTTGACATCAAAACGAAACGTCGTTGTTGATGTACATTTGCATATTTTTATGACCTGAAAACCAAGAAAAAGAAGAAATTAATTGCTACATTTTGCAGGCATTTCCTCTAGTTACTAATTTTCGTTTATTTTAAATATTTAGTGAAATCATATCAGAGATGATTTGGTGATTCATTCAATGTGTTATTTTGGATGCTTAATTTGCACTACCCATGCGCAAATGTAGCCTGCCAAATATTCGAATATGGATTCAAGTTCAACCTGCCTTAATTATCCCTAGCTTACAGCCATTTTGCAAACTGGATGCGACTATTGTTTTATTATGCACTTTGGTGCGCTAAAGTCTAAAATCCTATTAAAACCTTTTTTTATAGATATCTTAGTTATAGTACAATAGTTTCCGAGATATACAGTTCTAACGCAACAAATGTTATTCACATTGTTTTACAATTGCCTTAATAATTTCGCTGTAATGGATCACATCATGAGCAAAAAGTTATTGGTTTTGGCAAAAATGAATATTGTCGCCTATAAAGAGTGGAAATCGTAAAAATATACCCAGGTTACTGTTTTTTTGAGTAAAGTTTCTACTTGTACGAAAATAATAAGGTATTTACGAAGAAAGTCCATGGATAAATACTTTTCATATATTTTTGTAAAAGTAAAAACTATTTGGAGAAAAATACAAATTGGCTATTTTGCGATATCTACTTTCCCGGCCATAGAGTGTATACTAGATTTTCAAATTGGCCTTTTCTTTCATAATATGGTTCATTGCAATAAAACTATTGTGTCGATTGCAAAATAATGTTGGTAATATTTACTGACGATTCGATTGTCTTTAATTTGGTACGATTAGATCGGTTGTTCCTAATTCGAGGTGTGGTCTAAACAAACAAACTACCTCCTAGAAAATCAAAAAAAAAACAAACAAACAAAGTTTAGCGAATCAAAGGACGTAAGGAAAATATAGTGGCACCTCATTTGCAGATTTTTTTTCAATTAGTAAACTAGTGTTATGAATCATGGGGTTTTTTTGTCGACCAAAAATGTAAGGTACCTATGCTTCAAACGAAGATCGAGTACATAAAAGTACTCCGAAATGTTGAAAACTTACTTAGGACAGATACAACTTCTATTGATCATAATGAAAATACTTTCTTATATACACATATATACTAAGATAAAAGAAAATTTCACGTTATATTTTCAATGTTATATAAAATTATATAAATACCGCACTTCAAATGATCGGATTTGAAATGCAAATCAGTTATATTTATACGCTATCGACATTCTTTCGTATTTTGCTGAAATTTTCACCTTTTAAAATGATTAAAAATGATATTCTTATATTTTGAAACGCACTAGACCTTCCTTTTCAATTCTTATCAATAAAATCACTGCCACAATCATGTAGCGCACTCCTCTTCGTCAGGACTATGGATGTGCATTATCGAAAATAAACAAACAGCGGGCGCCTTTCTTATGACCCAAAGCTTTTAGAGACACAGTCACTTACAATATATCTCGATTGAAGTGGTTGCAGACACTGGCTGACTGATGTTATTATTGGACGCCTGACAAGTGAATGACGCATGCTGATCCGATCTCTGCAGACCCGTGATGACGAGCTGATTAGAGCGGGCGTTGTGGAAACCGCTCTTAAGATCGATGGAGTCGATGAGTTTTTCGCCCCGCCACCATTTTATCGTCGGCGGCGGTTTACCTAGGACAAAAAAAGAAAAATATTAAACTCGCTGATCAAACAAGATTTTCCCCCAAGCCACCCGCAAGGGGGAACACTTCGGCGTTGCATTTCTAGGCTCGGAGAATGTTTTGGGAAAAGGTGAGATGTAAGGGAGACCAAGTTAAGGCAAGAGCAAATAGGAAAGAAAAATCAAACTTTTTCATATCAACCAGCCTTCCCCAGAATGTATTCCCTCAGTATATTATCCGGTTTACTTTTCGTGAGTGAACGATTTTTCTCCCCTCGACGTACCTCGACTTACGCACACCGCAGTTCTTCACCCCCGAGGCGATAGAGGGCGCGGGCGTATAAGAAAGGCCGCAATCTCCTCGATGGTGTGGGGTAGCTTGTGAGAGAGTCGCCTCGCTCTCGAGGTTGGTTTCATGTTTTGTTTTATTTGTTTCCTATTTTCTGTTACGTTTGAAATCGGTTACCGCTCCGTGCGGTCTGGAGGAGAATTTTCCTCCTTTGCATATGGAAATATTGTTTGTCTGCTTATTCCTCGGGAAAAATCCCGAATTTATAAGCATTTTTCTGTTCTGTGTACGCTCGTACTTTGTGTGTATGCGTGTGTATGTGGGTGCATACGTAAAGCAATTCCTCCCAACTCCGCCTATGTTTGTTTATACTCTCGGCTGTTCTTTTCCCCGCGTACGGGAACATGGAAACTTCGTTGGAACTAATATTAATTCCGATTGTAGTAGGCTTTGTGTGTGTCTGTGTGTATACAGTGGGATCGCTTATGATTTTTATACCGTTTGATGCAATATAAGTCCTATATATTATGTCTTATACACTCATATTGATC
Source organism: Protaetia brevitarsis (assembly GCA_004143645.1). NCBI lineage: Eukaryota > Metazoa > Arthropoda > Insecta > Coleoptera > Scarabaeidae > Protaetia > Protaetia brevitarsis. The sequence continues at coordinate 407,511 of RXPK01000151.1, read as the reverse complement.
ATGATTAAAGAAAAAAACTGCTTGTACCATTGCCTTGTTCATTTCGTATTCTAAAAACATAGGATATAACATACTGCTATGGATATTCATCCCGCTTTTCGCGAGTGTATTTTAAGTTGCGTAGATTTTGTCTTGTTTACTCCGTTCAGCCATTGATCAATTTACCGAGAATTTTTCACAAATTTAGTTTTAGTTTATATAAATTTAGTTAAAGAGTTGATTGGGTGATTTATTTAATTAAGTGTTAAGTGTTTTTTAATTAATTTCATTAATTTAGATGTCTAGCGTTTGCTAGTTCTGTTTAATGCGTTTTCTACTAGTTTTTATCGGTGAATTGTGCGTTTGCGTTGTATGTCGTTGTGTTACGACTGCGTTGTATAATTTTGTCAAGCAGTTCCTTGTTCCACTATTAACGTGAGTAGACGTATTTTTGTAAATTATTGTTGCTATTTTGTAATTCATTGGATATTGAGATTTGATTTCTGAAAAATTTTAGTCCATCAAGGTATTAATTTAGTAATAATTGTTAATATATTGATGTGTGCACATTATAGATATAAGATCGTTTATTATTTTTGTTCGGGAAGATATATTGTAGCTGTAATTTTCTCATTTTAGTTGAAATAGTTAATTTTTCCGTTTTCTATTTTGCCGATTCTTCTTTTTAATTATCTATCACCTCGGTTGGGTGAGTAGAAGCACTGTTCTTGCTTTTAGTTTTCTTTTTTGTAAATTTCTGTTTTGTCCGACGTTTATTTTATTTTTTTGAAACCACGTGATTGAATTGTAGTATATTAGATTATTCTTCCTAAACAAACAAAACTTTTGCTTTGTATAGGAAATAGCATTGTCCTATTGTAATTTAGATTGAAATGCTGTTTTTAATTTAGGCCAGAACCTTTAGTTCACGGCTTTTTTTTCTGCACGAGCTGTAATTTAACCCTTTTAAAAATAAAATTTGATTGTTAATTAACGTCGTTGGGTTAAAAATTCTGTTGTTTTATTTCAAATTAAACCTTTTCAATTTTAACTCTGAGGTTAATAGTTCTTTTGCGCCTTTTAAAATTTTATCCGTTGAGCTAGTTAATTTAATTTTGCTTTTTCCTTGTTAAATTCATTTGGCAATTTCAATTATTTCAATCAGTACACAGCAATACGTTAGCGTTAAAGATATCTTTGATTCTCTATATATAAAGAATATGTCGCTTGCACTGTTTTTAATACGGATCTGCTTATACTTAGTTGCATTTAATATACCGGGTGTTCCTCACTAAAGTACAAAACTCAGTCAACTTCAAATGGGTATATCTTTAATTTTTAATAGAACATCCAGTAGATGTTTAGGTTATTGAAATCCTCTAGATACTCTATGCGTACCTCTCTTACTTTTCTAGTTATAGTAGTTTTCATTGTTGCGATCCATATTTGTAATCTTAGTAGGCGAAGATTGCAAAAATGAGGCCCAGAAAATAAATATTTAATATGAAAATCACCAAACACAAAAAAACAAATCAACATAAGTAACAAATGCCAAATAATACCTAAAAAAATGATTAGATCAGATTTTAGATATAACCGCCATTTTGTCTAACCCACATTTGTGCTCAGATTGTAGTGACATTCAGCAGAATTAACTACATTATGCGTAGAATGTACTGATGCTCTATCATGTTGAAACCAGATTTACCCTTTTATACGTAGGAGTATATCATCTAGCAACTCTCTAAATTAATTGCAAGAAAATTCAAATAACGTGATTCTGTAAGATTACTATGAAAAAGTGTGGGTCTAAAAGTTTGTTTCGAATGATGCCTCTCCATATTTTAACCGACCACTGCTACTGGTGATGTACTGTCCTGATAACGTGCGGATTATTTCTAACATACTAATCAAAATTATAGTTAACGTGATAACTTCTCTGGAAGGTAGCTTCATCGGCAAATAATATGTTGAAGAATCTTACTTCTCCTTTACTTCCTCAATCGACTTACTCCCGAACGGCACATACAGACTGCCGGGATTATTTGCTGTGGATCCAAATTGCAATAAGCGGGTCTTTCGAGAGTTCACTGTAAGACCCCATTGGTTACACCAGCGCTTCATCTTTATCACTACATCCGACAATCTGCGCGTGATACCTCTTCCACATTTGAACCGCGAACAATAACACTGGTGTCATCAGCAAATTGCGAAAGCATGTGAGATCTAAATGGTTTAAATCATTAATATACAGCTGGAACAGAGTCGGAGCAAGAACGGAGCCCTGTTGAACGCCACACCCCAAGCGCGAACATGACGAAAAAAAAAGGATCTGCGAATGCCATGCTGCTCCCCATTCACACAAACATAATTTCTGCGGTCAGTCAAGAAAGAATGAAATATTTTTTTGGTAACACCTCGTATGCCGTATGTCACCAACTTATCAAGAAGGGCTTGGTGATGAATAACGTCGAACTCTGGACTCAAATTAAAGAAAGCCCCTCCCACTAAACTCCCTTCGTCAGTTACGTTGTAAATGTAATTCAAAACTGAATACAAAGCATCTGTTGTACATTTTGTCGGCATAAAGCCGAACGGTGTAGAGGATATTAGATTATTACTTTGCACGTATCCCATTAGTCGATTGTTTAACACTCTCTCAAAAACCTTCGCAAATACGGTAGTGATCGTCACAGGTCTGTAGTTCTCCACATTAGATCGATTGCCATTCTTATAAATCGGAATTGCCTTAGATACCTTTAGACTTTCCTGAAACATATCGTTCGCTATACATTAATTAATTAAGTCCGTCAGCAGTACAGCTATATATATTTATATTTTAATATTTGCAACGTACTACACTAAAAGAAAACAGGAAACATCATCGACACCTGAGGATGACTTTACAGCAACACTCCGAATGGTATCAAGTTCCTCGTATACACATATTGGAGACATAAAAAAATTAGAAGGGGCTGTCATTGGGCACGGTGCATGCGACCGAGGAAGGCTCCTGTTTACAGATGAAAAATGGTTTTGAAAAATGTTCCCTATCACCTGCAAGTCATCAGTTATTTTTCCGAAAGTTTCACACCTTATGGACATTTTATTATCACTGCTTGAGGCTTTAGTGGTACTATTAATAATTTGCCAGGATGTCTTATTTATATTACTTGAGTTGGAGATCAAAGTATTGTAGTATGTTTCCTAGTATTTTCAACACTTATTTTGCATTCACGCTTTAGTTGTTTATACCATTAGTTGTACTGCTCGTTTCTCACGGGTACTTTGATTTGATTTGGATTGGCACAAAAATACAGCTCGCATGGTGTTTCTTTATAAATTATTTATCAATAAAGTCGACTGCTCATATTTGCTACAGAAACAAAATTTTCTTATTCCTAGACAGTCGGCCAGATCTATATCTGCTTTTTGTATTGATTACTCCAGGTCAAATGTGGTTATATAGCCTCATATAACTTACTTGGGCTTATAATCGGGTTGTTAATATTAAGATGTTTTCGTTGCAATGTGCAGTAAGCAAAGAAGGCAATGCAGGTACATTTTTTTTTACAATTTACAGTTTTGTATGCTATGTATGTAAAACGATCTTATATTGCTCTATTATTGGATATATTTTCGGATACTAAACGCTTGTTTTATTGCATTATACAGTGCCTGCCCACAATATAGGGCTACCTTGAAAAATTGATAATTTTAAATAATTCGGCAAATATAGTTTGGCAAGGTTTGTTTGATGAAATAAATCATTCAGAGCACTAGTACCTGGCAATCATTTTGTTGCAAAAAAGAATAAGTTCCATTAGGGATTCTATGTTATGAAACACACAATTATTTAAACAGAACAATAATAAAGACCAATTAATTGTCAATATTGAAGATACGTGACCCAGCAATTTCAATATTCAAAGAAACTATTCAAGCCCATATCGACAGTATGCTAACAAGGCCAAATGAAATGTTGAAGACAAGAGGTGGTACCAATAATACTAATAATATTAAAACACTTGTTTGGGTCCTTTTTAACACTTTCTGTATAATTTTTATAAATGTGTAATAACAACTATTGATTTGTTTTATTATGCTACTAAAATCGTGAGTGGCCTTAATATTGTGGCTAGGGACTGTATTATAAAAAAGGGAAGGAATACAATAGGAAAACCAAAGATGACATGGAGTGAGGGTATAGACAAGGCAGCAGGAAAAAGAGGAATAAAATGAAATTAAATAAAAATAAAATCAGTGACAGAAATTATATAAGAAAATATAATGGTTTTCAGCTGCGCCAGATTAACACTTAATCGTATAAACACGTTACATTAAGATTATAAAATTAACATTTCTTTGTGCATCTTCTAGAACAATAAATTTGTTAAATTGTTTGTTCATTCTAACAAATGTTCTATTATTTTGAAACGATTACACACGGGAATCGATCAAGCAAAGTATAAGATCTCAATGTTGATACCGAATTACGTTTCACCACTTTAACACAATGGTCGCTGACGCTTTCCATTGCGCGATACAAAAGCACATTTCTCTGTAGGTACCTACTACATGTTATCCCGTTATTATACAAATTTAATGAGGTTTGTTTACTGCTCGGGAAATATGCACCGGAAACATCCCTGAAATGTAAATTAAACCTTAAATATTCAAGTTAACATTATTAATGCGAACCCGTCGGACCATCATCCTCAGTAAGTTCCCGGCCCTTCGACGGGTTGTGCGTACCGGAAAAGATTAGCGCGAGCACAGAGAAGAAACGCCGAAAGTAAGATTCTGAGAGACGCTCCGTAGAACGCTCCTCATCAATTATTTCCGCGAGTTTATTCGACTCGAATCGCAACTTATAATACTTTTATAATGAATCAGGGAAGAAAGTGAAACCCCGAGCCGAGAGCTGGCGGTGGGTGTTGTTTCCCACACCACCTTCAAACGACGGCCCCCGTTTCTATGTGTCTGCTGGAATTATACGGTCCGTGTTTTAACCCTATTAAGTTTTATGTTTTGGGTAGTTAACCCAAAGTAACAAGCATGAAACTGTAAATTTCCGCGAACATATATCTCGCGATGGCCGTAGACTGGCTTTTAGTTTTCCCGGGCGTTATTCTAATTTATTTAAAAGCGTTTCAGTAGTGACGACGACGAGGTCGCTGTGCGAAAAACGATTGCAAAATCTCGGGTTAGTTAGTTAGACTGCTACTAAGTGCACGTTTATCTATCCAGACACTGTAAGTGATAACTTGAGCATGAAAGAAAGTAAGGTAGGTCAATATTCCCATGATGCTGCACGTGAAAGACTGGACTGTGTAAGGACATATACATATTTCCATATATTATCTAATCAACATAAAAATAGCTAAAACCCTAATAAGACCATTAATTACGTACGTCATGAAGAGAGCATTAAAGCAGAAACAACTAAAAATAATCGAATGAAAAAAGCTGAGAATAATATTCTGTCCAAACCATTGATTAGAATTTTAATTGTATCTTTTTTTATTGTGGGAGCGGAGTCGTTTGACATGGAGTGTCCAGAAACACTACAGAATCTTGGCTTAAATAGATAAATAGATAATTTATTGTCTTTTACCTTTTTTAAAATGTAAGGCATGGACATTGTCAATATGTGTAATACAAAATATAACTGTATAGATAAACTATACATATAGATAAAATAAATACGTTAGTTTAAAGACAAAACAAAGAAAATGTATATGGAACATTACAATTCATTTAAGTTTTTGATTTTGATTAACAGCTCCTTTATTGTTCTTATAAATACATTATTTGGTAGTGCCCTGGTTCTTTTCTGGTAGGTGGTTGTAGAATTTGATGGCATAATAGTTTATCGAAAACCTGAACCGGTTTATTCTTTGATAGAGTATCACATAATTGTTTTCGTGGCGAGTGTCGTGAGTGCGATGACTTTTTTTGTGTTTCCTATTTGTGTTTATTGTTATGTACCTACCTCAAGCATTCAAACACATAAACAGATGGAATGGTAAGTACATTTTGACTTTTGAATAATCCCCTGCATGACGTACGGTACGAGACGTTACACAATACTCGGACTACCTCCTTTTGTTTTAGAAACACTGCTTGTGCTTCTGGTGTGTGTCCCCACAGCAGTATGCCATACGTCGCTCTTGAACTGAACAAAGAGAAGTAAGTAACCTTTGCTGTTTCCGGGTTTGCATTTTTTTTTGTATGATAGACGTAGGCCTAAGAAATTCACAACATTCTCTTTTGCATCTAGACTTTATTTGGTTGTTAAGGTTAGCATTTGCGTTTTATTGTGGTTTAAATGCAACCCATTGCTTGCAAACCACTCGTTCGCTCCGGCCAATGCTGTATTTGCTTTGCTTAATGCATTTTCTGTCGCCGTACTTCTGGACAAGAGTGACGTGTCATCTGCAAATAAACAACTTTTATCGCATTCTACGTTTCTCGGAAGATCATTAATATATATTAAGAACAGAAGGGGTCCAAGTATTGATCCATGTGGCACTCCTTTGTCTAGTTTGGCATATTCCGATCTGATGCAACCATTGATGGTAATTTGCTTTCTTCCTTTTAGGTACGACGATAATAACGTGTGCGAAATTCCTCTAATTCCATAGAAATACATTTTTTCAAGCAGCATATCGTGATCCACACAGTCGCAGGCTTTTGTCAGATCACAGCAAGTCAGGACTAGTTCATGTCCATCCTCGAACGCCTCAACTATCTCTTTGGTATGCCAAAAATTACTCATCCATTTCCGTCCAGGACCTCGCATTCACAAAAAATGCAGTAGGCGTTCTCTTTCATCCCATTACACAATTTGCAGTTGCTGTTTCGAGTGTTGATCCCAATTTCTGTAGGTGTCCTTTCAGCGTACAATGTTCTGTTAGGAGACTTGTAATGGTGCGAAAATGACTGCTATTAAGCTGCAGTAGTAGTTGTGTAAGGTATTTCCATGGATTTGCCTAGTTGAATTACTCCAGTATTCTTTGTGTTCCAGTTTCTTTGACCCAACCCCTTACCAGCTATCGTGCTGGAATTTTAGACAATTTTACAATAGGTTTTGGCGATGTATATAAGCTGATGATCCATTTCTTCATAACTCATAGGCTTTTTCATTTCCTTCGATTGCCGAATGTGCGAGCACTTACAGCAAAGTGACTTCTTTATTGCGGTCTGCCAGGCTAGTCAGTTCTCGAATATAATTCCAAACCAGTCTTGATTGTATGGATCACTAGTGGCGCTAGCATCGACCGGCTGTCTGTTGTAATATCGGATCACTTATTTGCGTGGCCTGTCACGTAAAGTTCTATTATGTGTTGATGCCCACACAAACATGTAAACAAGTGAAAATCGAAGCCTTAGTTCCCGTGGCCCAGAGAAATAACTTGAAGATTCAATAAGAGAAGACACAGAAAGCGAGAGAGAGTTGAGCGCGTAAGAAATAGTCAGGGAATCCTTTGTGGGATTGCGAAGTGCCAATATTGTGCCTTGTACAACAGATATAGGCGGGAAAATTTCCAGTGCCCCAGGAATTAGGTAAAAGGTGACAAGCCCTCTAATTTATTTCAATTATATAATACAATATTGTGTATTGTAATGGGACGCCCAGAATTCATTTTATTTTAAATTTAACTTATTATTTATTTTTGTCATGGAAGATGTTCCATTTCATTTTATTTAGGTAAACATGTAAATAGGTGATATTTGTAACGTAATTTTAAGTACATTTAAGCTGTGTATGTCGCCGCGCACACGGTGACGTAAGCGGCGTCATGGGTATCGCGGGCGAATAATAGCATTTGGCGCAAACCACGCGGACAGCGTAACGTGTCTCGGATTGGCGGACAGCAGAAAGAACTGCGTGGGGACGCACAGTAACATTGCGAACAAGAAAAAAGTCGACACCCAGCGCTCGAAGCGTGTCACGTACTAGCTGTCTCAAGGGCGGTTGCACAAGGATCCGCCACTAGGTACTGATCACATCAAGTTATATATACTGCAAAACGCATCGCGTAGCAACCTGTTAAGAGGCCGCAACCATGAAAGTACCTATTTCGGTCTTGAATCACATATGCTGGGAAATCTCCCCTGTCAGGACGGCCGAATACCGTTCTCAGAGGGTACGACGACCAAATTTCCAGACGCCATGTTTGCCGAAAAGCACACCGAACACGCCAAGACTACACCCATAGCCGAAAACACTGCCAAATAAAATCGCAAATGTTATCGTTTTATTTTATTTGTTTATTATTTGTAAAATTGAAAATTATAATCTTGTTTATTGTTTATTTTAAATTTAATATTCAATCCAATTAGTAATTTGCGAGGGTAATTTTTTTTTACCACTAAGCAATCTTTGTTTAGTAATCATTTTATTGGTACATTATTCTGCATCCGTTGTTTAAAATAAAATATTGTGAAGGTGAAATCAAATTCTTATATTATTTTATTTTGTTATTTATTTCCCAAGAAAAATGTTTCTCCTCGTGCAGGATTAGAGCCTACATCTTTCCGCTTGCCGGGCGGGCGCTTTACCAGTTAAGCTATTAGAGGACAAGGTTCGTGCGCTCTTACCGAAACTATGTCGATATTAGATCTTGAAAGGCTCGCAGTACGGCAAATATGCAAAGATTGCAAGTTTTTTAGGGAGAGAAAATAACAAATTAATTTATTTATGCTTTTAACGGTAATAATTAAGAGTAATTTTTCCCAAGCAGGATAGATAATAATTTTCCTAATTATTACAGTTAAAAGCAGAAATACATTAATTTGTTATTTTCTCACTGTAAAAAACTTGCAATCTTTGCAAAAGATTCTCATGTTAGCTTTTTATTTATTTCAATTAATAGATTAATAGATATTATTAGTTACTAATTTTACGGCGTGGCCCAACAAAAAATATTGTATTCTTAAGTAAATCAACGACTCATTACATTTTGGCGTACAGTGCGGAGCAAGATAAAACCTGCTCCAGTACAAGCAAAGATTAAAACTCATTACAATTTAGCTCACAAACGTGGGGCCGATAAACTGACCGTTACAATAATTTGTCGTCGCAAAGTGAGGCAAATATTAACCCTCTGAAGCTGTCGGCTTCAAGCAAGCTTGGTGTCTAGGATGACACAAAGCTATTTCACTTCCTCTGACAGCTTCATTTTTTCATTCCATTTAGAAGCCCAAGACAATCAAAGTTTCACCTTCTCGTAAATGATATAAAGGTCGTTTTGGAGGGACCGGGCTGTGTAAACCGTTTGCGTTTTAAACGGTTTGTGCGTGATCTATTAGTAGTGAATGCCTTTTATTCCTTACAGGAATTCTTAAATTTCAGAGTTACCTAAGTGCTTCATTTTAAATCTAAGGTTTTTCTTGATTGCAATATCTTTACTTTTTATCAATTCTTCAACTCGAATGTTCTAGTTATAATTGTTATTATTATTATTATTATTATCATTATTATAATTATGTTTACAATTATGATATTTCATTCTTTTGTACTTAGGATGTGCCTTAAGTTTGCAGTTTTAATACATGAATGGGTTTAGTGCTTTTGATTTGACAATTCAACTTTGCTTTAAAAGTAACATATTTTAGCTTGATTACACTTACACAGTTATATCATTTTGTATGCGTGTGTGTGTTTACTTTTTGCTGAATTTGTTCAAATGGTCTTTGGAAATAAATAAAATTTACTTACTAAACTGGTCTCCATTTCAATTACATTGTTGAGGATTAATATCAAAAGGAAATCACTAGAGTTGGCATTTTATTCTACTTTTCTTTCCTTTAATAATTCCAGAAGTTATAATTTGAAGTTCATGGAAATACCATGTAATTGTTTTGTATGCGCTTGTACCAAATAATACACGTATTTTCTAAGTAAGCATATAATTTAAATTTTATTGTCTATATTAAATCCATTTCAATTTAGTGACACTTAATTTTTAATAACAAGTTCATACAAGATGCTTGCATTGAAATATTTTGCGGTTATTTATCCATGTTCATGTAAAGTGTATAACAAAAGTTTTGGTACAAGTGTTTTTTGTTTTGCTTTATTTGTAGTACTTTACTTTCAAGTAATTTACAACAATGTTAAATGTCAAACGATGTAAACAATGCGTTCAATTGTTAATATGTAATAACACTCACAGTTTGCTAATACCTAACAATCGTTGTCTATGTCTTTAAATTAATTTTGCTAATAATAAGGAAACTAGTGACAATAAATACTTCAATTTTTATTACAAACCAATGCAAGAAGTGATGACGCATCATTTTGGAACATGCTGTACAGAGCGTTTCGAATAACTTACTAACTAACAGTATTAGGGACTTTGGCATATTTCTGCCGGTTTTGTGAAATAAGTGTGAATATTCCAAAAACTATCAGCAATTGCATTCAAAGCTGCACTGAAAAATACCACGTTTCATTTGAAAAAAAGAAGATTTTTTTAAATCAAAGATATTCATACTGGATATGAGTTTCTGAACACCCTGTATAGGATATTGCAGTTAGCGCTGACGCAGTCAATACCGATGACTGTGTACTTCTATCCACATCCGTAGAATATCTTAATGGCTAATAGCCTACGAGATATTTAATTTTATTTGAAAGTGTGCAAACGTCAAAATGTTTACAAAATTACAAATATCTCACAAACGATTAGCTTTAGAACTAGGAAACATTAACATAAATTCATCACAAATAATGCGAGCAATACCCATTCCAAGAAAGTTGATATCGACACCCTGTATATCAAAAGTGCTATAAGACTGAAAATATTTTATTTAAATAGATCATGGTCGGCCATGAATACTCCGCAGATTGATGTCGGCAAGTACCTGTAACATTGAAGCTATGGATGGTGGACTATAATGGATGAGATTAAATAAACGAAATCTATCCATTGTCCACAGCTGCTAGTACTGAAATAAGCTGAATTTTCTGAAACGAAGGGGATATAATAGTATTTATTTGTAATGCATTCAATACAAAAGTCAAAACTAAGTCACTGTAGGTACTAAACAGTTTAAAACTTTTTGTCACAAAAAATCGCTGTACGTATTGTAATGGTACTAAATGTGCACATGTACATATTTACATACGCATTCGGCACGAGACAATCTGGTTGCACCAAGAGCCAGCTATGAGTCGCTCTAGAAGTCGGGCAAGAACGATCGGATTCCATTAACCACGAGCACCAAAGACGCTCAAAGTCGAAAAGAGGAGTCTTAACACACATTCCAACATTACACAGATAATTGAATCATCATCTCATCGAGTCAAGTGAAGAGCAAGACATAAAATCTTTCAAAATCCATAATTTTAATCAGGCACTATTCATTGAAGCAATTACAAATTTACCCACTTTTAAATAGATGTTAATTCACAGTTCAGTTTCTCAGACATCGTCTTTCAAAGTCCGAAGTACTTTGAGAATGAATCATCCTGAATAACGCATTATACACCTTCATATGCTAGTATTAAATAATTAAACATCCATGTACAAAGAATGTAACATCAATTGCTTGTAAATATCACTGTAAAAGAGAGAAAATCAAAAAATTTGATGTTAGTATAGCGAAATACCATTACTTACAATTTTAATGAATAACAGTTTTCACAGTACATGAAACATATCAAAAGATTCCTTAGGTACTCGGGAACTGGTTTCCAAAGAGATTTTGTAGTTTAACTTCCTTTTTTTAATAAAAATTTGTAATTCAAAACACCGTTTGACAGATCCAGAAATTGAGAAATTTAATGTAAAAGTTATATCAAAAAGGGGTAATTTTACCTGAAGAACACGTTTCTGGCACTGAAATTCCATTTTAAAAAAGAATTTTTGAGAAATTTCGACGACAATTTTCCTAATTTCCGATTCGCATTTGTTGTTACGCAAAATTGAGTTTTGATCAATCAGAAGAAAGCATCACTTTTATTTCATTTGGTTTCACGATATTAGCGCAAGGTCAGAATCGAGGGGGAGGGGGGGGGGTAAGGAGGTCGTACTTGCTATAAATTGCCGCCCTATAAGATAATAGCAAAACCTGTAAGATAATAGCCTGTATAATGGTGAAGAAAAAATGTATCTAAAGACGGCTTCATAGAATCTTGTTATGGCGTAATACAAAATAGTACACAATAGCAAAGGTCTTCTTCTATCAATACTGCTGTGACATGTCTCCCCGGTTGTTTGAACTTTATGCTGTTAATTTTCCAAGTTCATGTTTTGGCATTGCCGCGCGCAAATTCTCACATATGTTTATTTTTACATTTTTGCTTTGAATTTAATAGTTTTGTTGGATGTATTTAATTGTTCAGTTAGTTAGTTTATTTTTCTTTGTTTATATGTTTAGCATTAGTTTATCTTGTTTTGGTCCTTCTTATAAGGCGTATTCTTTGTTTGATGCGGCTGTCGCAGCGCGCGCAGTCGGTTGTTTGTATATACGCGGTGAAAGGCCTCTTGGGGCGCAGAGTCTGAATAGTTGTCACGATGTAAGTACATGTAAATTTTGAGCTCATTTTCCCCATTTTACGATTTTTTCATTTGTTAAGATTTGTTTCGGTTATTATATTAATTTTGATCATTATTCAGACGTCTCCTCTTTTTAATTGGCGTTGTATATGTTTGTGCACAATTTATGTATAAGGCCCGTTAATAATTTTCGTTTTAGAAGCGAGCGCGTTTAGAGTTTAAATTTTCCGTTTTTTTTGTAGTTATAATTTAATTTTATTTTTATCACCTCGGGGTAGGTGAAGTGAAGCTGTGAGCTTGATTTAAATTTCATTTTTAATTTTGGATGTTTCTCTACATTATTTGAATTAATTTGTAGTTTGCTTTGAATTTTTGAAACCACGTGGATTTTTTGTGGTATAAGAAATTCCTTCTAGAACGAATTCACCATTTTGTTTGCTAAAGGATTTGCATTGTCCTTTTTAAATTGTAGAATCTTATGCAGGTTTGTTTTTTGCCAGAATCTTATATTCATGGTTTTAATTTTCCTGTAATTTGTAGTAAATGTTTTTTTTTCTTTTTATAATAAATTAAATGATTGTAAATATCATCTTAAATAGTTCTTTTATTTCTGAATCAGCCATTTCAATTTTTGGGGATTTTAAAGAAAGTTAATTTTGCAAACGCCCACTTTTAATTTTTAAAAAAAATTACTCTGAGATGTAAGAATCTCTGGCGCCCTTTTAATTTCATTTTTGCTGAGCTAGCTGGATAGATTTTGTCATTTTTAATTTCTTTAAACTTGTATGCTTGGACACTCAGTTCACAGCACATTTTAATCATAATTTTTTGTTTCGTATTATGGCGTAACACGAATGTGTGAAGCCGGTTTAATACATACTAACAATAAGCGATAGAAACCTTGAGAGCAATATTACATACTTTATTATGACAAAGTAAACACAATTGTTCAGGAACAGCGCTTGGCAAGTGTTTTATACATTTTACGTCGTTTATCCTGTTAGAGGCGGATCATAAAAACCAAATAAGGAATAAGGGCAAAAAAGGGCACGGCCAGATATCGTACTTCCCATCCTATTGTCATCCGGGGTTAAACGGAAAACAGGAAACAAACAAAACAAGAAAAACCGCCGCTACCAGATGGAACCACCAACGCTCGTCGGAAAAGTCGTGAATTTACCGCTTAGTTCCGTCCTTCGGAATTACCCTACGTTTATTGCGCTGTCAGTGAGCAATTGTTACACGGACTTGCGGGCATAGTACCGTTTCGTTCCGTCCGGACGCCCGAAACATTGTCTCACGTACGAACGGGAAAACAGAACAAATTTAACTTTAAGCCGTAACGCGAGAGGCACTCGCGCGCATCGGGCGTCGTCACGTATAAAGTCCACTTAGTCACTATCTGCCCGGAGAATGCGTTCCTCTGCGGTTATTTTTCCCTTCGGGGGGATTTCATTTCCGATTATACAAATTCTAGTTAAAACAAGTGTGCATATAAATGATACCAATAAATGTTGAATATTCACCACAATCAGATGAATTTTCGGATATATTCACAATGTGAATAATCTTAAAATTGTCATGCAATTAAAGCGCAAAGTAAAGTTATTGCTTAAAGGAAAATGCATTTAATATCAGGTACTAATTATGGATAGATATTTACTTTTACATATACCTAATCAATTAAATGACATTACAGAAAATCTGTGTAAATTAAAAGTCCTCTTGCATATTCGTTATAATTAATAGCAATACTCTTTAATAATCATGATTAAAAAAAAAAATAAAGAAAAGAAGAAAGGAAAATGAGAGCATCGCTTCCGGGAGATAGGCATATATTATTTGGAATCCTAAGAGAAGCCAGTGGACGACCACACTAGTGTGTACAGTGGTGGTCTTAATTAATGTCGCCCCTATCATGGAAAATTAGTAAAAAAAAAGATAGTGTATGTAAACGATAATAAGCTTCTCTGAGGAAGGTTTACACTTGAGCCGAACTGTCTGTGACATCCAGGGAACATAGTTTTGATATTCTTTCCGTCATAATGGGAGATATTAAATAAGACCAACACTGTACACTGTATCATACAGAGCAATTACCTTGGCAATTTATACCTGAGAGATATACAAGAGTTTTGGTTTGTGAAGTTTTTACCTTTGAGGAGTTTATTTGTAACCTACTCTTATAATTTTCAAGTTTTTTTTAGTTCCTATGATTTATCGATTTAGACATTTGCATAATGTATTTTTTTACCAGTGCTATGTTCCCCTACCGGCTAACGTTTGTGTTATATAACATGGTTTGTTAACTCATAACATAACATTTACAATTGACATGTTTCGTATACATATTTGTTGTAAGTGATACCGGCTAAATAGCATGTTAAATTGTTACATGCGAATTTATTTTGTCTGAACCTGACTGCAATGAATATAGTTTCAGAAAGCTATAGAAAAAGATAAACTCTTTCAGAAGTCCAAAGGATAGACAGAAACAGAGGCACGCATTGAATCATATGACATTTTTCATGACATTTTGTTTACATGTTACGAATCGAATTACAGATTAGCGTAAAAGGCGCGAAACTTGTTAAGTTTTAGACGGTACGAAATTTCATCGATAACATGACATATGTCATATTTTGTTATATAACGGATGACATTCATGTTATGTTACTTAGCCGGTAGGGGGGATTATGTAGTTGAAATTAGACATTTAGTTTCATTTTTAAGGTCCTACAATTAATTATTGATCTTTTCTGTGAATAAAATATATGTATATTTCATTCATTCACCACGGCACTAATTGGTTAAAGGTTTCCCAACTTAACAAACCTCTTTAGTTTGAGAAACTTGGAGTTTGCAATAATTAGGTAGTTACCTTTTTCTAAAATATTTTTTTGGATTTCCCACACTAGAGGTCGTCATGAATTTCCTTATTTCAAATGAGACGCCCTATATATAACTCCAATTTTAATTCAGCATAAAATTCCATGACAATTACAACTAAGGTTTCTTGTACTTCATTCAACCCCTTTCTAAGATATGTATTACGACCTTTGAGAAAATTTTGACTTTTGCACTGTTTTACATAATACGTCATATATAAAGGAATTTTGCGAAAGTTGTGAAGGTTAGTTCTGTCAAATGGGACAGCCTGTATGTTTTCATATTGTTGAGTGTAGAATTAAGTTTTACACTAATTTGCTGTAATATTCCCTATAGACACCTTCATTGGCTTTTCTTTAAATCACTCGTTTACACTGAGTGTCTATGTTAACTTGAAACATTGAAATATCGCAGGGGAGAATCACTTTACGAAAAAATGTCCTCAATTAGAATTAATCATTCCACGGAGCAAATGTATTAGTGCAAAAATGAGATCTCGCTGTACCAGCATGTAGGTAGGCAGGAAATAAATTTCAAATCTTAAATAGGAACCCCTATATTTTATCGGACAGATGCGAACCGCACTGCTAAAAGTACGCAGGATTTGTCTAAAAAATATATGCGATTCATAATTGTTGAAACTGTAATCTATTAAAAGTGAAGTAAATTCATTTTACGTCTATTTTCGCAGAAATTGTAAGAACCTATATATACGATACAATACTTTCAAATCGCCAAATAATGTATTGGCAAGCAATGACTTTAACATTAGAATACACTGGTGTACTCAGTAGATATTGTTGCTGCAATCATTGTTTTTAACATGTTTAGTGCCCAGGAAAGACGTACAACTTATAAATCAAATACTGGAAAATATTAAAGGAGTTTCTTCTAATCTGGATATTTTGAATTATATACATATTCATAGAGAATGCCAAACAATTCCGATGTATACTACTGAATTACAAAACCACAGTTCATATCAGGGCTACGCTGATGATACACTGCCGAAACGTGTGATTTAACGGCACAGACGACAGACAATGGAAACAATCCAAACAACAACTCATTTTCTACTAATCCTTTGTCAAAAATATCACGTCATTAGATACCTTTTTCGTTATCGTTAAAATTTTATGTATAATGTTATCGGAAAGAGGTGCGCCATCTCTCTTTACCGTTGTATAGAGTGTTTTGTGCAATAATGGCGATTACAAACTACACGAACATACGATTGTTACGTATAGTGTTAAAATTATAGTATCAGTGTAATGCTATTAAGCCTGTTTATTTTCTAGGTAACATGGATTAATCATTTCAAACAATTAAAATTGCAATAAAGAGTGTAACGACGTAATTAAATTGCGGTTTTAATCATCACTTCAAGCCACATTCAGAGTATATAACGGGCGGGTGTAACGTATTAAGATCAATATGTTGGCCATTCAATTAATAATCAATTAGAATAACGGTTGACGCAGTTAATATAAGCACTTCCATGTGGGAGGATAGTAATATCGTATCGATATCGCAATTGCCTCAAGCATAAGGCAACAAGTGGGATTGATAGATTAATTGGACAAATTAAGGTTATTATAATCATCGAATTAATAGATTATATTAAAATAAAGTTCTGTATGAATATGTTTTAAAGAAAATAATACCAGATTGGAATTTTCCATAATCTCACAAGGATTTTAATCATCCAAGTCACAGCAAGCTCTTTGGAATTCATATAGTCATCTCCATTTGTGTGGTTTCAGTCGTATTTGAATAACTGGGAGCAGTATAGGCAGAAATTAATTTCATTGATCGGATGGGACACAACGAGATCACATACTTTGTCAATAACGTCTAGGAGTATCTAAAGTTTGGTACTGGGTCTTACATTATTTTCCTTACAAATAAAATCAATCACACCAACTTAAATTTAAATTATAAAAAAAAATTCCTATTAGTTACAAAGCCACGGGAGTTGTTATTCAAAAGTCAAAACCAAGCACCAAGTTATCGTAAATCAAAATATAAAATATTATTTAAATTTTAAAAATTGCTTAAAAAATAAATACTATTTCTCTATTACAGGTGGGAATCGTTGTTGAATATCTGGGGTACAGGAAACTGCATCATTTCATGTTTGGATCCAAAAAAAAGAACGTGTGCAATAAATTTTTGATGTAAATAGGATCTTCAGGGCCGCTCTCATCAGGATTTCTTCTCAGGAAATCGATATGGGATATGGGGATTTTATCATAATGTTTGGGGTAAGGTAAAAATTTTGTGGAACTGGGACATTATTTAATGTATAGAGTTAAAGAGTAGGATCGACCACCGACACGACCGTCTCTTCTCGTGGATTAAACAGGAATAAAGTTATTAACTTCTAAGAGTTATATCACTTCAATTGTTTACCGAAGATCAATCAATCAACTGATATTTAAAACAAGAACTAATTTGGACATTAAATGTCCCACAGAAAGAGGGGCATAATTAACAAATAAAGATTAAATAACATTAGAGAACCAAATGACAAAAATAACTTCCAAGAATAGTAATTTGCTTTTGGAAGCTTTGAATTTATAATAAAATACAGGTAATATTATTGTGATCTTACAAATAGTATTTTGATTTAATATGGTTTATCATAATAATTACACGTTGTTGAAGACATTAATTCACTGTTATTTTCTATTCTTTAGAACTGTTTTAAATTAGCATTAAATTAACTAAATTGGATTAATAGGAAAATTATAACGATATGCCCCTACTCGGATAGCTTAATATTAGATAAAATGTTAATTTAACATGTCATTATAGTCACACCGTGCTATAAAAGAACGTTTTGTAATAATATAAGTATTTTTCTTTAATAGACATACCTAACACTCCTGTTTTCGTATTTAATGAATACTCTTGAATCACAGATACACGTACATTGGGTTCATATACTAAATGAAGCAAATTTATTTCAATCAAAATACGTATTCATACTTTACTGGTAATATCATAAATTAACTTATTTAAATGTCAAATAACATTAGGTAAATTCCATTAATTTAATATAATTTCAGTGCGAGTATTTATCGATAAATCTGAAATTTGCTGTGATCTAGTATCTAGTGACTAGTATCAATTTATGCCAACATAAATCTAGATATAAAAAAAAATCGTAACAAAATACAAAATGATGGTGGTTCTTATAAAGCCAATCTCAAAATGAAACTGGTCGTGAATAACAAGAGAAAATATTCTTGAGGTGTTTAAAAATGATTCAAAGCTGATTAATAATTTTCATTTTTAGGTGGAAAATCATCGATGAAACCTAGGTACATAGAGAGCTCTCATTACAGGTGTGGTCCTAGGTAAATTACGGGCTAAATTAGACGTAGTTGGGGCTCCAACGGGCGGGCCAATGGCTTAAAAAGCGTACATGTCGTTCAAGCGAATGTGGATTTAAATACATTACAGGTATAATATCAAAAGGCTTTGGGGAACTGGGATATTACTGAATGTGTAGCGTAAAATTGTAGAAGCAACGAACCATACAACCGTCCTCTGCCGTGACCACGGGAAGAATGCTTCGCTTAAACTTTGCTAACAGTAATCTGGCTTCGGTTGTTATCAATGCACTGATAACCAATCCAAATTCAAATAGAAGACCAAAACCCACAATAAAAATGCTGTTATTCACCCCAGGCGGAGGGGAATACACACCATGTTACCCATAAGATGCCCAAAGCAACATTTATAAAAACATCAGGTAAGCTTAAACTAACAAATAAAATATAGTTAATAATGTTTATAATCGTATGAATAGCACTTCAATGTAGTAATGCTTATTATAATGGTCGTAAATAACAATTTAATATTTGACATTAAGGGTATGCAACCAGTCATGCACTTTTCCATCTGCATTTCGTGCTATGGCATAAAAAACAAAAGAGCACTTGGTTGCTAAGATACGACTAAAGCATGCATTTTTTTAAATGGGACACCCGGTATATTTTTACATTTTTCTCTAATCATTAGCTATAACAAAGTATAAAACGACTTCTCTGTAAAATCACGATTACGAGAGTTGTAAAGGAAATCATCCTCAGTTCATTCGAGGTGTTCACAAAACATTCTACAATGGCCAACTTTTTTGTTTTTTGAAGTTACAAACTGTCACATGAAGGTGTAGATAGACACTTTTGTAGTAATCGTGTTTTTAGTGTTGCCACTTGGATGTAATCTTTCACATAAATAACGGAAACAGTATTTGCTATACTAATTACAACAAATGGGAACTAGATATTAAACAAAAACTAATGTTTTAAATTTTTGCTTCAAAATAACTGCCATTACTTTCCTTATACAGGTTTACCCCTCCCACTAGATTACCTTTTGCTCTGTTTGTTCATTAAAATCACAAATATATTGTGTAATTTTAATTCTTAAATTTTCTAAATTAACGGATGGTGTATCATACACCGTTTTTAATAGCTCCCCCATAAAAGAAATCCAAGGGTTTTAAGTCGGGTGACCTAGTCGGCAATAATATCGGGCCTCGATTTGCGATCCAAAATGCTGTTTCAAGCGGCTAAGGCTATTTATTCATTAAGCGTGTTTCCCATTTTAAAAAATAAATGCTCCAGTCGTATCTTAGTAACCAAGCGCTCTTTTGTTTTTTGTCATAGCACGAAATGCAAATGGAAAAGTACACAAACTTTCTTCGTTTAACCGACTCTGTATCTCTAAAAACAAAAAAACTTGGCCATCGTAGAATGTTTTGTGAACACCTAGAATGAACTGAGCGTGATTTTCTTTATAACTCTTGTAATCGTGAGTTTACGGAAAAGTCGTTTTATACTTTGTTATAGCCAATGATTAGAGAAACTCAAAAATGTAAAAATATATCGGGTGCCCCATTTAAAAAAATGCATGCTTTAGTCGTATCTTAGCAACGAAGCACTCTTTTGTTTTTTATGCCATTGCACGAAATGTAGATAGAAAAGTATATGAACTTTCTCCATTTAACCGACTCTGTATCTCTAAAAATAAAAAGTTAGCTATTGTAGAATATCCCCGTGAACACACTGTATATGTATATAGAGTGATTCACGGAACCCGTCCATTAAAAGTTCTTGACTTTGCAATTGTAACCGATAGGTAGGTCGATGTTTTATAAAATTGGTTTTAAAATGCTTAGCAGAACCTAAAAATGCACTAAAAAAGATATGTTTCTATTTATAATATCAAAGTTGAGCATGATTTTCTATGCAACCGGAAGTACAACATAGATATTTTTTCTAAATAGATCATAGTTAACTATACTTAACCCCAAAATTTCAAAATCGAGATATGATTTCAAATTCAAGAACTTTTAATGGACAGGTTCCGTGAATCACCCTGTATATATAGTGTGAGAGCAGGAATTTGCTTATCCTCACTTTCTCCATATTTCTTCCTGCCCTTTTGTTTGTGGCAGCTGTAGAAACAGCGGCACGGATTCTTAAGCAACTTTTTTCCAATATCCCTTTTTCTTTTGTAATATATAGGAAAGAAGCAATATACAATAAACGAGATTCTGTGCACATAAGGTCAAGATCTTTCGACTCACCCCCTCGTACGATGCACGTGAGCTTGACGTCGCCGCCCTCGTCGTAAGGTCCAGCCACGGACGGCACTTCTTTGCCCTTCTCGTCCAGAATGGTCGGCTTCTGCGGCGGCACTGGAAAAGCAAAAAAGGGATCTGAGAGCAGGCGAAAAAATATATTAATAATGTAAAGAGGAGATATCGGCGGCCGATTCTGCCCGAAATTGCTGTACTTTCTCAGGATACCATATGCGATAAGCACTTGCGGAAAGCGATTCGGAAAATTGAGAGGAAATTCGCGCTGCGAACGCGCCGTTGTCGATTGCTGGAGCGACGCGGAGCCCAGCGTACGCCGATCGGGCGGGAAATGGGAAAAAACTCGTAAAACGCGCGCGATAAGTGCCCAGCAGGCGAACGAGCATTTCGGGATATTTCTCCTTCTGCCGTCGATGTCGTCTGGCGAGTATCGGTCAGTTTCTGTTTTTATGGTGTCCTCTCGTTCGGGTTTCGGATTTCGCAGAGTTTTTACGGTCAGATTTTGACTTTAATACCGTTTTTACGGTGACGTGCGGCGAGCGAAATAATTGGGAGTCCTTTGTTTAGAATATCATACCGAACAATTGAATAACAAAAAAAAGGAAACACACGGTTTCGGAATATCTTGAAAAGTAAAGGAATAAGACTACGTAAAAGCAGCATCCGGTTTAAAAAAAATGTAATGCTGAAAGATTTAGCTATTAAGCAACATATAAATGTGTTCTTGACAAAGGTGTATTGAAGCATATTTTAGTAACTTTTTTGCTATGAAGTATTAAATGTTTTATCCTCATTGTTGAATAGCCCAACGAAGGCTGCTGCTATTTCTGACTCACAGGTGTCAGGCAAAAATTACTTAATTGATGGTTTTTGGAATTAAGCTGCAACCACAGCCTGCAGACGTCTTAAAATGGTACCTAGCTATAGGTGCAAGGGCAAGACGAATAAATTCCAAGAAAGTGAAAATACATAAATTTTCATATAATATGTAAGCAGAAATTGCTTTTAGGAAAAAAAAAGAAATAAAACAATAAATAATTAAACAAAACCAACGCAAACAGTTCCTGCAAAGTCTATTAACACGTTGAAAATACACTGATTTTGATATTACACAAACATATTACTGGTTTAAAGCAGTAGGGCACATATACCAATTCTTCGTCTCATTTTCCAAAAAATCATTTGATATTTGTTGTAACAGTGGATGAATTAATTGAAAAGCAAGATTTTATAAGTAAAAATCTTATGAACCACCAGTACATGTAGGTTATCTAGCTTCTCACTAAAGTTACATCTAAAAGCCGAGCAGGCCAAAGACAATCCTTTGTCGTTGGCCTGCGAGTGGTTCTCCTTGTTGTGTTGTAAATGCAATACTTTTCGTCTAATTGATCGATGCTACTGTAATGTTCTATTATTTCATCGTCTACAGTTATTGGATTCTGAGAAACTTCTTGATGTATTAGTAGAGGAGGAAATATAGAAGTATAGAAGAATGAAGTTTAGTTAAATCTGGTGACCTTTCGGCCATTTAACTGAACCACCTTTTCTAATCCATCAACCAAAATAGTGTTCATTTATACAATTAACTACGTCATGTTGAAGCGACATTTACCCTCTTATATCAAGAGATAAATCATCCAACAGCTGTGTAAATTCATTGTCAAGAAGGTGTAATTTACGTGCTCCTATAAGATTACCTTAAGGAAAGTTTGACCCTAAAAGGTTTTTTTTTTCCAAGAATGCCTCCCCATATGTTAACCGATCACTGCTACTGATAATCTACTGTTTTGATAGCATGAGGATTCACTGTCATTATAATTAAGATAATTCTTGTGGAAAGTAGCTTCATCTGCAAATAAAATGTTATTGAAGAATCATACTTCTCTTAGCTGTATTCCTAGCTCCCACTAACAAAACATCAATCTTCAATTGAAACCGCGTTGATCTAGTTCTTGGACCAATTGATAATGGTAAGGGTCAAATGTATATTTGTTTTTTTTTGCCGTTTTTGGTTCTTCCATTTTTTTTATAATCCACGTTTCCAATTCTTTCAGTATTTTGAAAGACAGCACAATAGGTTTGCTTTCCGCGTTGGAATATTTTTGACTGTATATAGATGAAAATAGTTTCTGTCACATTTTCCAAATACATACACCATATTATTTAATATATAATTAATCCTTCTTTTGAAAACTTAATTTTCTACAAATAATTTAATTACTTGCACTGAACACGATTAACCGTCGAATAAACTATAATAACTCAAAAAATAGAAAAAATAGACACAGTATATGCTTAAGGAAATCAAAGCACTCTCTTAAAATAAAAAAATAACGTATACCCATTTGAAGTTGACTGAATTTCCGCTTTAGTGATGAACACCCAGAAAAATTTGGTTCACTTATCCTAAGAGGTAATTAAATTACAAGCAGCATAATTTGTAGAAAATCAGAAGATATCACGGAAATTAAGGAGTTTGCCCTAAGGTATGTAATCTTGTTTTTTTAGAATTCACTGATATTTTCAAAAATACGATAATATTGCTGGAATTATTTTTAAAAAAAGAAAGTTGAAGGACACACCAGGGCTACGAAACACCCTGTATAAATCCCGATAATTTTACGTTATAGAAAACTCATATTCTACAGCAACTTATAAAGTTTTTCTTTTCCTGTCTCTCACTATTTACCAGTTGTAGAGGAACTACCTACTGGTGAACCAGCGTGTATGTTTTAATAAAATTAATTATTTTGTTTTGAAAATCACTTTTATTTTATATTGAAGTAAAAAACAGTGTAAAACAAAGTTTAGGTTGCTTTCGTTTTATACGGTGTTAGATACTAATGGATTTACACAATCCTTTTTTTTTAAATAGATTCTTCAATCAAACTTCAACTGCTATTATTATAATTTTTTATCTAGAATTACCACTAAGAAATATCCAGGCTTTGTTTTGCTAATCTATGTAGCTTGTAATAGCGGACAGACACTTTTTTTCAAAACTTTGTTACGGGTTCAAATGAAATCAGTGCATTTGGCCGCCTATTCTATCACCAATGAGAACGTTCGCGCGTAGGAATCTAGGTCTGCATCCTCGACTTAGCCAATCAACGTAAACTATTTGATTTCCGGCACTGTAATGTCCTTCCGCCTTCATCGCTTGCGAATCAACCTTGCTTAAGCATTTCGGCCTTATTCGAATCACAGTGTTTTGTGAAGTTTTAGATGAAATATACTACCCCATTTGGAGGGATATTGGTCTATGATCGATACTTTGATGTTTTTTTCATCATTCTTTGTGAGGATTAAGAAGAGCCGATTTGTTATAATTGCTACGACAAAGTAGGGACGCCATATTTCTTTCATTCTAGTGTTCACGGAATTTTTCGCTTCTTCACTTTCATGGCATTCGTCTGATTACCGTGTTATTTATTTAGGTTTTTTTAGCACCGCCTACGGTTTATCAACGGCTTCAAATTGGGATTCGGAAGATTGTTCAACTGACCCAAATCAATCTACTATGACCCAACATAAAACAAATACGTTTCAACAATCAGTACTCACACCTCTTTCAGTAGTGAAATTCGTTGCAAAATGGAATCTTTATTATACCGTGAAGTAAAAAATCGTTTGCAGAAAACATACGAAAAATCGAAGGATAGGTACAATCTGCGCCATAGATCCTTTACGTTTTATCCAAATCGGGTGGAGAAAGGATTCTGTTTTACCGAATGTATCAAAGTATTTTACTGCTAAAGTTGCAGATAAATATTTGAGGACCTTTCACAGTACACCGACGTATATCACCAACTACGTATGAGCTTAAGAACTATGAAGGAGAAATATTACCAGGAATATGGAGCAAATCCAGAACTCTTGAAAGCTCAACCTACTGATGAGGGCGACAACCCAAACTTACGAATACTCACTCATGAAGACCCGACAGGCTTGTGTGGGAGGCCCGAAACTATGTTTCAAGAACCCTTTAAGTCATTGCACGCGCATAACGCCTTTAGGAGTGGGTTTAGTTTTGGAATTCGTTCATCTTATTCTTTTCAGGAACTCGACGATAGCGCCCCAGCCAGATTTTCGACTTTTGCTTTGTCTTCTAGAAAGGGTTTCTATTTTCTTTTTTTGTCTCTTTCGCTTGCTTAGGCGAATATACCGCTACTCTAACTCTCCTCTCACTTTTCCCGAAGTTTTAAGTACCTTTAAGTCTTGACCAGTCGCGGGGATAGCGTTCAGTCCTTGTAATCCTTTCAACCTTTGCTTCGGTATTCCCTTTCGTATTTCCTCGACACTATACTTTCTGTTTCTTTTTTTATTTCGAGCTTTGGTTTCATTAGCTTCAACTATTTCAATCCGGATAGGCCGCCCGTGATTTTAAACCTCCCCATTTTACGACCTTTTCCCTTTTTGCTTATTTTGTTTGGCCCTAACCCTTTTTTTTTGTTTTTGGTTTCACCTTTTCAGATTTTGATGTTTTCGGCTTCACCGTTTTAGTTTTGATGTCTTTTATAATATAAATGGGATATAATGACCGCTTAAAGCGGCCTACTTAAATATCGAAGCAAGGAATGACACTAATGTACTTTTTTGTGCTATTACATACACATTTGCTCTTGAAACCAATGGTGCAAAAGCGCCTTTCAATTTACTGGTCAACAATCAATCAACTGTAACACTAAGAAAAGGGATATTACGACCACTGAAGGTGGTCAAACTATATACGACATGATTCTAAATGAGATGGTACATACATCGTATACACAGATAGTTGCTCCATCAGTCATCATCAAACTGCAAATAAATCAAATAATTATAGCCACTTAAGGTGGCTAAGCTAAATAATGCAAAACAGCCATGCTGTAGAAACTTGGTCAGATGCATACATACAACTATTACTTATTAAAATTGTTTTGGCGAAATCTGTTCGTATTTGTTGTCAATCTGTAACAATCAATGGTTGATATGAAGCCACTTAAGGTGGCCAACATCTTATGTGTATCAGTAAGGGAATAGTTCAAAAGCGCTTACGGCATCACGCTAGTGAATCTAAGACACCTACATATACATTGTGCGTGGAAAAGGAAACTGAAACAGTAAACCTTGGATGACGTTATAGCCGCATAAGGCGGTCTACATAAATAGTGCACCAGAAAATGTTAAAAAATAATTTACAGACATACTGAAGATTCACAACGACGTGCTTGAGCAATTGAAAATAATGCTGCATACGTGTAAAACTGAAACAGTAGTCACATTGCGTTTGCAAATGAAGTCATTTAAGGTGGCTAATATCTGAGATATCTGTATGAATAAATGAATCTTTCAAAAACGTCGCTTACTTCTCTTGACTAACATCAACGTCGGCGAAAAAGAACTGAAACAGAAAAACTGGCGCTACATTACAGCCGCATAAGGCGGCTTATGTAAATAGTACACCAAAAATCTGAGAAAATCATTCAGAGACGTACGGAAAGTTGTTCACAAGATCGTGCTTGAAAAATTTGCGACAATCAGCTGAAACTGCAACAGAAGCCAAACTACGTTTGCACATGAAGCCACTTAGGGTGGCTAATTTCTTAGATATCTGAGTCGTTTAAAAGCGCTTACTTTTAATTAGCGAGCCCTAGTTGACTCGACACCAGCATTATTCGTGAAAGAAAATACTGGAACAGAAAACCTATGGCTACGTTATGGCCGCATAAGGCGGCTTACGTAAATACTGCAGCAAAAATGTGACAATATTTACAGACGTGCAGAGGAATTCACAACATCATGCTCGATAAATTGGAAAATTTGCTGCATAAGTATTATATCTGAAACAGTAGCCAAACTGCGTTTGTTTACGAAGCCACTTAAGGTGGTTAACATCTTAGATATCTGTAGAGATAAATAGATCGTTTAAGAACGCTTACGTTTCGTAAGTGAGTCCTTAGTTGACTAAACACCAACGTCGGTGAAATAAAAAGAAGCTGAAACAAAAAGCTAGATCACCGTTATAGCCGCATAAGGCGGCTTACGTAAATAGTGCACAAAAAATGTGAAAAACCATTTACAGACGTAACGTATTGAGAATTCACAACGTGCTAGAAAAACTTTACAGCAATGAAAAATGAAACTGAAACAGAAGCCAAACTGCGTTTGTATGTGAAACCACTTAGGGTGGCTCACATCTTAGATATGTGAATCGTTTGAATACGCTTACTTTTGGTTAGCGAGCCTTAATTGTTATCCGTGGAAAAACTGAAACAGAAAAGCTAAAACTATGTTATAGCCGCAATTTTGGCTTACAGTTTTCGGCGGTAGCAACATGTGCTTCAATGGACAGATTAGTATCAACAGCAATCACCCATACCTTGAATGAAATCGCAAGATTTTGAGTTGTAGGTTGGGATGATCGCTAACCGCATATACTAATTATCAGTCTCACTGTGCATCCCAGCCAGTTCAAACTAAAGTCAAGCAGCATAGGTCAGGCACCATCATACTGGTCTTCTAGACCCGAACTCCCCAAAGTTAGAAACTTATAGATTTCTGTAACTGTCAAAAGGATTCGGACTACTACTAGAAATTTTATAATGACAAAAGACGAAGCCCTAAAATGTGTAACAACAACCAAAGTCGCTCTGTGCCTTAAAGTGACTAGACGTGAGTTCTTCCGATGATCCCTCTCTGATACACTTGTCATGGTCATCGTTGGAAAGATCAGTGCGGTCTCTGCGCAAGATGTCTGTAATAAGATTATTAATTTCACGTAAACTCTGAACGATAAGGAATAGAACACATCCGTCTTCTATAAATCGCGGGCCCACGGAGTAACTTTAAATTTCGCCCAGTGACGAAATAACCAAACTTCCTCCGAACCGAACTTACGATATGTAATTCCCCGTTGTATCCTTGAAGGCGTCGCTGCGGTCGCGTTCCGAACTCCACGATCCACGAACTCGTTAACAACTTGTTGTGTGCGAGTGTTTAAGTTGCAGGATTAATGTCCCCATAGCCGAGTGCATCCGCTGTCGTCGGCAGAGAGTTTAAGACGTGTCAGCGCCGGATATCTGTATCGAATAATTAAAGAACAATTTGCGTGGTTGTTTCCGTCGTCGTTCGACGAAACTAAAGCAACATGTTAATTGATTTTAGAGGACGAAGGTGTCGCGAGGGAAGACACATGGCTGTAAGTTTCGCAGTGTCTTCGCCATTGTTCGCCTGTGATGAAGAAAAGGCGGCAGTGACAAGCGCACGTAACACTGGTGAAGGATACGTAATCTCTTGAGAGATTTAGTAATTACTAGGAATACATCGCAAAGCAGCTGCACAGTTGCAGAACTAGCGTTAACTTTTCACAAACTTTTACAATTCTTTCATCTTATTTGTGCAATCGAAGGGAACCGGTATACTTTAACAATTATTATTCTGATCCTTGTTCAGTGATATTCGGTGTTCCACAGGGAAGCAAGCTTAAGCCATTGTTATTTTGGCTTTTCATTAATGATATAGTTAGCGTACTTGATTATTCGAGATGTTTGTTGTATGTTGATGATTGTATGTGCTATGGAAACACCTCTTGCTCGCTTCCTGTCACAGAATGATTGTAATAATTAATTTAGATGGTGTCGAAAGAACAGATTGTCGTTAAACATTAAGAAATGTTCCATTGTGGGTTGAAATGGAAAACAATTCTCACTGCCCTAAATATTGCAGCACTTCTGTTAGTATCCCCTTAATTTTGAGTTTAGCATATTCTACAACTATCAACTATCATAAGTTATACATAATGCTACCAACTTTGCAATCGAAAGAGGTGCTATAATGTAGCTCATTATGGCAATATTTTCGTTATCTTTTTCCTTTTGAAGTGAGTACCGTCTTGCAACTGTCACCTGTCAGGAGTTATTTAATTTTTATTATTTACAAGAGAATTGCAAATTAATAGTTCTAAAAGTGGAATATGTTTTCGTTATTGGTGTGCCAAAAAAAGAAACTTGTAACCCGAAGTTGAATATGTATCAATAGGGTAATTTTTGTCTTATGGATTATTTTCTGGATACAAAAGAGTTCGTAACATTTTGATAAGCTAATGAATTCTCAACAAATTGGCAGAAAATTTTCCGTGATAAGGATAACAAAGAATTAGAGAAAAAGACGGATAGATATCGGGACATGACAAACTAACATCAGAAATTAACAAATAAATGTATTTCTGCTAATAACTGTAATACATTTATTTGTTAACTTCTTACGGTAAAAAGTTTGCAATTTTTTATGCAAACATCAGAAATGTTTTTAAATTTGAAAGGTAGTAGAACCATCAGAAGAATGGCAATTTGTTGTTGTATTATCGCCTTTTTTTAAAATGATATTTTACGGGTGTCTATTTTTAAAATTAAAGTTCCCAACTGTACCAGCCGATGGAAAGAGGATATAATCTTAGATAATTAAACTGCTCATAGAGAGTGTGTGCGCTCATCCAGGAAAGACATAAACCGCTCCAGAACCAGACGCCTCAAATATAAACAAGCCTGCGGACGAGCACAGGACAGTGTCATTAGAGTGTTGTATTGAGAACCCGATAAATAAGAATTATATGCGAACTAAGGAAGCGGTGCAAATAAATAATGGATTTAAATTGTGAAAATAGTATAAGTAATATCTAAGTGAATTTAGTTTATTAGGTACTTAGGTATTTATTAGTAGTATTACACAATATTATTGATTATTAATTAGACTATATTATAATAATACTTTTCATTAAATATATGGTGTGACGGTTATTTGAAACCTGAAAACAATACAACGATTAAAAAATAACAATGCTTGTAAGTGAAGTTCAATCGCGATCTTGAAATTCAACCCAAATTTCGTTTATACAAAATAACTTTTAAATTGTGGAAGGTAGCTAAATATATACATATAGAGTGTTACAATAAATACGTCGTATGATATAATTACTTTATGGAATTTTAGATATCGGTTATACGGCTTTCTTTCTACTCAAATAGTGTATACAAAGGTATTTTAGATAAATATATAGAAAGTCCAGAAAATTATGGATTTCTGCATACATCCGTTTTTTTAATACTTTTCAAGCCTTCTAAATTATCTGAAATAATTTAAAAAGCTTGGAGAACATCAGGATGTAGGTTAAAAATAAGAAGAATTCTATTAAAACTAAAATTTCTTTCAAATCAACTTCCACTTTTTTATATTTACTTTGAGCTTGTAC
The DNA here is from genome assembly GCA_004143645.1 of Protaetia brevitarsis. Classification (NCBI taxonomy): domain Eukaryota; kingdom Metazoa; phylum Arthropoda; class Insecta; order Coleoptera; family Scarabaeidae; genus Protaetia; species Protaetia brevitarsis. Next base: position 377,288 of record RXPK01000151.1, on the reverse strand, counting down.
TTGAGCTTTGTTCTTATTTCTTATAATTCTATAGAAGTTTCTATTGCACTAATACTAACCTAGACTACATATCCTCGCATATAGATGATACTGTTGTTTTCTATTTTTGTGCAGATTCACTATGTTGTTAAGTTTTAAAAACCTTTAATTTACCCACATGTACCGCTAACTTTTGACTTTATTAAGAAAAAATTATCAGTTTTTTGCTAATTTCGATTTTCTTGTGTACATTTAGCTAATTCGATTTAAATTTAATAAATGTATTGTATAATCGTAGTGTTTGCGGAATATTTGTATTCATTTAGACATCTTCACGCATTATAACTTGACTACCAATAATTAGAAAAATTAAATGAGTTAACAATGGTCACAGTTTATTATATTTTATAAATGAAACTAATTTTTTTTGTTCAAATGTAATCAATATGCTAAAATCATTATGAACATATAATATTTTCACCACAAAAATAATTATTTTAGATTTGAGTAAATAGATTTTCTCAACTGGATACTATCATATTTATGCCTTAATAATTTATGTACATTTGATAGAAGTATATAAAAGTATTATTTGAAGTATTGCCATTATTTGCTTCCAAAATATAAGTATGCTGAACTGATAATATTTACCTGCTTAATCTAAGTATTTCTACTATTCAAGGGTAATAATTACCTACTAATTTTGTGTCTGTAACACCAAAAATACCTCGGTAGGGGAAAATTAATAAATAAAAAATATTATCTTTTCTTTTATTATTTTTTATTTTTTGTTCATTCATTTAAAACTAATTTTAATTTTCCATTTCACAAACTACATTTTTTAAACATTTTTTTTTAAATATGTTATCGTAAGTAGCTTACGTTTTAATTGTCTTGTTACTTTTTAATTGAAAGTTTCGGCCCCCGGAAAGTATTTGAAGTCCAGCCCAACGATGTTCTAACTTACCAGACCGTCGCACAAAATTGATGACAGAGAGACACTGTTTTAATCTCCCTTCTGACATGAATCCACACCACGCCGTCTATCAAGACTTAAACATCTTTTCTTTTATTACAAAATTATCGAATTATGCACAGATATTTGATCTATATATAAGGTATAATTTTCATCAAATGCACGACAATGCCTGCCCCACATCGCTCGTATTATCACAGTTATCAAGAAGTAGGGATTTGTGTTTTAGCATGGCCAGCAATTAATCCTGATATGAATCCAATTGAGCGCTTATGGTACATGCTGGTATGGCATATTAGGAAGAGGCAGTCACTGTTAGAAACTTACAAGGGTTGAGACAAGCATTTCTTGAAGATGGGAAAGCATTCCTCAATAAACCTTCCTAACATGATTTAAGGGATGGGGTGGCGAGTGAATACAGTTATTCAATGTCGAGCGAGCAATACACGTTATTAAAAATGTGATTTCAATGTTACAAGCACAAAACCTCTGAACCACAGCTGAAAGAGATGATACTGGTTTTATCCCCTTTCACGAACCTTTGTTTGAAACGTGTCTTTATATCATTTTAAATACTACTTGAACTTTAGAATCCACAACAACGGTTCGTTTATCCCTCAGTGTAGTATTATAAAGTATTTAAGTGAGCTTAAAGGCAGGTACACAAGAAGATACCGTTTAATCTTACAGTATGAACATGTTTTTCTCCTTCTAAAATGTTTACCTATTTGCTATTTTAATAACGCCCACAATACCTCGCAAGAAACAGGCTTAACTTTCGCAATGAAACACAGTTTCACTCGAATATTCGAAATTACATGAACGCAAGTTAAGCTTTCCTACATACTTTCCAAAATTCCTCATCGCACAAAGCGCCCACTTTTGCAGGATTCCAGATTTTAAATTCTCTCATATTCGTCTTCGTTATTTTGACGGTTCCCTCCCCCCATTCCAATTTGTAATAAGTAGCGCATTCCTTTTCGGAAATAATCCCGATTTCGTTTCCCCTGAAGTATCCCGATATTCCGATTATTTATGCAAACATCTCGGATGAAATCGGGAAACAAAGAAGACGGTAAACGAAATGTAATTAATTCTTATTGAGATCGTGCCCCTAACATCAACATCAAGGGGAAGCAGCGGGAATATGGACCTGGTGAAGCTAGATGGCGACTGCGATCGTTTCTGTCGCCGCCGAGGGTTTTGCGGAAAATTGATTAATAAGTAAAACGCGACTTCGTTCCAACAGCTAGTATCCGAGTTAGAGTCGCGGAGATTGGCGGAGGTTGGGATTCGGGTTGATAATAGGGTGGCTGAGAAGGTATGAGATGTAAGGGAACTTTACGTTCCGGATACACTAATATAATTTTCAAATTTACCGGTTAAATATTCATGGGGAAGTAAAAGCACAGCTCACCGTATCGCGAAATTTGGGGAATGAATACGCTCTCGGCCTACGCTTGCTCGCCTTTGGATTCTTTCCGCTTACGTCTGCATTTGGAAACTCGATTCCTCCCGGAGCAAAAAAGCTCAAATTAAAAAAAAAAAGTGGGGGGGAAAAAAGTTAAACAAGACTCAAGGAAAGTCCTCCTTTAGCGTGTTATTTACGACAGTGGTGGCAAAGTGGGAATATACCTCCGGTGACAATCGGGAAACATGACAAATGATACTGTGAGTAATGGCGTCCTTTGGGACTGCGCCGTCCGTGGGTGAAAAAGTTAAATGGTTTATCAACAAGTTATACTTGGCAGCCTACCAAATATAGCGCCCAGACCGGCAGATGTGGAATAAATCAAGCAATGTATTTCCTGGATTTTTTTTTTCAAACCGATGGCAAAATATTTATTTCCGACAGGAAGTAGAGAGACAGATCCGGAAGTTAATTATTTTGCTACATATAAAGCGTCTTTTTCTAACAGTTCGCATAGTGAAAAGCTGTGCAATATTAAGTCGCTCCCATTACTGCTATCGCAAGGAGTACTTCAAAGCTCTATAGTTCGTCCCTTGGACGAAAATGAAACCCGAATTTACTAATCTTTCAAACCATCTGATTAACAGCAATCTGCTTGTAGAATTAGTAATGACTTATAATAAATACTGTCTGTCTGTCATAATCTTGGTCTGTGATAGTTTGAGGTCTAAAAGCACAAATAATAATTTATAACACATTTCGTTATCGTGATCAGATAGCTTTATGGATACCTATTATTCCTTTATCTGTTGTAAACTATAAAAGCATCGACATTGTCAAGATACGAATAATGTAATACAGGCAACAACTAACGGCATTTTGTGCTGGCAGGACCGTCATGTATTGCGTGTTTCAGGAAGGCAATAATCAATGCTTTCACTTACGGTTCACATCTTTTTATTTTACCAAGTGGTGCACTGCAGCTTTAACAACATGTACACAACAAAAACGGACAGTGTTCTAAATCTATCCAGTAGTTCATGTGAAAGCTTGCCTTTGTTGCTATAAATATCTGTTACAACTGTCTTAGCAGTTCTCATTGTCCTCTTTTGTTGATTGCTCTTGACCTAATTACTATATTTACCAACTAAACCTACTTATTCTGTTTCCGTAACTTCTAAATCTAATTTTTTAAGTGTATCAATACATTACAAACTCATAGATGCTACAAAAAATATGTTTATATGACAATCCATTTTTTATTTAATCTTTAAATATGATTGTTTGATATAGCTGTTGCGTAGAAAGGTGTTTTCGTGTTTTCTAAAAAATATCAATATTTTACAAATTGACCGCAATAGCAGCATTTTGATTTTTTTATACGCAGGGCAACATGAGTCATATCTCGAAATAGCAGCACTACATATAAAGATCCTTTTCGGTTTCTTCTTGCTGCGGATATTAATTTACCAAAAGATGGTTTACCGCAAGCGGGACTAAATATAAATAAAATAAAACATTTTCAGTTGGTAAACAGCAACAAATGTACGATTACGTATGGCCTGTAGATCCGAACACAAGTTTTGGCCATTGTTTTGACATCAAAATCCACACAACAACAGTTTGCACTAGCTTATGCAGGAAAAATATGCTAGTAAATGAAATACGAGTAAAAATATAAGTTTCTGAAACTCCCGCAAGATGGCGTAGTTTATTTCCGTTTTATGTTTATTATCCTTTTCAGCAATACACATTACTAAAGGTGGTGAAAAATAACTGTGAAATAAGCTACTCATAATTATCTGTAAGTTTGGTGGAGGAAGAAGATCTTCCACACAAAAGTTTTTATTACTTTCACTTCAAATACCTGAAATCGTTGTAAAAAGAATATCACCTAGGTGAAGATCGTAAAAATACTGTTTGCTTTAGTGCTTCAAACGGAAATTGGGTAGCGTAATCTTATAATTTGTCCTATTTATGCGATCGTATCGAAAGAAAAATAAATGGAATGCTATGAGTACGATTAACCTAGAAAATAAACACGCAGTGACAGTTTAAATCATTAAAACCACAAATTGATATCTATTATCGTTTCACTGATATTTTTGTAAATTTCCGAAACTTTTGGCTCACTATGTACGCTATAAGTGCTTTCAAGAAAGAAGTATATCTAATAATTATTGTATTTTTGTTATAATATTTAAGAAACTTAAAAATATCTTTAACGATGTTTTCATGACCACACTTGCAAACATATTTTTGCGAGCCCGTCCTGAAATACTGATTTTGCATTACGTTAAATCGGCAAGAGACGTACCATTTTCTGGTGTAAATCGACAAAAAAGTCACTGAAAATTGCCAATTGTTGTTGAAATTTCTGTGATTAATTGCAGATTCCATGACAGATGAATTTTTATTACATGATTTCTTAAATAATTCATATTATCTACAGATAGGAAAATTATGTGGGCAACAAACACTCAATAAGCTATTGCGCAACCTCTTAGTCATCAAACTATGAAAAAAGTTACCAGAAAGGCTGGGTAGTCTTTTAGTTGAATGAATAAATATCAAATGCAATCAAATAGTGTTTTTTGCAATCTAATGTATATATAACCGATATATGTTTCGGCCAAACTGGATATCTTCAGGCTATATATTGACGTTATAAGAACCTGAAGAGGGCCAGTTCTGGCCGAAACATGTAGCCGTACTAGATAGTAATAAATCAGAGTGGGAAGAACACTATTTGATTACATTTACCAAAAAATATTTATTCTCGGAGAGGTCAAAATGCCAAGATAATATAATATGTAACATGTATTACCAGCCCAATCTGTTAGCTGCCTGACATGTATTTCTTTTTTATTATTTTCAACAAAATTAGGACTTGAGGCCCAAACAAAAAGTACATAATGCACAGCCAGAAACTTTTTTATAAGTATTCCAACTTGTGGGCTCTAACCGTACATCATACTCATAAAACTATAGTTTCTGGACTAGTGATACAAATAACTACTTCTTTTCTCTAAACCCTAACATAGAACGTTACTAAGATACTGTCCACTGCCTTACGGCTATTTGCACCGGTTATACTTAAGCTTAACTTAAGACTTAAGTAGATTGTAAGCTATGATTTCGTTTTGCACCGCTGTTTAAGCACTAGTTAAGTGTTACTCAAAATAAGCCGAAGATTTGCCCGGCTTAAGGTCCAGTTAACCTCACTTTTGGTTTCAAATGACAAGTATTGCGGCAAGTGAAAGAAGACTTTTATTTGTTGTATTACGGTGTTTTCGAGGTGTGTTATTTATTGTTGTGGGGATATTTATTTTTGTACATTTTTGAAACAAAATGGCACGTAATATCTTAATAAATAACATAATGTTTGAAGATGATGATGAATTGGACGAGTTAAATATAATTTTTTGTGGTATACCTGGACAAGTAAATGAAAGGGCTGATTATGTTTGCCGAACTTACATTTTTCCGGCGATTTAGGGTAACCAAATGTACAGCATTATTTATACTAAACTTAATTAAAGCTGAAATTGAATATCCTTATGATGTGTGAGTAGGTATAAAAATAATTTTAAGTTTACTATGTAACCTCAGACGAAATAGCAATTCTTATGACCACGAATGCATACAGTTTGTTATGTTTTATCTAATTAAACAACAAATTATCAGCAATAATAGTGTTGTTCCTATGAATCAGCTGTTAATATTCCTGAGATTATGTGCAACAGGGTCTCACCTTGCATGTATTGGAGATTTTGGCGGTACCCATTTGTCTACAGTCTCGAGGCATACTAGCAGAGTTACTAGGGCTTTGGATCGTTTAACAACGTAACACAGAACCACACAAAATACAACAATAATGGAAACTCAAAAACTCGTATCAAGAATTAAAAGTCACCATTCTCCTTCTTTCTGTGTGTTTCTGTCAAAAACTGTTCGTTACCTTGATTACAAGTCACTTTCACACTGTCTGACACTGTTGCCATCCGTTTTCAATACATAGCTAAGCTTTATTCCTAGTTTCGACGGCACAAAACATATTCACCTTAAGGTTCACCTTAAGCTGAGCCTCTACTTAACTAAGTTTGTTAATTAGGGAAAACTGGTGCAAATAACTGTTAGTGAATCATCTTATGTTTTGATAAAACCTTAAGTCAGTAATTCTAAGACACTCTAGCTAGCATTTCTACTGTGTTAAATCGCACATGGAATTATTGAGAAACAAGTATTTACCGAAAAAAGAAAAAACTCTCGACCAATATTGGATGGCAAATAAAATGTTTACCTCCACTAGAAACAGATGAAGCGCATCTAAGGGAGCAATTAAAGAAGAAATGATTGGATCGCCGATTGTATGTCATGATCGTCTTAAAATATATAGAATTACGAAATGAATTAGTTGGCAACTGCCAATAAGAACTAATTGCTTGAAATTATTTAGTTAGCTAATTATATTCTAATTCGATGATAAAATATTTGTGGATCTTATGGCTTTAAAGCATATAATAAGAACTAATATATCAATTTATGTAATAACGATTCATGTACACTGCAAGCTTGAAGATTTGACTTGCATATGAGCAAAACAGTTTCCAGACATGCCACCAAAAACCATATTCTGTCGCGCAACGTAACGCTTAAACTACACCTAAAGACCCACCTAACATCATACACTCGTGCAACTACATAAATAGCGCACTCGTGCAACGAGTAACTTCGAAGAAAATTAGCCCTCTTATATCCCTTTATAGTTGAAACGGCCTAGCGAATGCAGAAATTTAATTATATTTCCTTTGTTGAATCGAAATTATAGCGGCTCCACGCTAGGAGGAAAGCGACATTAAGTTTACGGTAATGTTCCTCTCTCAATGTGTGTGCCGGTGCTACCGCTAAGAAACACATTCCCTTAATCGTCGAAGACGTAGCATATTCTCTCCCTACTAGTCGACAGTCCAAATATGCGCGCCGGCAGTTGATAATGGTTGCATAATAATCATTGCGAAAGATTAGACGTATCTGTTGATTAAGGCCCGGGAGAATTCTCTCTAATTTCGGGGAGGATCGGAGATTTGCTAGAAGGGACGGCTGTGAGGGGATATAATGGTCGAAATGTATGCAAATTTTAAGTGATATTTGTTTGGGATACGTTCAAAACTATTGCTAGTTCGAGTGGAAGATGGCAGTTAGACTAAAATGTGTGTTCGCCGATTTAGATCTTAAAGTCTCAGAGCTTTCGGAGGTCATCCGTCCTGCAAATAGAAATTGGCGCAGTCAGTAGGATATCAATTTGCTTAAAATGGGGTAAGACAGCATAATATATTTTTATTCTGTTCCACGTTTAAACTTGAGTAAAGTATGTTAATCAACTTATAAACTGAGAAAATGAAATAACTGATAAAAACACATCCGCCTTCGTACACGAACATTAAATTTTTCTCCTAAAATCCGGTCGTAACCAGAGGAAAATTATGTCGTACAACGTACTGGCACATCCCAAGTTCCAGCGGCTCGAAATCAATATGGGAGCAGGTGGAAATATGTGGGAGAGCTCTTGCCCATACAGATTACTTCCATTACTGAACTTTCATTATTTCGCGTTCGTATTCAAATAAGGAAGTTCTTTTATGGCCCGCCGCGCCGTGCCGAACTCCTCTTTTCCTAAGTTTGTATATACATATATATATCTTCGTTGGGTATAGCGAAATATTAAAGTTATCCACTTGGGGAGCACTTGCAGCGACATTAAGTTGACATTTATTATTCTATACGTTATGCATAATAGATTTACATTACAAATACCTTTTTTCCCTTTCGGAAAGCGTGCATGCGGACGTGTAGTGCTGCGTACTAAATGACCCATTTCGATGTAAGTTCAAAATATACATAATCTTCTTTTAGATTACGAACAATTTTGTTACTTAGCATGTACAACGGAGTTGTAGGTAGCTTAGGAAGACATACTGTACGTATTGCTATGGTCTGGCACCCCGGGTTTCGGAAATTTAAATGTGTATTTTTGTTTATTCCAAATCAGCCTTGTCAAAACAATGATAGAGTTTCCACAATTCTAATATTTGTTTATTTTGCTAAGAATTTTGATTTAATTGTTAGTATCATTTTATTTGTTCAGTTGTGTATAGTTAATTTCATTTATTTGTACATTTTGCGTACTCCTGTATATAGTTTATATGCTAGTTTTTTTCTTTGCGATGCGTTGCGGTCATCGCACGCAGAAGATGTAAATTTCATATATATGCGAGGGTTACCTTTGAGGCCCAGCAGTTACCAGATAGACGAGCGCGTGTATGGTCTTGTTTTGTTGTCTTGGTTACCGTTGCTGGTAATCCTTTTTAATTTTTAAGATATAGTTCGTTGCTTTGAAATTTTTAAAATCGTCCATCTAGTAATTCGTTTATTAATTAATGTTATATCGTTGTGCACAATTTTTATGTAAGGCTGTTTAATAATATTCGTTTTAGAAGTAATCGCGTTTAGAGTTTAAATTTTCCGTTTTTTTTTGTAGTTTTCAAATTGATTTTATTTTAATCACCTCGGGGTAGGTGAAGAGAAGCTGTGAGCTTGTTTTAAATTTCATTTTTAATTTTGGTTGGTTCTCTACGTTATTTGAATTAATTTGTAGTTTGCTTTGAATTTTTGAAACCACGTGAATTTTTTGTGGTATAAGTAATTCCTTCTAGAACGAATTCACCATTTTGTTTGATAAAGGATTTGCATTGTCCTTTTTAAATTGTAGAATCTTATGCAGGTTTGTTTTTTGCCAGAATCTTATATTCATGGTTTTAATTTTTCCTATAATTTGTATCAAATGTTTTTTTTTTCTTTTTTCTTTTTTAAAAATAAATCTAATGATTGTAAATATCATCTTAAATAGTTCTTTTATTTTTGAATCAGCCATTTCAATTTTTGGGGATTTTAAAGAAAGTCAATTTTGCAAACGCCCACTATTACTTTTTAAGATAGTTACTCTGAGTTGTAAGAATCTCTGGCGCCCTTTTAAATTCATTTTTGCTGAGCTAGCTAAATTAATTTTGTCATTTTTAATTTCTTTAAACTTGTATGCTTGGACAATCAGTTCACAGCAGTATGTAGATATAAAGACCTCTTTAAATCTATCTACGTTCTCTATTCTTGTCGGATTTACAGCTGACCGTCCAATATTTATCTTTCAAGATACATATTATGTTGATCCCATTCGCGCTTGCGGCTGAATACTTAGGTGTCGTGATGATGTTGAATTTATTGTATATATGCTGAAGGACTATATTAGGTGCATATACTTTGTACTGGACAATATATACCAATTTCCATTAATCCAACACATATCAACGGGTATGCATAGGAAAATGTTGTGGGTTAGCTTGCGTTAGCGACAGTTTTTGCCTAAAGATACCTACTAAGATGTCTCCTAAGCATAATGTTTTCGATTCCTTGAATATTGATATCTTACTGTGTTTCCAAGCTAAATATTTCTTTTTGTTCTCTTGTACTTAACCATTGAATAAAATGTAAACCTCAACTTGCCTGTAAATAGCACCAGATGCTATTGCTCATCTCAAATGATACAAACCAAGTTATTAGTACTGCAGGTTATCCAGTTCCTGTCATCAGGTTAGATGCGGCAAGTAATCAACAATGCCTTGATTCGAGAGAAAGACATTTAGAAGCAAGTTAGCAGTTGGTGTGCAATGCAATAGTATGTCCCCTACACTACATTGCAAGAAACTATTATAGACGGGAGCATAAATATGTTAATATAGGTAAAGGTGTACACATGCTTGAATGTGTAGCTTGTTTGTTAATTAACAAAGTGTTAAGGTTAAATAATATTTATAAACAAAGTATACAAACACGCAAACATGTTTATGTAACGTTAGATATAAGATAGATGAGTAGGATAGCATAAGAATATAATTGATTATTAATTAAATAGCAGCATAGCTACTATGTAGTAGCATTAGAGTGTGATCTTGTTATTCAACGCTATGCGTCGCTTTCATTATTACTAATAAACCTCAAAACCTCACGACTGTGTACAATTAAAAAAATCAACCGAACCAAAGTAAAATCTGGTGTTTTTTTTTTTGGCAAACGTCAAATAATTTTGACTTGTAGCATTAGATATATGATCTATACCATCATACTTGATACAAAAGTCGGTGGTCCGCCGTTCCTCTTCCACTGAACTGAATCAACTCTCAACAAAATCATTGCAGCATCACGTCGACATTTCAATTGTGAAATATTTTTTCAGAATTCATATATTAGTAAAATGTGAATTTTAACGGCTAAATTCAGTGGCTTGGAGGAGAGGTTCTACCATCGTTTCTTGGATCTTATTCTAGGTCAACAGGTAGTTGATTTCATTCGCTTGGTTTGAAGTTGCAAAACCGTGAAATAATTGCTTGTTTTAGTGATAATTTTTAAGATGATGAGGCCTTCATCAGCATCTCTTAGGAATCTATAATTTGCACCAGACAATATAAAATGCGATAAACATATACAGTCACTGATTTTGCAACATGCATTAATTGTTTGTACACACCCGTTGGGTTTTTAACCATCCATTGTCGCAAAAGATGTGCGTAACACATATACGATATTATGTTCCAAGTATCCAATGAACGGTAAATATTGTATAGGTGATAAGAGTAAAAAACTCGTTCTTTCGTTCAAAAATATACATTAAGATATGATTACTAGTTTCGGTTTGCAACATCCATCTTCTCTAAACCTATTGACGTTGATCTGAAAATGGCTGTTCCACGCCGAAACTAGTAATTATATCTTAATATATATTTTTGAAAGACAGAACGGGTTTTTTACTCTTTTCGCCCATACATATATGAAATTTTGATTACTGCTTGATATATGATGATTTCATTGTTGCGTCTGACAAGAGATATACATCTGTTTTGATCCTCTTGCATTTTACTAAGACTTATGACGTAGCAGATCACATACTACTTTTATTTATCTTCTGATATATCGGCTTTCATAATAACGCGATAAAATTATTGGGCAGTTTTTTACACAGAAAATCACAGCTAATGAAGTTAAATAATGAATTATCCACTAATTCCGTTTTGACATCTGGGGTACTGCAAGGGCCGGTCTTGGGCCCGCTCCTTTCTTCAACGTACACTTGTATCTTCTTGGAATAGGTAAAGTACTGTTAGGTTCACATAGATGCTGAAGACTCGCAATTATATTACTATTTCCCTAAGGAATCTTACGCAGATTCCATGTATCGTGTTCGGCAGGATTTGGACACAATCTTCCGCGTCTGCTTTCTTCACCCGTTGCAGTTAGTAGTGTGGATAAAGCTAAGGAAGGAGTTTAATCTGTATAGTGTATATGTTCGAAATTGAAGTTTCTTGGCCAAATTTATTAATCATTAAATTAAACTGTTGCGTTAGTGGTCATATTTTCTTCTAAATTATATAATTTGTTTTAACTATTACTTAACATATTTTGTACTTACTTTACATACGTTTCGATGATTATTTATATACCATATTTTTCAAATGTCATATTTATCATTATTGGGTAATCTTATTTTGTTTTACATTGAATAATTTCAGTTGTGTTAAATTTTAATGCGTTAATTAAATTGATTTAATTGAATTGTTATAAATAGGATACAATTAGGCATGTAAATCTATTCTTTTTTTTCAATCACTCACATCATGCAAGGGTATGTGGAAGAATGGTAGTGGTATTAAACTCCTTCACCAAACATTTTCTTGTGATTTTCACTGATTTACTCCCTTTGAATTATATTGCAAAAAGATCAATTATGCGCATATACATATTTGTACTTTACTTTAGTTTGTATAATTAAACATATAAATGTATAATATAATATGTTGATAGGAGAAGAGAGCGGCTAAACAGGTATGTTTAGAAATGCTAGAAAACAGCAGACCGTAAAAAGTACAATAAAATATTCCTGAAATCAATTTTGCTGCATCACGACTATCAACGTTACAAATTTGGATATACAAAACATTAAGCAAAATTGTAACTGAATTTTATATTTATTTTATGTTATTCATTATATAATTTACACGATATTTTATGAAAGGTAAATATATTATCCCAAAATGTGCACGTTTGGTAATTAATTTTATAAAACAATAATAAAAACGTGACAAATGTGAACAAATAAAAATTAATAATCGTATTGAATAGGGTGAACTATAAATGAAAATAAAAGTAAAGATGGTATGTCCTTTCTGTTCATTTAATAAATATATGCAAGGCAGTACTATATAATACACTCCAATGGCCGTTTGCACCGTTCGTGATTAAGTTATAATTATAATTTAATTATAATTAAAGTTTAATTTCCCTTGCACCGACTGCTTAATTAATAATTAAATTCTTAATTCGTGATTATGTTTAATCAGTACCCAACGTACGAATTAACTCATAATTAAAGTTGGCGCAAACCTAGTTTCTTTGTTTACAATCGTGTTTATAGGCGATTATAGGTTATGTTATGCGGTCTGATTATAATACAAATATCAGTGACTGTAAATTGAAATAGCTAGCAAATTAAAGTGTTCACATTGAAGATTAGGACAAGGAATACCGGCGTGCAAGAAGTGTGTATTTGGTAGAGTTTTAGAAAGTCCAAGGTAAATCAAAAATTAATTCCCGAAATAAAAAACTAGCAATAAATGTATTTGAGGATTACTCGTGGTTTCAGGTGGGAATGACCCGGAGGTACTTCGTAATAGGAAAGGATATCTTTCTATAAATTCACAATTTTTATGTGATACTAATTTAAAAATAATGAATATCGTAGTACGATGGCCAGGGAATACACACGGTCCATTCTTTTCTATAAGTGACAGTGGATATGCCTCAAAAATATATTTATGACCCCACTGTTAAATTCTCAAACAGTTGTGAAAAATCGTTATAATGAAAGCCATATTACAACACGGAATGTCATTGAAAGCATGTTTCTAAGAAGAATGTTTTCCAATACTGGCATATGGTTGTCGCTTAAAGCTGGTACCTTTATGGCAGTAGTAGTTGCTACTTCAGTATTACACAATATAACCATAACTATGGGTGAAGAGGAAATCAATGAAGAAAAATTAAATCAAGAAATTTTAAATGGGCACAACAAATGAGATTAATTATGACGCTGTTGATGATGTACCTGCTGCGACACAGGCATTATTAATGATTATTTCAACAATTTGTAATTCATTGCTAGAAATAACTTTTGAACATTTTTTTTTTGTATTTGTTTTCTTTGGCTTTTGTTTAAACGAAATATATTTTATTTACTCTAAATGCATTATCACACTTGCATCTTTTTTTAATCATTTATCCTTTTAGGAACTCATTTCTCGACACTTAACGATAAAAAAGTTTTATCTTTGATTTTTTTTTTAAGAAATATTGTGTAAGTAATTAACCATTTATTCATTAAAAAAGGGAACAAAATATATAGGGAAATGATGGCAATAATAAAATAATTCTAACAAGTAATAGCAGAGGTCAAATAAAGTATAAAAAATTGAAGTATTTGCAGAGCAAACAAATAAAAGAATTCCATAATGAAGCTACTCAACTTTTTATATTTCAATATCTAATTCTGCGGCAATTTTCTTCAGCTTAAATTCCAATAACTTTCAAATGCCGTTTAAAATCGCGTATTCGCATAGCGACAATTTTCATTATGATGGAACAGTGTTCCCAATATAAATACAATTTTTGACTAAAGACTAAACTTAACGCACCGCCAACCTATATTTCTGCAACAACCTTTTTAATTAACTAATCATTAATTAAATTTGTTCGGTGCAATCCTATTCATATTTAATTCGTAATAAAATTTCATTTTTGATTAGTTAATTAAAATGTTAATCACAGACGGTGCAAACGGCCGCAAGAGTTTTCGTTGTATGGTCACCCGATGTTATACGAACCACCGCATGTAAGCAAATGTTAGGTATATTAGCGTAGCAGGCACAGCTTCATGGCTTTGCTCTCGCATTGCCGTAGAATGCCGATTGTGTTAGGTGACCACAGGAAGCTCGCTCAATCAGTATAATACTATTAAGTATTGAATATATTTGTTAAGTGAATGGAAGGGACATACAATTTTTACTTTTATTCTTATTTATAATAATAGCATTTGCTCTAATCCAATGAACATCAGCAATTGTCAACAATACATTCAATTTGGTACGTTGCCATAAAACAGCCCACACACTAAAACATAACAAATTAAAAATGAACCCTTTTTCCCCCTCAATACGAGTGGATACACAGTCGTCAAGACTGTAAGAGGATTGTTGTCGGAGAAATTTTTAGTTTAAACATATCAATTGATTCCGTGTTTTTTTATATTACCAGGCAGTGCATTATACTACTGTGAACCCTTCTCATTTATATACATTTTTTTGGCGGTGGCATTAGCTGGAAATCTATAGTTTCCACCATTTCTCGTGCCCATAATATTAAAAACACCAGCTTTACGAGTGAACATGCGATCATGCTGCTTCAGAAAAACTACGAGTTTGTATATATATAGAGACGTCAGCGGCAGTATTCCAAGAGTAGTGAATAAGTCTCTGCATGATGCAGTGCGCGGCACTTTGTAGTTGCATCTGATAATTCTTTTTTGAGCCATAAACACATCACGAAAACCCACCGAGGATCCCCAAAAAATAATGCCATACCTCAAGCGCGATTCAATTTTGGCATAATAAAATGCTTTCAACCAATCTATGGCAATTACCCTTGTATTTTTATTGTAGATCATGTAATAATAAGGTGATTTTTTTTTACTGAGACTGTTACAAAGTTTCCCGAACGAGAGAGTACAATCTACCGTTTTACCTAAGAATTTAGCTAACTCAAACTCGGGGATAGCACCACCATTACATCCAAGCATACACCTAAACCGTTTTTTTCATTTTGCAAAATTCAAAAATTAACCGTTTCCCATATTCAACGTGTGGGCATTATCCCGACAGCAATCCAATAATCTGCCCACTCTCTCCGACGACATAACAATCGTCCCATTCAAGATATTATGAGATACTATACAGATTATAGCGTACTGAGACAATGCCGACACTGAAATTCTATCATTTACATCATTAACATATATAAGAAAGAGCGTAGCTGCCAAAACAGAACCCTGCGGAGTGCCTACTGTTTCACCAGCTCTGGCAGAGTAAGCCTTACCTACACAAGTGACCTGCTCCCTATCGTAGAGAAAAGATTTGAACATGTGCAATGCAATGCCTTCGTTTTTTCAAATAGAATTTTATGATTTATTTTGCCAAATCAAAAGAGAGCCCACACACCTGGTTAGGTAAATAAAAGTCAATTAAAGCACCTCCAGAAGCTAATCAGGGCTCCATTATATCCACTTGCACACAAAACATTACCGAATTAATTTCCATACCTGCTGGATGTATACATATAGTGAACTTTTTCAGTCTACTTCCGCTTGAAACTTGAAACGATTATGCAAAGGAAAATAATTGACTGAAAATGTAACAAGTATTTCAATGTAAAATTGAGATAATTCAGAAATAAGTCAACCTAGTAAAAATAAACTAAGAACTTCAATGCCAAAGAAATGCCAAACCGTTTCAGATATGTCCTAAAAACCACGCAGATTCCCTAGAACAAGGTAGGTAGTGTTTTCATAATTAATACTTTACTAAAATTGCAATTACAACACTTTTGTTGTTGGCAGTACTAAAAGCAAATCGGAAAAAAAAAAAAATCTTTTGTACCTCACCCAGAGAATCAATTATGTATTCCATTCTTCGTACATCCACGCGAAACACGGGTTTAGTTTTCGATCCTTTTGAAAACGGACAAGCGTTAAATTGGCCGATAATTGATTATTATCGAGTGCTACGAACATCCCGGCAATTATCTGTTGCGTAAATAGCTGTCACTGCCCTTGAGGTCAACTGTTAGTGTCTGATTCGGTGATTAATTGGCGATTTTTGGACGTGAACAATTTGTATTTCAAAAAAAAAAAGAGCAATTGAGCTTCGCAATAGGAATACTATATTATTATATTATTCGTAATTATGTTCTTCAACCCGTTTGATTCCAAGCTTTTATAGTACAAGAATTACCGCCTCTATCTTAATCAATTCCAGTAGAAATGCTGGAAAGGGTCAGGTAGTATATTTCCTGCCTGGGCAATAAATCTTAATACAAAGCTCTTGGCGAACAGCAGTTTACTAGAGTACTTAGCAACACCTAGAACTGTTCTACAGACATAATATGGTACCTCGACCGACTAATCTCGATCAGATTTATAATTGCGAAGACAGTGTACTTAACTATAGGACTGGAGAGTCTATTTATAATGCGAGATAAATGAATGTAAGTTCATGTGGGAGAGTTTCCAATTACACTACAACTTAATGTTACACATGGAACAACGTAGGAAGGATTTATTGCTTAGAAATTGTTCCTAAAGTTTAATAGCTAAATGAAGACGTAACAGGTAGGTAATCTGAATGATTTTATTTATTTATCTACACTAAAATGTAAAAAATGGGTTACTAAAACCGCTCATTAATTTATCGCAGCGAAAATTTCAACCTACAGAATTCCACATGTAAGAGAATACCGTTTTGTATCCTTTATTTGGCGAGTTTTCAGGAAAGAAGACTGTAACCGACGAACCGCACGGCGGTCATACAGACCAGACCGAGGCTGGCCGCATGTTTGCGGTTCAGTGCGAAATTTAGACGACTCCTGTAATTGCATTCATACGGCTCGGAAAACGTATTCGGACGTCAAAAACAAGCAGCGTCGGTGCAGCCAATGTGACCGCAACCTATTCTTGTTGTAACGTTCCAATTAAAGTTTGCCGTGTACATAATTAATAGTTCTGATGAGGAGTGTAGAATATGTTTTCAGATTTTAGCGAAGTGCGAGTGGCTGTAGAAATGTTAAATTATACCTCGCAATATCTAGCGGCTTGGTAGCACGTGTATAATTGTTCTAAAATCACAATCAAGTTTCATTAGAATTCATTCATCCAAATTTGAAGTACTAGTAACGTGCTGAAATTTTGCCAAAACAAGAGAAACCTCCGCGCAATGTAGACATCAAATTAAAAAAAATCCCAAAGTGAATATTTCTATTTTAGAATACAAGCTCAAAGTCGCTTGCACAGAGAATTCGAGAATTCGTTTGCATTTGTGAAGCTATTACCAAAGAGTAAAAAGAAGTCAAACAAAAATGTAGAATTAAAAATATCTGGAGCATTTGCTGGCTTCTGGTGATTTATTTTGAAGGGATATTTATAAAACCAACCCAAGAAAGAATTTGATATCATTTATCTCATTTTATGCTGAGAGCTTCGGAATTATAGATTCAATGCGTTCAAATTTTTAACTGGAAAGGTATGCAGTGTGAGTCGTTAAGAATTGGAAATCTGGAAACTGGGAATAGTAGAGCCTAAAACATGAGGATTGAGCGCAACATGACTTATACAAATGTTGCTCGTTTAAGACATACAGGATATTCAATTTAATAATTTTATCTCTAAATTTCCATGAATAGTCAACAAGAAAATGAAAATTGGTATTACTACGTTTTTTCAGCATGATAAATAGGAATTTCCTCATTACTTTCACCGTTGCTCATAGAGGGCGCTAGTTACATCCTGCTGAATAGGTAAAATACAGGGTGATTCATTTCTCTTCGGGAAACTTAAACAAGGTATTCTACCCGCCATACTGGTGTAAAGCTCTATATAAATGTATATCCAAAAATGTTTCGTTTTCGAGTTACAGCTCCTTAAATTTTTTTTTTTTATTGTAGCGAGTGCATATGCCATGGCGGAGAAATCGGGGAAATATAATAATAATTATCATTAAATTAGGCTTATTACACAGATTCTTTATTAAATGTGAAAATTGTTAATATGACAAAAATAACATTAATGTTTAACAAAAAAAAAAAACTACTAAAACCTTAGATGAAATCCATTAACATTAACACATTTTCCACAACGGCGAACCAGTGAATCAATCGCGTGGGTTATTTGTAATAGATTTTGTTGCATTGCATTACAAGCTTCTTCAATTCTTAAAATTAGCTGTTCTCGTGTGTTGATGGGATCACATACACTTTATTTTTTAGCGTACCCCACACATAAGAATCTAAAGGGGTAAGATCTGGTGATCTTGGAGGCCACAGCACTGGTCCTAAACGCCCAATCCAACGTTGTGGATAATTAGTATTTAACCATTGTCGCACTATTAATCCATAATGACCTGGTGCACCAACCAAATGAATCCAGCTGCCATTTCTCCAGTAAAGTGGTACGTCCTCAAGCAAATCATTTAAAGTATTACTAAGAAATTCGGAAAATAATTCAGAGTTTAATCATGGAGGCAAAAATTAGGCCAATTATTATATAAAATTCCCATCCACACATTAACACTGAGTTGGATTTCATTTTGAACATCTTTAAAACTAAGGCTTTAGTAGTTTTTTTTTTTTTGTTAAACATGAATGTTATTTTTGTCATATTACCAATTTTCACATTTAATAAAGAATCTGTGCAATAAGCCTGATTTAATGATAATTATTATTATGTTTTCCCTGGTTTCTCCGCAATGACGTCCGCGCTCGCTACATAAAAAAAAGTTTTAACAAGCTGTAACTCGAACACGAAACATTTTTGGATGTACGTTTATATAGAGTTTTTACACAGTATGGTGGGTAAAATACCTTGTTTAAATGTCCCGAAAAAAAATGAATGTATATAGTTGATGAAAATAATGTCTTATAAAATCTTTCCAAAAGGGTAGCAAGCTCATACAACGGTCATTACAAGCGGCCGCACATTATACTATTAGAAAATAATTTATATACAGCAACTGCTCGAAATATCCACCACCCACTACAATGCGTTTTCTTAGATCTTCTGATGTTTAAAAACACTCCTGCCTTATTTCTGATTACATTGGCAGCTTCTTGGATCTTTTGAAGCAACTCTTCGCGGGACTCTGTTCTTTCCTTGTAGACTATTTCCTTCACACTAGATCAAACAGAGAAATCTAGTGGGTTAAAATCTGAACTTCTAGGTGGCCAAGGAAATTCATTTCCACGACTAAACCATCGATGCGGAAACTGTACAGATACTCGCGCACACACAGAGAAAAATATGGTGGCGCTCCATGGTGCATAAACTGCATATGCTGTCTTTTTTCAAATGGTACATCTTCTAGCAGCCAATTTAAATTTTGTTCGAGAAAATTTAAGTATAGTTGACTGTTCAGATTCAGTGGAAGTTTAAAGGGACCAATGAAAAAATCAAATATCATCCCACACCCAATATTTATTGTGATTTCGTGCTGGAAACGTTTTCCCTTAATGCGTGTGGATTCTCAGCATCCCAACAATAACTATTTCTCCAGTTGAAAACTCCACGTTTAGTAAACGTTCAAAAATTAAGGTACAAAATGCACTGAAACTTTCGAATGCAGATATCTCGAAAACGAATCAAGATACTAAAATTAAACAAGTATGTATTTTTTATGTAAAAAAGATTGTCCTTTCAAGTTTTCTAATCGGTTTATGTGATTCTGCATACCCAAAAAAGATAAACTTC
The DNA here is from genome assembly GCA_004143645.1 of Protaetia brevitarsis. Classification (NCBI taxonomy): domain Eukaryota; kingdom Metazoa; phylum Arthropoda; class Insecta; order Coleoptera; family Scarabaeidae; genus Protaetia; species Protaetia brevitarsis. Next base: position 357,251 of record RXPK01000151.1, on the reverse strand, counting down.
GACTTACCTATTTAGCACGGTATAACTAGCGCCCTCTATGAGCAACGATAAAAGTGATGACAAATTCTTATTCATAATGCTGAAAAACGTAGTAATACGCTTTTCAGCATTATGAATATAATACTTATTTCCTTTTACGCCCTAGTGGCTAGGGAACCAGGCCAAGCTTAACTTCCTTTGGGTGCCCATCTCATTTAGGGCACTTACATAATCTCAAATCAGCTTAGAGTCTACGCTTATAGAACTAATCGCTTTAAGTGTGGACTGACTGTCAGAGAAAATAGGGACGCTTTTACCTGGCTCAGTACAACTTTCTATTTCTCGGACACAGTGGTGTATTGCAGCAACCTCAGCTTGGGACGCCGTCGCGTCTTTGCGGAAGCTTACCGAAAGAACCTTTTTAGGCTTCTTGGCGTATATTCCGCTCCAACGCCGGAGTTTGTTTTAGAGTCGTCCGTATATCAGTTTCAGTCCGCTCTAACTGGAGTGCCGGTCTCCTGGGTCCTTCTTATCTGATATTATAAGCTGATATTTTCTATCTAGGATAAATTTTTGAATCATCACATGGCATTCCCAAAACGAGGTGCCTCCTTGAGTTCATCTAACAGTTTCTTATAGTCAGTACCGTGCGATTTACTTATCGGTGCTTTACTATGCAAAAATCTGTATACTGTGGACCTTGCAGCTCCTTGTACGTAAAAAAATGTATTGGAAGCAGGTTGTTCAAACAGATATTAAGTATTTGCACTTATATATTTGTGCATACGTTATATTTACATTTCATACACACTTTATTTCTATTTTGTGCTCTTTTGACTCTGTCCAAGTTTTTTTTTTTACAATTTACGACAATAAATGCAGTTGCCGAAGATAGCACTGCACCTGTAGTTTGCAGTCTTATACTTGCTTCCTTTCCTAAGTATAGGATTAGCCAAGATAATCTTTTAACCTTCCAGAAATGCAAGAAATCGAAAGTGGACTAAAAGATTATTTTGATAGACTAACAGAGGGATCGCTGATCGGTACACGAAAGTAGGATTTTGAAAAATAGTAGGCAAACAAAGTGGGAAATTAGATTAGCCAAGACAGTGTAGCATTTCAGGGGATTTGCAAGTCGGACGATTCTCGCAGAAAAGAAATGGAATATAGATATTATTTGCATTGCTCCATCATATTTAATATCAACCTAGCTTTACGTAAAAGGAAAGTATTTTTACAATGCAAAAACTTATTTACAAAGAGCTCCAATTCCATTTAGCATTAACTTTGAACTTTTCTTCACACAACAACTCCTCCAAAAAAAAAAAAACAACAAGGGAAACTAGAATAAAGCTCAATCCCACCAAGCCAATCTCGAACACCAAGTCACGTAGAAAATCCCCGCTCTCCGGCCAGACTCAGTCGGAAACCATAGGTAATTAAAAGTTGCTCATCTCTATAATCTGATCGGATTTCGAGCATGGCAAGCGCCCTTTATATGTCCGCCAAAAAAAAGGAAACAAAAGACACACCTTCGATGTCTCGGCTTAATCAACACGCCAACTGTCTAGGCAACGTATGTCTAGTTTCCGGGCAGCGGTGTTCGGTTTTAACAATAAAACTACGAGGCGGAAAGGTCTTATGAAATTGCGGGCAGCGACTTTAGTATCACGAGTTAATTGGCAATCTTCTCGGTAGGTGGCGTTGTATAGCAATATGACTGCACACGACGGATGCATCTGTTGGGAATGTTGAAAGAGATAATGGCCTCCGCTTGTAGATGGGAATCAAAAGTGACGAGATATATCCGTGTCGAGGTGTAAGGTGTAAAACGGTTTTATTCATCAAGCAGGCGACGTTATTGTTATCGCAATTCAACGATGAGACAATTTTGAAAATATATACCTATTCATACTAAATGCGAATTAACCCACTATATTAAATTCATGGCATTTGTGGTATATCCGCGTGCGTAATTAGAAATATTAAATCTATTTCGTAATTAAACTGATCCACGGATAATTCGGCCTAATACGTATAAATGGAACAATTCATATCAATAAATAATAATTCCGAACGTCCGTGCATTTTGGCGGGATTAAACAGTCATGACTGTAATTAGATTTTGATTATACCGGGCAAATTCTGCTAGCTGCTTATGAAAATTGTACCGTTACATACGTACCGATAAACAAGCATACCGGGCAATCCATGCTATGTGGAGATGTAATCCCCTAGAATATAATTCAATATTTAACGATGGAAGTGGTATTTGCTATACTAGCAAGAAAAAAGTTAACATCCCAGGAATATTACATGCCCAATATTGCGGTGATTGGCATACAGTATCCAGGGAATTTCAACTATTTTGATTAGATAATTGGTAGATAATGACAATGGCAGACTTCGACTTTGATATTCGTTGATGAGTTATAAACCTGATTAGGGTGAATCAGCTTATGTCATGCAGGAATTGGAAAATTTGATGTGATGTGCTTGACGTAAATTGATGTATTGTAAACAAAAATGTTGATCGAATTGATAGGAGATCAGGTTGAGGATCTGTTAAGGGGGATTTATTATATTTTTAGAATATATGGGTGCTTATAACGTATAAACTTCCGTAACATCCATATTTAAAATAACACAGGCAGGCAGGAATGAACGTAAAGCTGTCATCTTACGAGGAAGAATTTCAAGTGTCGCTCTTGAAATATAATATAAAATAAAACGGGGTACATTTGTAGAATCTATTGAATGTATGTAAAAAAGCTCACCACGAGGGAGTCGAATCTACCCCTAAAATTTAAACGATTTTTATATGTTCGTAAGCCAATAATATATTATGTATTATGCATAAATAGACGAATAGATATCAAATACTTCCTAATTCTTTCATTATATACAACAAGTTTTTAGTGCAACCAGTTTCGGTTTGGCGTCATCGCGGGTGAACCTTCTCCGATTACCACCAATTCTTGTCAGGGCGCAAACTATATATGAAGAAATAAAAATATACAGATTGTGTGTGGCAGAAGTACGGATAGCGTACAACTACATGTTCATAGCGTCGCCCTTGTATTAATGGCGCGTGCAATTTCTATGTAAAAATATAATATCCAGATGTAAGAAAGATTGAATGGCAATGTCGTTACTCATGAAGAAATTAGAAAGGTATGGTGTTACAGGTGCTGCACTTGAACTGTTTTCATCGTATTTAAGTAATAGAGTACAGACTCTTAGGCTAGATGGTGGGATCACGTCGGAAGTCCGTTGTGTAACTGCTGGAGTTCCTTCAATCTTGGCCCAACACTTTTATTGTGTTTATAAATGATTTGCATATGTTCTTGACGTATAATATGGTAGATCTAATGTACTACGCAGATGATTCCAATATTCTCGCGACAGGTTCAACTTCGGAAGAAACTATGCGGTTAGCTAAAAACATTTTAACACAAAAATTCCAGTTTTCGACAAATAAAAACAAACTCAGAATAAAAGCTGATAAGTCAGTAGTTATAAGTTTCTCCTATCGAGCAAACAGTAACAACGATAAAAAATACCTTACGGTGGATTCATTACAAATTCCTTTCACTCCGCGAGATTGTTGGGCCTGATGGTGGACTCTGGGTTTAGATGGAGCGAGCATATAAATTTACTGTGCGATCGCTTAGCTCGCTGCTGTTTTGCTATAAAAAGTAGCAAACACCACACGACTTCGGATGTGGTTCGCACATTATACTTTGCTTGTTCTCGGTGTTATTTAAGATTTAAAGCTTTTTCTTTCAATTGCAGTTTAAGGTTAATTACCTTTATTTAATACTTTATATGTATCTACACTGTTCATATAATGAATTTCTCTTTTGAGCAACCAAATAAACGTTTAATATTATTATGGATTTCTCCTTGTATAATGGGGATTAAGTCAACAGTTTTTAATGACGGTCGCCTTCAGATTCTTCTCGTATTTTGTGATTTAAAAGTTTTGCTGCAGTAAAGTAATTTTTTTATTTATTTTAAGAGTTTTAATTCAATGAATTTATAGACTATGAGTTTACAGATTAAAACTGTTACTGAAATGCACCTATCGGTTACCTGAAGTGGTGTACTACACCAAATTATCATTAATTAGTTATAACCACATTGTATTTGCATTTCTTAAGCATTCTCGGTGACGCAGAAATCGTAATTCCAAGAAGAGGTAGGAACTTTTTGACCAAACTCGGCACAAACGTCCAACTACCAAATACTAGCAATTAATTAAAAATTCAGAAAAATTGATCAAGTGGTAACGGCTTATCTGTCAGTTCCTTTAATATTTTCTAACAATTTTGACAGGAAGTTAGGGTGGACACCTATAGTCCAGGCACTTGAGCTAGGTGCTCATTCTACCGTCGCTATTAAATCTCTACTTCACTCGAGCAACTTAGTGTTCTCTACAAAGCCCAGTATCTTTCCCAGTGGAAACGTGAGAACCCTCGAGGGCTCCAATAGATCCTTCCCGAAATGTTTCTGTTTGAGTACATTCAATTTCTCACGTGTGCAGATTACATGTAAACACGTTTCCTCCTGCATTTCGCATCTTCTGCACCACGGTGCGGTTACTCGACCTGTGTTTCAGGGAACAGTGTCTAGTTACCAGCCCAGTAATGGTTTTAGTTTCCTTCTTGGTGGGTTTGAGTAGGTTATCAGAGAATTTAGCATCCCCATCCCCTATTAACGCTTTAGTATAGAGTTGATCTTCAGTCGGCCTCCATTTCTTTGCACTTTCTCTATCTAACCAGATCCAAATCTCCCTTTTAGCAGAGTCCTTGGTAATGCCACGTACGGACTCTGGACCTATAAAGTGTCTTTTAGAGTCCTCCTTAGCTAGTTCGTTAACTCTTATATTGCTTTTTATATGCTCATGTCCCGGCACCCAGATCAGAGACACCGTGTAATCTCGTGCTAGTGTATTGAGGGATTATTTGCAGCCTCTAAGTAATTTTGATTTAGTTACAGAGAGTTTGCCTTGATAGCAGCTCGGTTATAAGTTTTTATACTTATTTTCCTCCACATATAACCCCTTTTGGCAATTATTTCTGCGCAGGCTGCAAGGGCGAATATCTCAGTCTGGAAGACCGTCGCATGCTTCCCCAGGCTTATGGATATCTGCTGATTAGGGCTCGATCCACAAATACCGGCTCCTGACGGCTTCTCTGGCTGAATTTGATGGATTCTTCCTTGAATCAGTCATCAAGCGCAGTGATATCAGTACGTACCTGGTCTCTGTTGCCAGGTGTATATTTTGTGAGAGTTTGTTCAGTACGTTATTGTTTTCGCTTGTGGTCGTTTGTTTTGAGAGTGTAATTCTGTTTAGAGTGCGTCAATATGGAAATTAAGCGAATTCTACAAAGGTCGTACTGTTAGTTTGCGCAAAGGTGGTTTTTAATACGGAGAAATGGCAAATTACCTTTACAGGAATCAATCCACCATCATGCGCTATTATCAGGTACGGAATAAGCAACACCGCAGAAAAGAAACCTGGGGCAATAGAAGAACAGATGAGGTGCAGGACCGTCATCTTCCACTTATTACAATAAGAGGCAGATTTTCCAGTAGCGGGTCAATTGGCGATCAATGGTTTGCTAATGAAGGTCACCCTGCAACACTTCGAATGATTTACCGCAGATTCATAGCGTTTGGCTTGCATTTGTATCGGCCACATCTTATGTTACCATTAACGGCTCAACACCGACAGCAATTTTTAGTGTGATGTAGGTTGCGAATGCACTGGAACGTGAAGTGACATAGGATGGTCTGCAGTGATGGATCTCAATTCTGTTTGGAAATGCACTATGGCCGTATAAGAATCAGATAAAGATGTGGGGAACGTCGTTGAATTTTTTGCTATGAGCCATACGTACTAAACAGTGGGGATTATGCTATGGGGTTATATAAATTACGGAAGTAGATCTCGTTAGTGTCCGTCCGAGGCCATGTGGATAAAGTGACAGAACCCCATATTCTCTCATTTCTTCGGCAATAAGAAGACCTACTTTGCAGCAAGATAATTGCCGTTCCTATATTACAAGATGTTCTATGACCGCTTTGCATGGGCCAATGCCAATCTCTTGCCATGGCGACCCCGATCTCCGGATCTTTCCCCACCGAATGTATTTGGTCATTATGGGAGAAGATGATGAACTCACTGTAAGCTCCGCAGACGCTGCAAGCTGTTTAACACGAATTATAGGTTGCTTGGGACACAATACTTCAAGAGGAAATTGACCAACTGCTGGAATGCCGCGGAGAGTGCGAGAATATGTAACTAATAGGGGAGACAACCTATTATTAATAAAATTTATGTTTATACTTTGCTCTTTTTCTTTGAAATTTTAATCAATTGACACCTTTTAGTAGTTAAACGTTTTTGCCGAGTTTGGTCAAAAAAATCTTACCCCTTCTCAGTGTTGCGATTTCTATGTCACAGAGTATATTAAAGAAGAATTCTAAACGGGCAATACTAAATAATTAATCTTTCGAAAAATAAGCTGAGTTTTACTCTTTTTAAACTTTTGATTCAAATTTTAACTCTTAAAATAAAACATCTTCCTCAATGTATAAAAAAAGGGAAATATGTGCCAAAGTATATTGGTGATACAGAATCGCTTTCTACTTGTATGCTGCCTCAATTTTAGTAAACCCAATTAGGTTTACGCAAGTAGCGAAAAAATTCCTTCCGGAACGAAACAGGAAAAGAGCAAAATCTTTACAGACGTCAATTGACTCGCAGATTCTTCGTCGGCGAACGGGAATAGTCTATGCGGCACCGGTATTCGCCCTCGTCTTTCTCCGTGATATTGTCGATGCTGAGGATGGAAGGTTCGGTCATAATCCTGAAGAAAGCCCTCGTATCTAGATTGCCATCTTGCCAGTGCTTCGCCGTGACGCTGTGCGGTCCCCTGGTGTCGTAACTGTAAGAAAGAGCGGACCGGGAATGAGAACCGGATACGTATGATAAATTTTGGGCGAAACAATTTCTCGAGCGACACATTCGGAGACTGCCGTGCTTCTAGCCAGTTCGCTTTGTGTATGCTGATAAGGGCGGGCGGTTGTTGGCCGTTAATAGGAAAGGCCGAGTCGGCGGAAAAAGAAAAAAAAAATGTCCCTGACTTTGCGGAAGGGTGAGGTGAAGTTTTTTCGTCGGTTAGATACTATAGATAATTAAAGCCGCTTGTTATATGATGTCAAATTTTCATCCTCTTTTGTTATTTTTGTTGTGAGAAGTTGGCCTTAGATCCGCTAGTTGCTTTTTTATGACAGAACTTGAAATTACACAGAATGCACAGAGAAAAATAAATATTATAACACATTACAAAATAATAAATGATATTTTCTTCCAGCTAACAAACCAATATTTACGTATTATAAAATTAGATGTCGTTATCTTTATTATTTGATTTTCTCTATGTGAATGATTTAAATTTTTAACTAACTAACTCAAATAAAAAACTGGTAGCAGGACAAAAAGGGTCACTTGTCGTGTCAGTCAGTCATTTCTAGAGTAGTTAACTTTTGTCTGCCCGTTAGGTCAGTACTAAGTTTTATGTATGTTAAATTAAGGTTTAACACAAGTATACAGTACAGTGTCGGGAAAAAGCAAAATTATTTATTTATTTATCTTGTTTAAGTAGCAAAAATGGTATAGGATTGCTGAAAAGTTTGTAGCATTAAACGTTTGAAGATTTTTCTCACTAAACCGCTTTCGTCCCAATGATGTAACACGCATAATTAAAATAAAATTAAAATAATCTTAGGTAGCTAAGTGATCAGATGCACCACCACCAATGTATAGTTCGATTTGTGCCAGCACAATAATTGTTTATCGCACACTGTACAAACTATTTTGACATCATCATAATGTAAATCCTGGATTTCACCGATACACTTTTCTACATTATGAAACAATGGTCTGGGATTTTCTACGCCCGACATTATATTGCATTTACAATGCGCAAAACGTTAACGGAGAATTGTACTACTATCTCACATCAGGACTCGACTAACACTGATACCATGGTATAAGTATATTAGGTATGCTCACAAGAGGTACGAAAATAAGCGCATCACCATCGCGCGTCATCAGGCAGCCATTTTATAGTTTTCGAAGCGTTTACAGTGTATGTTTGATTAAGTGTGTTGTTACGGGGTTCGTTCGCTCTCAAGCTTAAAGATCTCATCGGATCGAAATAATTTATCCAAAACACAAAAATTTTTGGGTGACACTGTATACTTGTCAAAAATAAAAGCAAAAGTAATGAAATACAATGAAATACGAATCTTAACATATGATACGATGACTATTGGTGTTCGTTCTTAATTTCTATGCTTAACTAATAATTTAAATTATAGCGTAATGATCGTGCAATGAATAAAGTTAAAAATAATTATGATGGTATTTACGAAATATAAATTTGAATCTTAATCTAAGTTAGTTATTTTGGTGTTTATCACGTGACAGGATTATAAAAATAACAAAATTTTAATACGTAGCAATAAAAGAAAACAGTAAAATATATATAAAACTTAAGCTGGTAACTTTGGCGGGTGTTCTGGGGTGGTATGTCACGCGTGTTTTGTTGTGTGTTAGGGGCTTAGCGCGTTGCGCTGGTTGTTGTAGGCGTGGTCCCAATTGCTCCCCTGTTCGCGAGGTTGCGGTGCAGCTAAAATTCAGCAATCAGGATTTGGTTTCCCAAATTAGGTACTTCTTTCACCGTCTAGGTTTAAATCAAAGCGAAATAAAATAGGTCCTAATACAGGACCGGATTACCAAAACTGATAAAGTTAACAACCGAAAGAAAAGTCAGCTTACCCAGTGACCTAAAGCTGACGCATTAAATCTAACGAATGCCGCTTGACGCTACTGTTGTAAAACCCTTTACAAGAATAATCGATGCAATGGACACAAACTCCTGGCAGCCACAGGTAAAGCAAAAATGCACTCGATATTGGAGGTTCCTCACGTGACAATATCCCACAACAACGTGGTAACTAAATAGAATGTGCGCGGAGAGAACTTGAACAGCGCGGTTGAGATGGTGTACGAAGCCTGTGCGTCTCCCTTGCTTAGCGAGAGACCGGAAGCGGAAATGCAAAGTTAATCAAATAAGTCACTGACAAATTAATAATGCCGAGTAATTTGCGCAAAAGAAAAGTTTTAATGAATGAAACTTGAACTAATAATTGAATAAAGAAAGCTATTTTAACTGACGATGAATTACTAATTAATTTAGAAATGAATAACGAAAATGAGACATTACTTTGGACTATCACGGTAACGATGCGTTGTGACCAGCAAGGAGTATGAAACTTCACTGCTAGATGGCGTTGCAGAATCTAATTCTTAATTTAATTGAACAAAAATCTTTAAATAAAATCCATAAATGAAACGATCGCAATCCAACGGCAACAGTGTAAATTGTAAACGTTTATTTTTCATTATTTTGTTTTTATTGTTTATTTTTATCGTTTTGTTGACTATGTTTATTTTAAATATAGTTTCTGGTTCAGTTTTATTTTGTTTTGTATCTACGTATAAATACTACGTTTTGAGGTAAAGGTTGAAGTGGTCGTTATACATATTTGTACAAATTTTGTTTATAGGTCACTAAATTATATAAAATGCCTGCTTGTGCGATGAAAGAATGCAAAAATCATCATTCTTGTAATTTTTGATTACCTTTGATTAAATAACTGTTCTTTCTTTAATTGCAAAAGATGTGCACTTTCCTCACAACACCAAATCGAAACATTTCAAATTGTCTGACTAGCTATGATAAAAAGTTTTGTTTCTTCACACGTGTGAAAGTAATTCACACTTTAAATTTGAAAAAACCTCAAATTAAATTTTAAAATACTTAGTTAATATTAACTATCTAAATGTTTAAAGTTTTTTTTAAACTTCATTCTACTCGTATCATGTATGTGTTCCCATCGCGCGTCATCACTGCATGCGCTATACCTCCTTGAAGATATTATACTATGGCTAAATGTTTTACATAGTGCGGACGAGTATGGCCCGTATAAGCAGACACATTTGACCACTTTTGTCATTTCTCAGTCTGATTCTGATAGTAATTGGCCATGATTGATAATAATTACACAGTATTTCTGGAGTAAGTCCAAAGCATTTTTAACGGAATATATTGCTATTTGGTTTGTCCCTTACCGTTCTGTTAACAGCAACAGTTCTTTTTTACCATTGAAATTCTTTTCAAGATGCACATATGTAGCTTTCACGCAATAGATGACAGCCTATCATGAATGATCATAAATGTTCTTTGCGATTGGTTGAATTTAAAGAAGAAATTTTACGCATCTGGCGCTCAAATAATGAAGTAAGCCTAGACTTCATTTTATATTTCAGCAATTCTAGTACATTTCAGGTTTATGTATACTGATGATAGATATCGTTTATGCCAAAATTTAAACGCAACATTAAATTTGTAAGTATATTTTCAAATTTTAGTACTGTTTACCTTTTATAGTTTATTTATTACTATTTATTTATTAATTAATGATTATTTTCATTTGCCTTTGCCTATAATACAGCTATCAAACTGTTCTGTGACATTTCCGATCTATATATTATATACAATATTTCAAAATTACGACACGAATAATCTAGTGAATTAACTGGTAATATTGGCATTGTAAATGCGGCTTCCTTAGTGATGACCTACAAATAGTAGAAATCATGTCCCAGAACAACTGTGACAAATTTGATTCAAGGTGTGTTCTACAGTCCTGAATTTACCCTAAAGATTGTATGTATAAAACTAATCGATTTCACTCAAAAAAGAATAGTTCGTAATAATGATTAATAGATATTGAGTAATATTTCACTGGAACTAAAAACAATTTATTCTTATAACGGATATTGAGAAACCTCTTAGTGACCATTTTTATTAGTACAACAATTTAATATTTCAAATAAATTTTCATCTATTTTCAAAATATTCACAACTATAATCTACTACATAATTTAAATGATACTAATATTAATTTGAAATACACTAACTTGATTTTTCCTTAATTTATAGTGCATTTTGTTCACGTTATTTAAAATTGAATGGGAATAATGTAGGATATGTAACATTGTACTGTGTTTTTATATTATAGTGAGGAAAAACTTGTTTGTGTATAACGTTATTAATGTTTTTGAAGTATTAATTAACAGCATAAACATTATTGTATTATTATAAGTATAATTAAATGGTTGATCATTGGCCACTCTTTTGACTTTGACAGAGCTTCGATTCCCACTCATGAAGATAGTTACAGGAGACGTTTGTTTTTAGAGATGTATTACATAAACAAGAATTCCAATGCTATCAATTTTAGAACAGACATTGATAACCTTAGTAACATGTATTCGTATTTGTTACATTTGGTCAACACTGTATACAGTCACATTCTCCCATCTTGACTCTGCTGTTCCATCTATGACTTTATACACAGTGTTGATTTATCACATTTATGTTGTTAACTGCTTCAACTTTAATATATTTTCTTCATTTTCGCGCTATTTTGCGTTGCCTTAACCTCACACTATCTTGTTGTTGCTATGGCATTTCTCGACTACATTTTAATTTCAACCGTTTTATTTTAAATTGTAACATAATTTATATTGTATTGTTAACCTGAAACGATGCTCCTTAAAGTATATTTTAATAATTTTGTCAACGTTAAATTTAACTTCATGTTTTCATCGGCTACTGCCACTGTAATCAAATTCTAATTAGTAAGTACTTTACTTTAATTAGTTGTATATTTTATTGTTGCCTGATTGTAAATAGATATTCTCTGATGAAGTTAAGGACGTTGGACAAAGGTTAGATATTTAATAAAGGAGTTTCTGACTGTATACTCTGTTCAGCTGCACCCCAATAACCTGATGTCCCAAACAAGTTCAGTATGTACTTCTTCCATTAATATTTTAAAGTATACAGAGTCTAATAAATGTAATTGAATCCTAAAATGTTAAAATTTATATAGAGTTGAGATATCACTTAATATGATTTTTAATTATATTATGGGAAAATATATATTTGGTAGGTTTGCAATTTCTTGTTTTGATGTATATGATTTCTAGAAAACTTTGTGATTTATATTTGTTTTCTTTACTTAATATTTGGTTTTTTAGAAATTAAAGGACTGATTTTGATTTGTAACGAGTTTTTAAGTGCAGTGACATTTTTAGAATATTTATGTCCCTTAAGGCGCTCTGATAAATGTTCTTTTGTTTATCCTATGTATACCCTATATTACAGTTATTGCAGGGTACTTTGTATACTATATATGTCTGATTTAGTTTTGGAGTATTACCTTTAAGTTTTGTATAAAGAAATTCTAAATTATAATAATTTTGATGAGCAACTTTTATGTTGTAAAGAATTAATATTTTATTTATTTGTTCAAACAGTTTATTGACATATGGCAGCATATTTAATTTCAACATTACTATTTTTGCTATTGGTAATGGAACAATTTTTTTTAATGTTATTGTAGAATTTATTTAATCTTTCGTTGTAAGTTTCTTTTTTATGAGGAATTATTTAACTCTAGAGTTTGTGTAATATTTTAACACAACATTTCGCTAAAACCAAGGAAACAACAAACAATAAAGGTTAAACCTAACGGAAAAGAAAATATAACAAAATTAATTTACACTGTTTCATTAGCTCAATAAACGTGTTCACTGAACAGATCATAACTATCATATTCATTGCCTTGATATAATTTTTCATTGGTAGGTATATTATGATTCAGACATTGTTACTATTAAAACGTACTTATACGGTTGTGGTGTAAATTTAGGCTTGGTTGCTATGGCAATTTATCTGGAGTTAGAGCAGTTAACCGGAGCGCGATTATATCATAGAGCATTATTCGTAAATTATTACGAGAACACCGCCGATGTTTCAGGCATAATTAAATCCACTTAGGTCTGGGTATAGCTGATTCATCTACGTCTGAAGCCCTAGTTAATAATTAGCTGGTATCAGTAGTAAAGGCGCTAAATCTACGTCGTTATCGTTAAATATTAACGAGGCCACGGTGTCTGAGTTAAATTTACTAGGATCCCCATCGAAGGGAAGCGTAGGCTAGGTATGATTGCTTCTGAAAATCCTACTCGAAACAAGGCAGAAACGTAAACTATAAGTAATGAAAATCTGGGACGCTTGTATATAAGTGCTAAACCCAGTAGCCGCTGGTGTAAGAAGGGGAGAGGTGGTAGTAGGAGATGACGTTACTTGGAAGGGGCGTTAGCACGTACGCGACGTCGTCCTACAAGAGCGGCCTTCGAAACCCTTAATGTCGTCCGGTTTTATGTCGCCGAAATCCGAAATCATTTCTGGTAACTTCTCCAATCCGAACTAATATCGGTTATAAAAGTCCGCACGCGGAAGGCAATATCAAACGGCGGCAGCTGGCTGCATCGGCCACGAACGATTATTATTATATGGAATCGTCGTCGAATCGATGAGGAATCGTAGAGAGGAAACAAAACGAGTTCTCGCCGATGGCGTACTCTTCCGGTATCGTTTGAAGTGATTGCGAATCCGCAGATGAACGTTCGAACGTAGAAGAAGGATGTAAAAGCGGCTTTTTAGCAAATGTACAGAACAGAAATCACATAGAAACCCGCACTGAAAAGAAGAGCCTGCAATTTTTTATGTTTAATATCCCGAACGACAGACTACCGTCGAAATAATCCAGTTTGTTTATAAATTCAAATCAGCTTAAAAGTTTTACTACTGTTCTGGATAAAAGTGACCCTAAACTTTCAAGATCTGTATGTATTATAAAAAGTCAAACCGCATTTAAGCAATCCATATTAACAAGCCAAAACATATCATCAAAGTTTTGCACATAAAGCAAAATTAAGGTAACTCGAGCAATATATCATCTGCTATATGGAAAGTTGTAAAATGAGAAATATGACTATAATTCAAAACTAAGAATATACAGGCTGTTCGGCAACTGGATCGGCAAAATCAAATTTTGTGTGTAAAATCAGTTTCTAAACATTAAACAAACAATAATTTTTTTTCTTCTTGGCCTTCGTTTAGGAGAAAAGTGGAATTAAGGCATCTCCGAAAATTAAAATGTATTATTATTCTAACTGTTTGGTAGTTTCTCATCGAGTATTTATTTATAGTGACGCTTAATGAATTTGTTTTAGTTCTTTTTTTTATGGTGTGTTAAACTGCAGTTTATCAATGAAGAGTTTGCTGATATTATTTATATTTAATGAATTAATGTATTTCTGCAATAACTGTAATAATTAAGAGGATTTTTTACCAATAAAAATTTTCCTCACGCAGGATTCGAACCTATACATTCTCGTTTACCGGGCGAACGCTCTGCATTTGGGCTAGCGAGGATATGTAGGCGCGTGCGACAAATCGACATATGTTGATATCAGAATTTGAAAGGCCGACAGGACGGCGAATATGCAAATTTTCAAGGTTATTATTATTTATATTTATAGGTGTGTAGATAGCAACACTAGAGCTGTATGTCGGGAATAAAACATAAAATATCTAAATTGATGACAACCTTGTACTTTTATTTTAATTCATTTCGGAGACTGTGCATTTGAAATTGGTGAACATTGTTAGTGGAGGTATCAGCGCAATGGTGCATACGAAATTGCTATTATTGACGCAGTATTTGACAAGCCAACGACCAGTATTAGAGTAATACCCAGACAGTTACAACTGCTGCACAGCTTTGTTTAGAAAGCTATTCAACGATAAGTCTTATATCCATACTATCACCTTGAAGTTCATAACATGTAGATAGGCGACGAGATACAGCGGTTAATCTTCACTTATTGGCTGCTTGAACAAAGTGAACAAAATCCTAACTTCCTTGTTGACAAGTTCTGTACGGAAGAATGATGTTTTTTTTTAAGGAATAAAATTAACAATGTTCATAACGAGCACACGTACGTTTTATGAAACCACAGGCAGTTTTCAACAATCATTTACACTTAGTAGTTGGGGTGGTATTTTTAGTGGGCTTTTCTCTCAAATTCTTCTTCTTCTAATTTTGCCTAATCTTTTAAATGCTGACATATATCTAACAATTTTTGAAAATGGTTTTGCAAATACATTGAGTGACATTCCTAATGGTTTGCGAAACAGAATATGGTATCAACATGACGGTGCACCACCATATGCTGCAAGCAATGTTGTTAAGTGGCTCTATACTAATTTCAATAAGAGATGGATTGGAAAGGTTGGTCCCGTTCATTGTTCTGTAAGGTTTCCAGACCTAACTCTTCTGGAATTTTATTTATGGGGCCGCTTGGATCAATTACCTTTGGCTGAATCAATTAACACTATTGAATAAAATAAAAGATGGAATTTTGAATGCAGTACAAACTATTCAAAACACTGCGAATTTTGCAGGAGTTTATAATTCACTTATTTTACGTTGCCAGGCGTACATTAACGCAAATAGTGGAATTTTTGAAAATGTACTACAAATCGTAGAAATTCGGTGTAATAATTATTGTTGAAATTTTGTTTAATTTACTATAATTTCGTGTCGAACAAAATAATAAAGCATACAAGACATTAATATTACGTGATATTGACGCCTATTAAACGTCATTTTACGTCACTCTGCTAACTGGAAAACTGTTTCATCAATACACATGTCATTACTTCGAACAGTTAGTATCACACAGACACTTGCAATGTTATCTGTGTGTAATTATTGTTATTATTTTTTATGGTATATATTCATATATTAATTTATTGTTATTGTTATTATTATATTATATTGTTGTGGTGATGCATTCCGATGTGGAAGAGGCAAATAAACTTTTGCAACATGAGTTTTTTGCTTTTCAATTATGGTGTCACAATAAATACCTTGTGATTAATAGTCGGAAGACAAAGTTAATGCACATCCGTTCACCTCACTTGCGTTATGCACATAGGGTTAAACTTATTGTATTCGACAATGACTGCCTGCTTGAAAGCTGTTTGAAACAGTGGAGCAACGAAGTGCGTTGCTCATATAACAATGTCTTAGAGACTGTTAATAATATAAAATATCTCGATGTCGTTGTGGATAACAGGGTGTTATGGTCCGAGCAGATCGCGAGTGTGTGCGTCAAATTGCTGCATTTCACTTCGTGCTTCTAGACTTGCCCCTAGAAAAACGCTAGAGATTGTATATTATGGGTTGGTTCAATCTATTTTGTGTTCTCTCATTCATATTGGGACATGCTACAGAAACTACAAGAGTCAATTATTAAGAGAATGAGTGAAGGGTTTGCCAATAGTGTGGGAAGCAACGGTGAGGGTACTAACTTTTTAACTGTAAGGCAGTTATATAAAATTAGGGCGTTGCTTGGAGTGTCTAGTTTTTTGCAAGGTTTGGATAAAGTAGTGCATAATTATGAAACTAGAAATAGGACCAGAGGTGATTGCTACATTGAGAAAACAGAATTCAGATTTAGGATCCTTAAATTCTTGTCTTTATAGTTTATTAAATAGAAGTAGTACATCAGATGCAGCTAGGATTAGTGACTAGTTAAGGCAGGACGGCAGTCAGCGCATGACGTGATCATTTGTACCATGACCTTCTTTAGGTATAAATTAGGCTAGTTTTAGTATAGTTATTCAGTTCAGTGTTTCTGTTGATGATAATAGCTATGCTATTGAAACGTACTGTTGTGGTTAGACAACCCATTTCACTAAGTGTATTTTAAGTTGCATATTCTGGTTATTTATTGTACAGTTGTCTTTTAATTTATTGAGAATTTTCACAATTAGATTTTGTTTTGAGTAATTTTAGTTTAAGATTTTATTGTATCATTTTAATTTTGTAGTGTTAAGATTTTTTTTATTTAATCTATTCATTCAATTGTCTATTGGTTGCTTGTGCTGATGTAATGCGGATTCTATTCAATATTGTCGTTGAATTGTTATACGTTTGCGTTGTATGATTTTGAGAGAGGGATTTTTGTAAGAAAAACAATTGTAGAATTTTGTTAAGGGCCTCCTTGTTCGACTATTGACGTGAGTAGACGTATTTTTGTAAATCTCTGTTGCCATTTTGAAATCCATTTTGATATTGTTAATTTTAATTATTTTGTTTAGTCAATCAAGGATTTCTTTTTATAATAATTGTTAATATATTGGAGTGTGCACTTAATATAAGATCAATTATTTTTTTGTTTAGGAAGATATATTTTTAGTTTATTTTTTTCTCATTATAGTTTAAATTTAATTATCAATCATTTCGGTTGGGTGAGTAGAAGCATTGTTCTTGTAGTTTGTTTTTTTTTTTTTTGTAAATTTCTAGTAATTGTCCACACTTATTTATTTTAATTTGTGAAAATCATGGATTATAGAAATTCAAAGTTGTATACTTTTGGATAATCTTCCTGAACAAACAAATCTTTTTGCTTTGCATAGGAAATAGAATTGTCCTATTTTAATTTAGAGTCAAGTGCAGTTTTTATTTTAAGCCAGAACCTTCGGTTCAAAGTTTTTTTTTCTGCACATTATTTTATTTTAAACCTTTTCAATTTTTCAGGTAATTAAGAAAGTCTGATTTCATTAACTCACAATTTACTTTTCGTTGTTAGATTCAAGTTTTAATTCGCGAGGGTAACTCTGAGTTAATAGTTCTTTTGTGTTTGTTTAAAATCTTTTCCGTTGAGTTAGCTAATTTTATTTCCTATCTTTTTCGTTTTTTAATTCAGTTTTGCATTTTTATTTATTCAATCAGTTCACAGCAGTACGTCCAAGTTAGTGCAGTTTGTGGTGAGGGGTCTAGGAGAAGTTTGAAGTTTAGTGATAGAACCAGGAAAGCAGTGTTGATCAGACTGTACAATGAGTTGCCGCAACACATTAGGGGTGAAAAAAGAATGTTGCTATTTAAAAAACTAATTATGGACTGGTTGTTATCTGTTTAGTAATTTCTCTTATTTTTTTTTTGGCCTCTCTTACCTTTATTTTTAGTTTTTCTAGTTTTTGAGTAGGACTTCTTTTGGTTCTTTTGTTGTATTAATAACGTGTGGTCTTTTGTGGCCATTGTGCCAAGATTAATTGTCTTGCTACGCGTAATTTGCTTCATTTTTGTTTTAAGCAGTATAAGATAAAAAGATTATTGAGTTGTATGATAATGTACTAAAATTACCATTTTTAATTTTCTGTTTTTTCAGAAAATAAGTTTGATTTTTCCGGGTTCCCTGAGCCAGTTTTCTTGCTTTTTTGTTTCTTTGTTAGAATTTATTAAGTTCATTGATGTGTGTTTTTAGTTTTCTATATTTGTAGTAAGTTTAGTTACATGCATTCGTTTTTTATCTTCATCTAATTTAGAGTTAAGTGGCAGAACTGATTTGCTTGTGCGTTTGTACTCTTAGTAGTTTTTTTCTTTTTGGTGGGTTAATTGAGTGTTAGTTAGTTATTTTACTTTTTATATTTACTGGTATCTGCTGGCATATATGTTCTTTTTGATTTTTGAAGCCACCCTTACTTGTATCGCAGCTATCTGCTTTAATTACGCTTGTACTATTAGATTCTACATTGCATTACTTTTAGAATATGTAGTTTTGGTTTTGTATCCATTTACAGATTTTTCCTGTGGCATTTAATGAATTAGAGAATTAAGTTACTAAACTCTAAATAATGCGAGAATTTACTAATGTAGTCAATTGACATTTATATTCATTTTTTTACCTTTTTTTTTTGTCTTTATGTATTTATTAGATAATTGTTGTTGCGATGGAATAATTTTTCATTTTCCATATGATACACTGACAAGCCTTTGGTTTAGTGTTGCTGTATTTTCCTTTGTTGCTTTTTTGTTATTTGTTATTTTTGCTTTTGCTTTTTGTAATTTTTGCGGGGGTGCGTTGGTGCTCTACTGCTGCTTGCGTTGGTGGGGCACTGCGTATCTTCAGAGATACGCATTTCCACCGCCAACATGAGAAGCCCGTGGGGTTTCTGCGTGTTTCGTGGGCACCACCTGGGAAGGGGGAGTGTGTGAAGGAGTATTATTAACAGTACTTTTTGGGATTTTCTAGATAAGCTTTTGAATATATTTCGCATGATAAGTCATTAGGTAAACTGTAGTTTTGTGGTATTAAAGGCGATATTGTTGAATGCCTTTCATTTATCTAATTCAAATTCATTAAGTTCTAAAAACTTGCATTATTTTTTTTTTTAATATTATATTATTTAAACATTTGATTGTCAAACTTCCTGAGAATTAAGGTTTACACACTATGGTTACTTTTAATTCATTTCATGCAAACAACGAGTCAAACTGAGCTTTATTGCAGTTATAACTTACTAACTTTTTATATTCAGCAACTCATATTACTCATTTGTATTAAACATTGGCAATCTAATGTGCAAAAATTTTATTCTCAACTGTTCTTGACATCTAGCAAGACATCATTCAAGAATTATTATCACAGCGTAGTAATTTATCCAGAACGACCGACTATACTTCTCTCGGGTTGCCTAAACTGAATTTCGTATGCTTACTTTGCAAGGATGCATCCCAGATCCGCTGCGGTCTTGATTTACCGCCTAGGTGCCGGGTTTTCAGTACTCTACCCCTCCCCCCCCACTACAGCCAGTCGTCGCTGTTTATCGCATTCCCGATATGGATATGAGAATCACGAACTTCCAGATGTCGTAACATCCGTCTTGTCAGGCGCAGCAGACCACTCAACCGTTCGGCACCGTAGCGCCCCCTAGTGGCGTGACGGTAGAAATAATCGTTTTCGGAATTAACTTCTTTTAAATGTTCCTAAATTATGCAAATCGGCATTAGCATAATGGCCATTTGCAGCCAACTCTGCCCTCTTTGTCTGTTTCGACCCCTCAGCATTGTCGTCTGGGAAGTTTCGCGCAAACGGCGACAGCTGGTCCGGGTATTTCGGGCTCTTTTTTTGTGCGACGGAATAATTCGTCCATTATCGTATTTTTTCTATTGCGCCGTTGGCGCGATGATGACCCGCGAATGAAGTGTATGGGAACGTGAGATAGAGCGAATAACGACGGTTCTATTTATTTCTGGTGCTCGGGCAAGAAACTGTCATGATTTAGAGTAAAGCGGACAATGGTTAGCAGGTAGACAGTCATTCGCAGACGATCACATTTGTATTTAGAATCTAACAATTTGAGTAACAAGCGATATTAACTGTGTTAGGATTTTGTTCAGGGTAAGGCTGGAACTTTTGGTGCTACAATTGACTAGAGTGTTTTATGCGGCATTTAAAAGGTATCGTTATGCAATCCTAGTTTCTAGAATCGAACTTTCTGAGGAAACTGAAAGCTAATTGCCTCCTACCTTGGAGAAAGTTGACCTCTCCCGAGGAAACCTGAAGACAATCTCATTTAACAAGATTTTAAGTTATCTTAAGAGCCTGAAACTGTTGAATAAACTTTTAAATAATAATAATATTTTATTGTCCTATGTTGTAAACATTGACAGTGTAGAGATTTTACAACATAGCATATAGATTCATAATTAGTAAAACTTATAAATAAAAACAAAGACATGACAGTCATCATAATAAACATTCATTGTCACTATAAATATACTGTCACCATACTTGGTTATGAGATAACTAAAAGGGATTTTTTAAAACTAATTTCATTTACAGTCACTTTAATATCGAGAGAGAGCTTATTAAAAAAATGTACCGCATTATAATACGGTCCTGTTTCATATAATGCAGCGCTGTGAGGGGGCACGGACAGATCATTTCTAGCCCTTGTTTGCATGTTACTATAAATGTCGCCATTTTTTGTAAATATTTGTTGATTTTTCTTATAGAACATTAATAATTCATATAGATATAGCGATGTCAATGTTGAAATACGTAATTGTTTAAAGTTTCTAGACTCCCGAGGACTAACACCGACAGGCATCTCAATTTTTTTTTTGAATAATAAATAGTTGTGAGGACGATGTTGAACCGCCCCAAAAAGATGATACAGTAGCGTAGACGTGACTCTACACATGCAAGGTAACAACGTTTTCCAATAAGCCAACGGGACGATTGATCGAGTCTTGCAAATCGGACCTCTGCTAAACCCTAAATCCTAATCCTTTCTGCTTTAAGTAGTCTACCACAGAAATCATAAATATTCTCATTTGTCTTCCACAACGAGAACACAATAAATATGAAAATTCTTCAAAAAATAAATTAGGTATATTGGAAAGAAGAAACGCGGATTACAAAGTTGTGCCACGAGTAAGATAGTACGTTAACTACAATGTTTCTATAGTTAATAGTCGTAGAGGCATATTCCAACATCTATAACTACTGGATATCGTTTTGGTTTTTGCAATTTTTTTTTATTTTAGACGTTGAAGACAATTGTACACCGTGACATTGAAATCGTAACTCCAAGAAGGAACAGGTATCTTTTGACCAAACTTAGTGCAAACGTTTAGCAAGTAAAAGGTGGCAATCAATTAAAATTTCAGAGAAATTGATCAAGTGGTAATGGCTTATCTGTCAGGTTCTTCAGCATTTTTTAGCAATCTTGTCAGGTGTGTATTTTGTAAGATATTATTCAGCACTTTGTTGTTTTCGTTTGTGATTGTTTGTTTTGAGAGTGTGATCACGTCTAGAGTGCGTCAATATTACTTTGCTTTTGTACGTTCGAAGCTTGAATATGCTTCTATTATATGGACGCCATTTTATACAACTTACTCTATATAGCATGATCGAAGGGTCCAACGAAGGTTTCTCAAACACCTATACTTTAAACGCAATGGTGTATACCCGTATCAAGGTTTCTATCACTACGCTTTACTTAATATAGTTCAACTTGGATTCTCTTAAACTTTGGCGCAATCGCACTGATGTCAAATTTTTATTCACCTGCTCTTTTAGCCTCTCATCTTTTTTCGTACCAGTTTATCCTATTCGTTCACGTATTACCTTTTATACGAAAACCGATCCTCTCATTTGCATGGGGTATGCTCACACTTTAATTCCATTGCCGATACTACGGCTGATATCAACTTTTCCCATTTGCCATATTTGCTGGGCAGGTGTAGCTCAGCATATAAGGTTATTATTGTTCATTTTGTTGAACTTTGTTACTTGCTCTAATTGTTATTCTCTCAATATTGCCATTATTAGTGTTGTTATTGTTCACTATTATTTGCTATTGTTATATATAATATTAAAGTTGGTATTTTTGTGGTTATGTAGCTATTGTAGTTATAGTTACTCGACATATCTCTTTTTTCTTTGCTGTTGTAGCGCACCTTTTCCATTTTTTTTTTATATTATCTGTACTCACTTCATTGCTCTGTTATTGGAGTTTATTCTGTTCTCTGTTTGGCAACAAATTGATTTGGGCGAAAGTGATTTTTTATGTAGAGAAATTGCAGATCTCCTTAACCGCAATCAAACCACCATCGAACCGTGCTACCAGGTATGAACTAGGTAGGGTCAGGAATGCCGCAGAAGAGGAACCTGTAGGCGAAAAAGAACAAATTCGACTTATGGCAACAAGAGACTGCAGAGCTCTGATTCTGGTTGGACTTGCATTCGTATCAGTCACACCTTGTGTTACCACTAAAGGCTCAACATCGACAGCAGTGTTTGGAGTTGTGTAGGTAGCGGCTGCACTAAAATGTAGAGTAATATAGAGTGGTCTTTAGTGATGATCCCAGATTCTGTTTGGGAATGCAAGATGGCCGTATGGGAGTCAGATATGGGAAACGTCGCAATGCTGAATTTTCTGTTACGAAGCATGTGCACCATACTTTGGGGATTATGGTATGGGGTGCTATAACTTATGCGACTATATCTGGTTTGGTATTCGTCCGAAGCAACAATATGAACGCCCAGCCATATGTGGATGACATGACAATCTCATATTCTACCATTTCTTTGGTAACTGAAAGACTCACTTTCCCAGCAAGATAATGGCCGTCTTCATACTGCATGGCGTTCTATGAACCGTTTTACAGAGGCTAATGTCGAACTCTTGCCATGGCCACCACGATCCCAGGATCTTTCGAGTATGTTTGGGTCATTAAGTGGAGAAGATTGAGAAACTCATTGCGCCATCCACACAGATGGTGCAGCACGAATTACAGAATGCTTGGGACATGATACCTTCAGAGAAAGTCGACCATCTGCTAGAATCGATGCTGTGAAGAGAGGGGAGTGTGAAACCAATAGGGGAGATCAATCTATTATTAATAAGATGTTAACAAGAAATTAATTAGAGCTATCCCCGGAGCTTTGAAAAATTCATATTCAATGATGCCTAATCGCCAACGTCGTTTTGTTTTAATTTAAAAGTTTGGCGTGGTTTACTGGGTGAATGATTGAAGAGTTATTAATTAGTTAATATATATATATATTAAGTTCATGTTTTACAACTGCTATAATTACTCTCCATTATTTTTAACTTATTCATATTTTATCGCAGGTACCGCATAAGTGCAATTATTTATTTATGTTATCTCCGTTGTAGGTGCCGGTTCTGATGGGACTACGTCCTATTTTACGTTTAATAGGTCACAAGTCTTCCCATTAATTTAACACAAACAAATGTATCGTCTGTGTAAAACCGCAAGTAAGTCTCTTTATGTGCTTCACCGTCGTCTTAATTTTGAACATATTTTCCTTTTCTTGAGGTAATTGGATCCTTAAAATTCCAAATTTTATTAACTGAAAAAAAAATAAACCCACCTGCGAATGTAAAACCATATTTACCTCTTTTATATCCGTCGGGTATAAAAAAAAAGCGGAACGAATTTAATAATTTAACAGAAAGAAACCAAGGTAGAAGTAACGGTAACACCCGCACAGTATTCTTAAAAGATGAATTCAATTTCATCATCGCAAAATCGCAATCGCCTACGACTTATACCTCCCGGATATTTATCATTAAAATATGCATAGGTATGTACATCTGTTTTTTCTTTAGTAATGTTTTCTTTTTTCCTTTTTGATTCTTTGAAAGCATGGATTTTAATATGGATGTCTCGGCAACGCAACAGAAAAGTTAAAATGCTTTAATGGAGGGGCTCTCTAATTCTCTTCTTCTGAAAAAACCGGTGGCATGAATTATTTAAGCGATATCCATATTTGGAATCTGGGAGATATACTGCAGAGGGATTTTTATATTTGGTGAATTTGATTAGTGAAACGGTTATCAATAAAGTGTATATCAGGATAAGCTACTGAAAGGTGCTCTCGATAATATCGAATTGAAAACCTATATAGAAGTTGCATTTGTGAAGGTAAAGATCTGTGCAAAATTTCAGCCCGTTACAGCTTATGGGGAATTGATAGAAGCAATTAACAGTAAATTTAAAAATAAAATAAATAAATTTTAAAGTCCTTTAACAATAAAGTAGTTGTAGAAACTACTTTATTGTTTAGTTCCGTCTCTTTTTAACCAAGCGATTTGAAGTTTTACTAGTATAATTTGTTTGACTAGTACTCTCACTAAGAAAAAGAAATCATGCCGCTGTGACAAATTTTTACTAGTCAAAAAGAAATTGAAATACTTATGCCACCCCCAGAAAGGGCCATCCTTTCGAGCACAAACACCAAACTTTTACCCAATATCATCCTATACCCCAGCTTTGTTGTGTAATTGATGTTGAAATGTTGATCCATTTTGCTGTGATAAAACAGCATGAAGAAAAAAGTAAAACTGAATATAAGGTACTACAGGCCTACTACAGGTACTACCTAAGGCTCTTTTAAATTACTCTAGCTGTATTATAGATAGCAATTTGACATCTTGAGAACGTAAGATAATGTTAATTATGCACCTTTAGAAAATATATGTGGGTACCTTGATATAGTGGGTGTCTCATAAAAAAATGTCGCGGTATAGCTTATTATTTTAAATAAAGCCTTGTGTATGTCCACATTTGAAAGCCCTCTAATTACTCTCCATTCTTCCCCAGATCACGAAAGCAATTTGTTTTGTGGTTTTCGAGTTACAACTCCTTCTCATCACAGATTGAAAAAACATCTATCCAAAGGAAACTATTCCTATATCCAAGCGCCTTCAAATAAAAATAAAATTTTTAGTGTGGATTGACTAAGATTAGGTCAAGATGTCAAGAATGTTTTTATCACCAGATGACAGGAAACTATTGAGTTTACCATTCTCAAAATGATTTTTTTTGGCTGATGATATCTCATGTATCTATTGCCGCATAATGTATGTATACACACAAAACATTATTAGCTGTTCTTTCCCATTATTCGAGAGAGTTCTTGTAAACTTTTGCTTTAAGTAATTTTATTTTTGTCTTATCCAATCACCGGAACAAATAATCACTATACACAGCTTCTTGAAATAGCAAATAATATTTACGACACTCCTTAAATTGGCGCAATTTAGCTTCTGTTAGTAACAAACAAATTTGGTACTGATAGTAAACAGAATATACTCGTCTGGCTAATCAACTGTTTCTAACATTACTGTTGCCTTGCATGGTATGTGGGCAAAGCACATTTAATTCTAGTTTATTTGTGGTAACAATAGCACATGGCTTCCACCCGATTTCATTTCTTTTTAACATGTTACACCACACTAAATTGGATTAAATTTTCACAAAATAGCTTGATTATAGACAAATATCCCACGACACCTTGATGGGTGTCTTACGGGGAAATGACCCTCTTTCTGCGGGTCGCAATCTTATTTTTTTTTTAACTAGTTAGAATTATCAAAGAGGGATCATTTTTTTGTCTTGTAGGAGCACTAATCAGTAGAATTATTTCTGTAAAATTCCAAATCAATTGGGTAAGCAATGACGGTGTTAAGAAATAAAGTACTTTGGAGGTTAATTGCTCGTATTAATCTCCCTAGCAGTTGTAGGGAGCTAAAACTTTACGCAAGTAAAGCCAACCTTCATAAAACACAACTTTTATATTAGTTTTCAATTCGATACTTCGGTGGCACCTTTTATTAACGATATTAATTTTTTTATTTTCCGAGAATATTGTAGAATACAGTAAAACTAGGTGTAACGAAACCTAATATGGATTGATGCAAAATGTAATTTTGCGTCACTTCTACTTACAATATACAGAGTGTTCCATTAAAATAAAATAGGCTGAATTATTTTAGAAACAGTAGTCAATACTTTCCTGGTGACCACCCTGTCATCTGGTGATAAAAGCAATTTGCTGACACCTTGACCTAATCTTGCCAAAAAACTTTATTATTTGAAGATGTTTGGACGTAGGAACACTTTTTTTTTGGGATAGATAGATGATTTTTCTATCATCTTTGACAAGAAACAACTCGAAAGCCATAAAACAAATCACTTTTATAATCTGTGGAAGAGTTAAGTGTGATTAGACACCTTCCATAATGTAAACATTTATAGAGGGTTCCATTAAAACAATTAATTATAATATGGCACCTTTCTTTATGAAGCACCCAGCATGTCGGAGTAGATTTTCTAAAGGTGCATAATTAATATTATATTACGTTCCCAAAGTGTCTCCCGAAATTGCTATCTAGAGTACAGTTGACGTAATAAATGACGAAGTTATTACTGCTGCACTCTACTACTGCTGTATAGTACCTTGTATTTAGTTTTACTTTTTCAAGCTATTCCATCGGCAAATTGGATCAAATTTTCACACAATAAAGCTGGGGTATAGCAGCATATTTGACTAAAGATTAGTGTTTGTGCTCGATAGGATGACCACCTTCTGCGAGTGCTAAAAATATTTTTTTGCGCTTCCGACCTGAAACACTCATTTTGCAGTACTTCAAAGCGGCAGGAAAACTACCGTTTTCCTGCTTAGGTAGGCAAAAATGTCACTAAAGGTTGGCCACACTAGATTCCACATGATAGACGTGTAATAAATTGTCATTAAGCTACTGTTCAACCATGCTAAGATGAATTGGTGTCTTCATTGCACTTATTATTGATAAATAGATATTAAACTAGAAAGAAAATTACAGAAAAAGATTTATTCTTGGAATCGTCAAAATACTAAGGTATGTGACATGTGTGCCAACTTGTACTGTTAACTTCCTAGTGTCAAAATTTCTTTTCAATTCAAAGTTAAGATTTGTCGGCCCAAAAAAGATTGTGTGATCACACGGCCAGAAGCTCTTTTGCGAGTATTCGTACTACAAACCGTACTCATACTCGCAAAACTGTAGATTCTGGCCTAGTGATACACATAACTAGTTTTTAACTAGTTAAAATTATTATAACGGAATATTTTTAGTGTGACAAATCTAATTACGATCACACAATATATAATGTTCTCTTGAAGAAACTTTATTTGTTTTGTGTCAGCTGATTTTCAGTATTTTATAAAGAGCTATTTATGGAACAGAACAAACCAAGTATTCTATAATGGGCTTTACTTCACACCATTTACTTCAACTTCTGGTGTGCTTCAGGGCTCTAGCTATGATGCTTTGCTATTTATATTATATCTAGATGACTTTCTTCACAGTCTTAAGTGCTCCGTGCTGGCTTACGGTGATGGGCTAAAAAGAGACGGAAATCAAAGTACTTTGGGGTTAATTGCTTCTAACAACCCCCTGCCCCTTTCTTCTATCAAATGTAGGGTGCTGGAATTTTGCAGAGGTCATATCTTCATAGAGCGCAACCTTAGTATGCGTTTTCAATTCGATATCAGCGGTGGCACTTTTCAGTAGCTTACCCGGCTACACCCAAGAGAATTCTGTCAAAGGATTGAAAGTTAAACGTCTAGAATACATTAAGGATATTAAAGATCCCCAGTTTTATTTTGAAGAACAACAAATATATCTTATGAACTATAGAGTGCAACTTCAGGTCAGCAACGTTTATCTCTAGTCTTGCAAATCAAATCTTATGTAGTAGTAAATTCTTTCCTTCCGTTACGTCAAATTCCTCAGTCTAGTTCACATTAGGTTATCGCACGATCAATAAAGATTCGTAGAACGATAAGAGAACTTGTAGAACATCTAGGAACCTTTACGAATGCAGCGTAAGAATACTTTCTTAACGAAACCCTTATCGTTTTTGCGCTTCGGAGCCCCTAGAGCCAAACCTCCGTCGTTGTGCTGAAAGTTCAAACAGATATCTGGAACTTCAAACTCTTGTTATAGTTACATACTTCGCCGAATGAGAGATCTCTGTTTTCCGAACAACATCTTATCGATCCTGAACAAGATTCTACGAGATTCTATGATGCCATCGAATTTAAACTGCACAATTATAATCCATTTGCTATCGAATTTATTGTTTTCGTTCGTGTGGCCGGTGGCAACTATGTTTATGCTAGTTGCTTGGTAATTACAATTGCATTTAGCATCCGAAATTGCATTCGCAATAACGCATATTAAAGGATTTTCGATGGAGGATGCATTACTGAGGCAAATTCGTTCAGCGCTAAATAAAACTATATCAGTTGGATGTTGCCTATGCGGCTAGCTTAACCGCAGCTAAAACTAAACCTTCTGTAATTAAACGAATCGTTTAATTAGGAAACCTGAATGAATACAGATGCTGATTTAATGTAGATAGCCAAGTACGGGTTTCGATGTAAACGTGTGTCAAATTTCAATTAGATCTGCAGTCAGATAAAGCAGGAAAGTTTGGGAAATATTTTCTAGCCATTCAATGGTAAGCTATACATACATATTCTAGTCAAATAGGTATTTCACAGTAAAATTGCTTGTATAATGACTTTACCTTAACGTGTGGTATGATATTCATCTCTAAGGGACAAATTTCGAAGTAAAACCAATGAAAGCAGTGTGTATCCTACATGTGTATGTGGAAGATCTACAATAACAAATTTGGCTAATATTACTCAATGTATTTCAACAGCTTTAGATAATCGTAAGCAGGTCGATGTTATTTATACCGAATTCACTAAAGCATTTGATTCGACTGACCATAGAATGCTGTTAGTTAAACTGGATGGTATGGGTTTCGGACCGATGCTACTTAGGTTAATGGACTTGTACCTGTTAAATAGAAGTGCTTACGTTTCTTATAATGGATATTCATCCTAGTCCAGTTAGGATGCGACCCACTGACATCTGGTGTGCCTCAAGGGTCGTTATATATGTAATTGTATGATTAGCACGTTCTTGCACTACTTTCTTTCTATTTGTATCTTAGTTCTTTGTAATTATAGCTATTTTCAAAAGATATGTACATTACCGGTGATCAATTAATTTTTGTAAGGTTATGTTTATATGATCTATGCATGTTTACTTTTCTTATTGCTACATGATTTAATTTTGTTTAGGCAACCATTCTTACTTCTTACTTTAATGTATACAAAGTTTAGTTTATTTGTTGTACTGTAAGTAGTGTAATACTGTTGGACAAATACAGTTTGTTATTATTATTATTATTATTATTATTATTATTTTGTGTCAAATAATACCCAGAAAATGAGATTTCTTTTTATTATGGAGTTGTAACATTGCAGTAACGCAGATAATTAAATCAAAACAAATCCAAAAATCATGACCTATTGATTAAAAATTTATTTTTTATAGTATACAGGATGCGTATCTAAGATTGAAACTAAACAAAATATGGAATCCAAATGTGGAATAAGCAAGGCGCGCAACAATATTACATTGTGATGGAATACAGCAACGTGCTATGGAAACTTCTGCGGACCAGCGTCTAGAAACTTCGACGAACGGTCGTTCTGCGTGATACCTTTTGAGATCAGATTCTCGTAAAGGATAAATGGGCTATTTATTTTTATTATTTAAGCTACTGCACAAAATACTAGTTTTAAATTTGGTTTTGGTCGCTACACTCTAAAATAAACATATGGCTTTCTTGAATCCCCCACTCGCAGATCTGACAAGACATTGTACCGTTTAACTTAAAGATGGCTTCGACTGACATATAGTTCTTCCACCAAAAACTTCTCGCAAAGATGCTTTTAATAACAACTAATAAAACAGTTGAATATCTGTGCACTTTCATCACTGTGCTACTTATCGTGAGGCGCTTGATCGTATCAATACAATCGGTGCCTTTAAATTTTTCTTCTGGCAACTTTATGACTGATTGGGCTCAAATGTCAAGTCAACAGCCTATAGAGAATTAGAATTAGAATTTTTAAGAGAAAGCATTCTTTCTCTTAAACATTCTAATTACTTCTCTATAGGCTGTTGACTTACGTTCAAACTTCCTTAACTACACAGCATCATACACACAGATACCCAAATTGGCATAAATGATTAATTATGTAACACATAAAAATAATTCACCAAACAGATGGCAAATGGATTAAAAAAAAATAAGGGGGAGAAGAAACGTTAATTTCATATAATTAATGCATTTTATTTGGATTCAAAACGTCAATTTAACCAAACCCATATTTCTTTTGCTCTTCAACTTTCCACATGAAAGTGTAATGTAGTCTCTCTAGATTTTATAAATTTATTTATAGGATTAACTTTATTTCCACTATCTACTCACTCTGAAGTTCCCCGAATCTATGATGCAAAAGATCATTTTACGTTGCGAGAACCTCTAGTCGTAATCCCGCTTTAACCTAATAATTAAACTGTTCTAATTACTATTTGACGGCATTCTCGGAGTTAACTTTTTATTAAGAAGGACGCGGGAAAGTGGCGCATGAAAGTTTTAAACGGTCAGGGAGGGGCGGTAGCTTCCTTATTTTTCAGGAGAGGGTATAGACAAACTTCTTAACGGAATTAAACCACTGCGGGAATTACTTCGCGTAAAACTTGGCTTTTATCTACGATTCAGACAATAGGAATATGACGGGTCGAGAATTAACTTGTCAAAAGTAGTTATCAAGACCGATCTAATAGTCGAGTAGCGTACTTTGCTATGATTTCGGTAAAGTGAGATTCCCTTTTTATTTTTTCCTTCATGTTCTATAAAACCGGGTTTGAAGAAGCGCGAGAATTGATTTGCTTGCGGGTTGATTTTTAAGAGCAAATAAATGTTTTTTTAAGCAAGCAAAGGTATTAATTCTCACTTCATTTTATTTCAACAAAATATGTTGATATAAATCTGTTCACAAACTTTGACGGATTTGCGTTTTTTAGCATGGCACTATTTTTTTTTATTTTTTTTAAAGAAAATAGGTAGCAAATACATTCTTATGACCTTTGTACTTACCCCTTATAACCGATGGTCGTTTTGTTGTAACGGGTAAATCGATTAATTATAACGGATAACCGTTCCGTTATAACAGGTAAGCCGATCAACTAGAACCGATAGCCGTTCTGCCGCAACGAGTAAACCGATTCCCTCTAATCGATAGTCTATGTGGGGCAACGGGTAAATTAATTAATTGGATGACTTGTCAAAAGCCGAATTTGGAAAAAAAACATGCCTAAATTGCTTGCTTCTATAATCTACTGATTGGTTTTCTGATTAAGGGATGGCATTTGCTGTAATCATTTCGCATTTTTGCAATAACACCATCAGTTAATTTTTGCTTGCATGACTTATCTCAGAATGGTGAATAGGAAGGTGTGGCAAGGTCTTACTCAAGCTATTCACGAAAATTAATACGAAACCTTTGATTATTTATTTTTTTTGTTATCTTCTCAAAGAAAAACTGTAATACTTCAAGAAGATAAGTAAAAAAAAATAGATCAAACGTTTCGTTAATTTTCGTGAATAGCTTGAGTAAGACCTCACTTTTTTTCACAATCATTGACATACGCATGAGCACATGCAGATCGAAATAAATTCAGTTAAAAATCGCTGTGAATTACTGGATCGCATATTATATCAATAAATAGTACAAACCTTCTCTTTGCTTTCGTAGACCTAAAGATGTCTAACAAATTTAAATATACAGAAGAAGCTATGAAAAAAAAACCTTGAAGCTACTGCTAATGGAATGACAGTTGCTAAAGCGGCAAAAACCATCAACGTTCCAAGAACAATGTTACTATATAAACGTATAGGTAAAACTTCCATTAAAAGGAAGATGGGACCACAAACCAACTTCTATATAGTGCCCAAATATTAGTAATGAAGTAGGCACTGGAGTGAGAATTGCTTAAAAGACACTCCAAGACCTCACAAAATCTAACACCATCAAAGGCATCGGTAAAAGAGGGGTATATTAGAAATTGGTTCTTTGAGACTGAAAGTATCCTTAAAGATGATAGATTGGATCTAGCTTTAGAAGACCCAAAACGAATCTTCAATTGTCATGAAACAGCTTTCTTCCTTTATCCTAAAGAAAAACGCGTTTTAGTGGAAAAAGGGTCTAAATCAGTTTATAATTTAATAGATCCAGGAGAAAAAGAAAATATTACTATTTTAGTCATGGCAAATGCTGCTAGTTCGTTACCCCCCGTATGGTGGTTTTTAAATACAAACGTATTCCTCTCTCGCAGCTTCTCTACCTGAAAGTTGAGGCATAGGCCGCTTTGAGAATGGATGGATGACAGGGTAGAGTTTCTATGAATATATGGCTAAATTTGTTATCCATGGGTAGTCGAAGCAGAAATAAATTTTCCAATTTTGCATTTTGTCGACGGTCATTCCTCCAATTTAACAATGTTGTTAAGTGAACTTTGTGGAGAACATAAAATCATATTGATCAGTTTGTCTCCCAACGCAACACACATTCTACAACCATTAGATGTGGCTGTATTCCATCTACTTAAATACAATGGAAGAGAGTCGTTCATGATTGGCTCATAAACCATTATCATGAAAAGTTACAAAAAAGAAGATTTTTGCCCTCATCTGGGAAAACTAATGGAAACTATTACTCCAAGTATGGATTTCGCAAATATGGTCCACATCCTTGGAATCCAGACAATATAGACTACAGTAAAACAATTCGGGCAAACTCCGGAATCAATTGTTTCGGAAACTCAAACGAAAGAAACTTATGTCAAAGGTCACATTAGATTTTTGAGAGGGAAATACCAGAGATAAACTTTTTTGCTTTAAAAATAATATTGGAGAAAACTGGAAGGGATATATGGTGATGAAAGTTTATTTTCTATTTGGAGAAATTAAAAATCAAAGCCAATGAATTTGTAATGAAGACCACTGAAATTGAAAAAATATAATTTTTGAGTTTAATGACAACGATATCTATCTTTGAAATACGTGATGGCAATCTCTATACTAAACATCAACTAGAAATTACTGAGTTTGCAGCAACGGAGGATGGTAGGGATACTGAAATGACCTCAGCTACCAACAACCACGCACAAATGAAATCAGTGAAGAGAGTATGAGCACAGAATCAGTAAGTATGTAAAACTCCAAAATCAAATACCGATCGCTCAAAAATGGAAACAACAACAGCGGCTGTTACTCCTGTAACTACAAGTCGTAAATCTATATTCCTCAGCTCATTCAAATCTACATTATTTTAGCCTGGCGCACAGAAAAGCGTATTACCAAGAAAGGATTAAAAATGCTGGGAGATAGAAACTGGAAGAAAAGTTAAATAAAAAAGATAAAGCAACGGTAAAGAAAATATGAAAGAATAAGACAATAAAGATAAGTAACAGCACAATTAATATAAACAATGAAAGTTGGTATTGTAATTTATGTGAACAAGAGGACCAATTAAACATGATTAAGATCTGAGATATGGCAACACGAGAAATGTGCAAATGTGAAGCCAAAAACAAAACAATATATTTGCATTAATTGTTTCTAAATTATGGCTAAAATTATATTAAAAATTTTGGCCTTTAGTAGAATATGGTTGCTTTTCAATGTTTTTTTGCTTTCAACATAATAAACATTATTATATATATTTTAACATAACGTGTCAATTACTAGTACATTTACCTTAATATTATCAACAATCAGAATAGTTAGAAGTTCTCTTAATCGGCCAGAATGATAGGTACGAAACACAGGAATTTTTAAAGTTCGTCTGAAGAAATTGCTTATTCTTGCATATCAGGCACCCCTGCAGAGTGAAACCTCTTTCTAAATCAGCATTGCGGCTTTAAAAGAAATCGGTTACCCAAATTGACTAGAGGCATTCGTTTAATGCAAGTAAACTAGAGATCTCCTTTCGTCGATATGAACACCCATCTAAAGATTTCTTGAGGTGCATCCAGGTGTTCTCGTTGTACTCGTAGGTGCTTGGTAAACTTTTCAGGTTTGGTGAGTATGACAGCAATCCTTACGAGACCACGACTTACGCTGATCACAAGTTTTCCGTACCTGAACACCATGTTCAAGTACGGAAAGCATTATGAGCACAAGTTATGTGGATGCACCTTTAGTGAATCCCCACCTGAACCTATTTAAGCTGCAAATTAGTCGCACTTACATCTATTGCCAAAGCTAAAGAGTTGCATAAAAATGTTTCATTTAACTAAAATTGTAAATTGACATGCCTTCCTAAGCACTCAAATAAGCAGATCTTTCTTTAACGTACATAAAAACTACGCTATCTGGGAGAGATACGTTTTGCCTGCGGATTAAATTTAAACTGTTGGGACTAGATGTCGCCGGAACACGAGAAGTGTGGGAAAAAGGGATGGAACTACGAAACGAACAGTTCTTTTTTTACTTCCTCCTCTTCTTCTTCCTCTTCCATTTCTCTATATAAAGGGTGAACGCGCGAGCTGGGTAATAGAATTGAAGGCGACGTATAAATGATTACATCAATACCCGAACGATATTCAATTTATCTCGAACCTTTGTCAATGCATATCCATCCTTAATAATAGGATTGAAGATTGGCACGATCGAGTTGGGCTCGGATCGGGTTAGGAGTGGATTGAATGTCGCGCCCGTCGGTGGCGCCCCCGTGCGGTCGGACTGCCGAGTTAGTAACTCAAAGCGGCACGTAGCAACGCGATACCAGATACCCGATAACCGTCCCGTCCGAAGGGCTTTTTAAGGAGGCGGCGTTAGAAAACACTATAACGGATCAGGGTTAATAGACGTTCTTTCACGGTTTCCAAACGCTTAGTTCGTAGCAGTCGAGAAAAGGGGGCACATTAGCTTTAATGCGGGACTCTCCCAACGAATAAACAAAATTAAGCCGGATGGGAATCTTTTCATGAAGCGTAAATGGAAATCCAACCTTCGGGTCGGGACGAACGTACAGACACACAGGGATTGAGAGAGTCCCGCACAAAGAGCGACGTTTATATTTGAGAAGGGCGGCGCGGAGGATGAGGCAACCGTCTCCAACTTTAGCAATTTACTTTTTGCAATGGACTTCCCCGATACGAGGACCTGTTTTGGCGGACGAGGGCAGAATCTGGGGAACTGGAGTTGTAAACATCTTTAACTGTGCTCAGCAGCGTGCTGGGTATTTTGTCAACTGTGCTACTGTACTAGTTGTTTGTTTAGTTAGAGTTAATGGATGGAAATATATAGGTGGAAAGTACGTAAAGATGTTGTGCGCTTATTTGTGATCTGCTCTATAATTAATCAAGTAAATCTTCTCCTCTAACCCAAGTAGCACAAAAATATTAAACAAATAATTGCAAGCTTTTTACAGTGAGAAATTAACAAGTTAATGTATTTTGCTATTAACTGAAATAGTTAGGAGAAATTTTTCGCAAGATAATTTTTTCTCCTCATACAGGACGGCCTTTCAAGATCTAATATTGACGTATTACTGTGTACTGAAGGTACCAAAGAAAAAGCAAAATGAAAATTAAAAAAGAAAAATTAATTAACTAGCTAAGCGGATAAAAATCTGAAAGGGCGCAAAAGAACAGTTAAACTCAGGGTTACTCTCGCAATTAAAACTGGAATTTAATCATGAAAAGTAAACTGTGGCTGAAGAAATCTGACTTTCTTTAATTACTTCAAAAATTGAAAAGGTTTAATCAAAAATAAAAGAACAGAATTTAAAATGACGTTAACAATCAGAAATTTTATTATATTAAAAAAAGAAAAAAAAAAAACGTTAAGTTACAAATTGCAGGAAAAAAAAAACCATGAGCTTAGGGCTCTGGCTGAAATCAAAAACTGCATTAGACTAATTTACAAAAGGACAATGCAAATCCTTTAACAAACAAAAGACAAAACAGTTCAGGAACATAATCCTTTTTTACACAAAAATCCACGTGGCTTAAAAAATTAATACAAACTAAATTAAACGTGGACAATACAAGTAAATTACACCAGAAAATTTAAATACAAGCACAATGCTTCTATTCACCCAACCCGAGGTGATTAAAAATAATTGCAAATCAGCAAAATTTAAAAAAAAAACGAAAAATTAACTCTTTAAACTTATTATATCTTCCTGCACGAAATAATAAAAGATCTTACATCTAAATTGTGCACACAATAATATAATGCCAATTATTATATAATGAGTTCTTTGATGGATGACATAATTTCAAAATTAAGCGAAATAAATCTTTAAATAAAATGAAATACCAAAATGGCAGCTAACAAAATAAATTTACATGTACTTACACCGGCATCTTGTCAAAGAACTGGCCCCTCAGGGTAAAACAATTGCATACATATAAAAATCCTATAGCTGCGTGCGCTGCAACTCACAAAGGTCTGTTCGCCAACGGACGAAATCGCAAAACATAACAACATAAACAAAACAAGTGAACGCAATATGTACAACTGAATGAAATTAATATAAATTAAACAAATCAATTCAATTAACAAAATCTTATATAAAATAAACATTAATTTTTGAGAAAATTTGCCCGAAACATTGATAAAGGCAGATCGTAGTAAACTTTGATCACTGAATTTACAACAACCGGGGTGCCAGACCACAGCAGTATGTTCGGTTAAAAGCTCGAACTTACATCTCCTCTTAGCTTAATTGGTAAAGCGTTCATCTTGTAAACGGGAGGATGTAGGTTCGAATCCTGCGTGAGGACAAAAATTGTTCTTAGGAAAAAACCTCCTAATTATTTGAGTTATTAGCAGAAATACATTAATTTGTTTATTAAACCAATATTATATAAAAACTAAATGTTCTATATATCATTTCTTGAATATTTTACATATATTGTTTTATAATATGGATTTAATGATACATTTTAATGTACAATATACAGGCTGTTCAACCGAAATGAGTCATTAAATTTTCTTGAACTTCTAGTAAGAATTTGATTTTGAAACTTGCAGTGTAATCATCCCACCGTGATCTATTTAGAAAAATATTTCCAACTTTATAGCACTTTCGGCATAAATCACATACAGGGTGTTCAAAAACACATCTTCGATGTGGATACCTTCAGGCTAACAAAACTTTTTTTCTTTCAAATAGAACATGATATTTTTTACTATAGCATTTAATGCAACGAAAATTCTACATCAATTGATATAGTTAGGTGTACCCATTCTTTATAGTTTTTGTGATATTAGCTTGCCTAAATTCCAAGTTTCGAACAAATAACATTCTTTTCTCTTAAAAAACACTCTGTATATTATTTTTTTTAAAGAAGCGCTAATCTAATTTTGCATTGTTTGGTTTCCATGTCTGAGCAATTTATCATTGGAAGTAGTCCAATTATTAGTAAATTTTATGCAATTGCAAAAAAATCATGTTCACTGTAAAATATTAAAAAGCAATAATTATTATGTTATAGCGAACTTATACGTTAATATTTTCACCTGCTTATTAAATACATCGAAAATAAGGTAAATTTAAAAAAAAATCTGAGAAACTGTGACGGAATTTTGAGAGGGCATTTATATTGGACATTTTCGAAGACTTTGAACATCTGTGTGTATCGCTTAATACCTAGGCTAATACAAAAAGCCAAGAGCCTGCTATGTTTCAGAAGATTCCATGTCAGACGGCTCAACAAAAAAAAATATGATGTAATAGGTAAACAATATTTTAAATATTCTGGCGGTATTATTTAGGATATCTTCTTTAATTCTTTTGTATTTTTTTTTCAGGGTTTTTATTCATTGCAATCTAGGTATCCAATGTTAAATAATCAATATGCAGTTATTGTCATTCTCCATAAATGTAGAATAAACCCCAAAATACTATTTGTATTAAAATGTAACTTTCAACTTTTAGTCGTTGTTAGAAGAAAATATGTGACGGATTTGACAGCATTAGGACTCACTATAAAAGATATAACTTGTTAATACTGTGTATAAACCTACACAAATCCGTCCGCTGTCAAATCCGTCACACATTTTCTTCTAATAACAAATAAAACATTGAAAGTACGCAATTTGGTAAATTACCAGCAAATATCCGTTGTTTGTTATCGCGCCTCATGGCTTACTGTTTAATACTTATTAATTTGGAAAGCTCAGAGTCTTGTTGAATGAGATTGTTTTCAAGCCTTCCAGGAAGCCCAAAGATCAAGTGCCTTACTTTAGTAGCAGGACAGTGGCAGAAAATGTTCTGAATTGTTCCGTCAACTTCTAAACTCAGTCGGCATTCAGTCTCATCAGAGAGTCGTGGTTGCTTTCTGAAACCGCAGCGACCTGCAAAGACACAAACAATTGCTTTTCTGGTCAAGTTCCAGTAGTTCACTGGTTTTGATATGATTGAGTGAAATGCACTTTCGCGTCAGGTCTGCTTCCTTATTTTCCCGAATGAGTGAATACCAAGATATCCAGATTAGCGATAGATTATTAGACGTCAACCAACAAATATCTGCTTGCGACAGCATTTCTTCGTTGCATCTCCATTGCTCTCTGTTTGGAAGGAATGTAGTGAAGTATACATCGATTATTGGTAGAGTAGACATCATGTCTGCTGACATTCTCAGCATGCCGTCGAAAATAACCGATTCCACAAGTTTTTTTGCGACTGAAACGCTAACTGAAGAAGGGAGAGTATTGCAAAAATCTTAGCCATTGCATAATATTTAAATTTGATATTAAAAACAAAACATCATCCGGTTATGCACGATATTTCAGATTTTTGGTCAAATGATAAATTTAATTCACAATATTTCCACATAATTCAAAATCACTGCAATCGGAGTTTCGCCAATAGCATTCTGTCTAGCTTCCTGATGATAAATTGAGGCAATTAGGTTGGCTTTGGTTCTGATTATAGCGACCAGTCAGTTCTCACCCAGATTAACTTACGATGTCGACAGTATTAATTAATCAATCGCTTGTTAATTGTGAGCGACATCTATTGCACGTCATTATGTCGCTGGGAAGATGCGGTAATTCGATCTTATTGATACAATAGGATTTGATTCAATGCACACTGCCAAGAGTAGATTCTAAAGAAATCTTACAAGAACGGCGCAGAAAAGGTAAATATTTAACTGACACTCCAATTCATTAACATTAACCACAAGTTTTTACAAGCTACATAAAATAAGAGACAAGCAAATTTTAAATATTATTCAAATATTTTTTTTTCTTTTCTCGGGGAGTTAAAATTTTTTAGACGTGTAAGCGATTCCACGCATAAAAACGGACTCAAAACTGATGCAGTGTACACATATACAAGGCAAGGGAAATATTATATGCCATCACGTACGTTTGGGGCGAGGGTTGGATGAAGCACCAGCAGCAGTAGCAACAGTAAGAAGGAATATCAAATTTTCTTTTTGATGTATGCCACACGGAATATTAAATTGACAGGTATAAAATCACATGGCTATAAAAATATGTAGAATAATAAAAGTGGGAGGCCGCACTAGGGCGTAACATTCCAGTCACGCACGGTTTTTCCTTTTTTTCTCGCTTTCTGTTATTTCTCTGTGCACTTTCCTATATAAGCTCTTCGGGTTGTTCTTGGAGAGGAAAAATAAAAGCAAATGGTTAACGTTCCTATGCTCACAGCGTAATCCTCATTGTAAGGATTCTTAATATTTTTGTGGTAATGGCGACATGACTTTTTTATTTAGGTAACTTGTTTCTTGACAATAAATTTGTTTTTAAAGTATGAGAGATTATCTCTTACTGTGTCGTTTTAACTGTATTCATTTGCCACCGTCGTGGAGAGTATTAAAAGTGCTTTAAATGTTGATATGTCAGCGTTTTAAGTTATGAAATTTATTTTTTCCCCCATACCGACAGTAGAAAGGAACCAGAATATTTTCTTTGCTTCAACAAGGATAAGGAAATTGAAAATGTTTTTAGCAAAATAGTCATTTTTAAATCTCTGCGTGTTACACGTCCGATCGCGTCCCTTTTAGCTAAGCACATTTATCAAGAAGCCAGTCTCTCCTTGATTCGGAAACAAATTGCATGCATTGACCATACGTTCCACTGCTCTTCTCCGAACCAACTAGAATCTTCTACATCGGATAACTGTTCAACAATCCGAATCCGTTCAACTGCTGGTAACCTGGAAACAATTTCGTAATTTTGATTCCTTTGAACGAGCCATGCGCTCGACACCTATTGAGGCATTAAGAATAGTTGTTAAGGAACCTTTCTTAGATTTGAGACACAAATTCTTAACCGTTAAAATCTCCCATTTGAATTACACAGATATGGTTTATTTCATACCTTCAATCAATACGCTATTGAGGCTATCTATGATCAGCAGATTTTGGAGAAAAAAGAGACTACCATTTCAAGTAAGGGTACGCACTTAATTATGTTCATAAGTACGATAATTTTTTAATATAAAAAGAAGAAATAAAGTGTAATTTCTTCAAATTTATTAAGAAGCCGGATGTCAATTTTCCCTCATATACATGTTTAAAAAGAAGTGATGTAAATAACCATGTTATAACCCAGATAAATACTACAGTTTATACAGATACTTCAAAAACTAAGAATAGAAGAATAGATTTGCCATTTATGATTCAAAGAATAATTTTAATGCGTCATATAAAGTAAGGGGAAACCTCTTCATATTTCTGGCCGAAGCAGAAGCCATTAGAAAAGAACCTAACATCAACAGCGCTTGTATTATGTCTTATTCAAAAAAGTGTACTATTAGTAATTTTGAATAAAGATCAGTTCAGAATACATCCTATTCTACTTAAGGATATTATAAAATTGTTTGACCTAAAACATAATGGCCCCTAAGTTTCGCTTTATAGCATCAAAGATCGTGTTGGTATTGAACTTAAAGAAATAGTAGATTAATTGGTTAAAGAAGCGATTACCAAATGTTCGCAAATTAATGTAAGGCTATTCTGGAAGCACTTATTAAAGAAGACATATGGTCTTGGTTCACAAAATGTCTACAAAAAAAGGACAGTTTATGCAGATAACTAATAACTTAACGTTTTTTTTTTTTAATATGTTTAAATACCTTTGAACTTCTCCTAAATTAATCGAAATCATTTAAAGCATGACTTATATGATCTTCAACCTACCCAAATAATCTCTACCGGCTAATGAGATTTCTATTTTATTCAAAGATCCCAAATTTACACCTACACCAAAATATCACTTCAAAGACGTTATCCTTGTTATAGAGGAAGATCTTATCACAATCGCCTAAAATATCGTCAAATGCAAAATCTTCAAAATCCTTACTCTTGCCAAATCTCGTAAACCTACATTCCTAAGATAGTTGCCTTTAAACGTCTAAAATGCGCTCCGCACGTGTTTCACTATTTCATTATTTTGTGAAAAAAACATGACAGTAAATACTGGTTTATTATGTATATTATGAAAAATCATCTAGTTATTTCATTTTTTCTGCATTCAAAAATTAAAAAAAAAATTGAGGAAATCACTTGTGCATTTCTTTTGATAGTAAATTAGCATCACTTACATTGATATCCGGATGAGACAAAACCTGAGCTGGTATCATCAGCACCCACTACTAAATTAAAATCGCTCAAATAGTGAGTTATATTATTATTAAACATCAGTAACAAACCAGGCCCAAAAAACTGCATTGTGGAACAGCCTGCAGACCATCTGAGAACCAGTGCGCTCGCTGATTTAAAAAATTGACTTTACTGCATATTAATAAAATTCCCACTTAACAAAGCGAGACTTGACAAGAGATTGTAATTCGTTAAAAAAAGCCCCAAGCTTTATTCTACTTGTAATGGTTACTCTTCTATAAATGTAACTCGGAATATAAAGAAAGTCTAATAGAAACATTATATAAGAATGCCACAATCATAACTTCACAAGTAAACCGCGTTAAAATGTTTGTTAAATTAGCGTTCCATAGCAATTCAAAAGGTTTAGGCAACCTGTTCAAGGATAGAATATAAATATATGCTTAGCCCCATACAACACACTTTGATGTATTTTTCAGGAAAAACTCCCTTACTATATTTATTATTTTATTTTCATAATTTTTACCCTAAGAAAAACCCTATTCATACATGAATAGTAATTCATTTTCATTTGAAATACTATAGTTATTTAATGGTGGAGTACACTGACCCAACATTTGAAAGGTGTTAGTATCCGGTGAAGTTTCAACCGCGGTGCTACACCAACGTGTTTTAATGTATTTTTTTCGGTCCATCAGTTTAAAAAACATCGACTATTACATTTTATAATTCAAAACAATTTGTGCACCTGAAGAAGACAGGAAAATCGAAACCGGTAGTGCAGGAAAGTTTTTATTATTAAATGCAGTAAATAACTTAATAGCTTGGGAAGTATTTTTCAACATCTTATCCAAACTATAGTTATTGATTTGCGATGTCATCGTAGAATCATACTTCACTTTATTACTATAATCAATAAATATTAAATGTTCTTAAACCCCATTTTTGTTGCGGAGAAGTGTCTAAACCGATGCCTGTATGCGACGGTCCTCTACATATGTTTCTACTTTCAACAATCGATCTTCGACGGCCGTCTGACTCACACGCTTGCCTATCGTAATAGTGGGTGACCTTTCCCCCACAGCGGGCAGCGGTCCAAGATACAGCTCGCCCTACCTTAATGTAATTTTTGCGTACACTACGACCACTCCCTCTTCCGCTAGCTCCCCGCGGAGACACACAAACGTCTGAAATCGGTGCCAATCTATACGTGGCCCCAGTTCGTCGCTTGCCTGGATAAATTACTACAAAGCGCATTTCGTTGCATCGAATCATGGGAATCGCAATGTTCGTTCTGTACTTAAACGTGGTGTGTGTACGTATATTTATTAGGTATTTTTACATGAAATAAAAGCTTTAAATGATTAATTTGTGATTTGCAGTGGTGGGGCTATGGCCCCGTGGCTTTTTAAGAGGAGCCGCCCGTGGATCTGGAGATGGCCAAAAGTAGCCGAAACTAGTTATCATATATTATATATATTGTCGAGTCTTTTTACTCTTTTCACGCATGTCAAACCTACCGCTCATTAGATATTTCAATACAAACACATAATTGTATTAGCTATTTTCAATACCACCTATTTGCACTTTGTTACAGATCAAAAGTACATGAAAAAGATATCAATTTTACCAAAATCCATTTTAAAATATCCTAAAGTTTATGTATTTCAGTAAATTCATAACGTTATTAATACATGTAATATTAATTAACCCTAAACCTACCAAGGTGTGCTTTTGAGGCACAATTGATTTTGAAATTGCTGGAACTTTGTAAGTTAACTGCCCACAGACTGGAGGATTTTTGTATTCTCAAAATAAACTATTTAACACAGAATGACATAAAAAAAATTTTAAAAATATTTTTCCTATTTTACTAAAAAAAATTAAACATAATTTACCGACACGTCCTACCAAGGTGTGTCTTTGAGGCACATACTGTTATTATACTATAAAATGCATT
The DNA here is from genome assembly GCA_004143645.1 of Protaetia brevitarsis. Taxonomy (NCBI): domain Eukaryota; kingdom Metazoa; phylum Arthropoda; class Insecta; order Coleoptera; family Scarabaeidae; genus Protaetia; species Protaetia brevitarsis. The sequence goes on along the minus strand of RXPK01000151.1, from coordinate 313,616 downwards.
GCTACGTTATTTAAAACTAGGTATGTGGGTAAATCCCCCGTAATAAGATATGCTTTATATTTCGGGACTTTCCCCTTGTATGTAAGAACTTCCAGTTGCATATAAAGGGGAATTCCCTAAATGCGTTTTGCTAAAAACAGTCAGCTTACAAACTGCATTGCTATCAGTGTATTTGTGACTTTCCTAACGAACGCATTGGCCGTTTTAGGTGTCTATTGGTTAATTTTATTTCTTTTACCTAGTGGAGAGTATAGTATAGACCAGGTAAGCAAAATAAAGTTTTGATTGACCGCAGTAAAAATAGATTTGTTGTTTTATGCTTATTTGGTTTTGAAATTTATGCAGAAAGTATGACCGATTGGTTGACTGACCGACGCCGCCACTAACTGAAAAGGAGTTGCTCGATGCATTGTACGAAAGTGATGAGGATTTGGGAAGGAATGTAAATGATGGTGAAGATGAAGAAGAGCAAATGACGAAACCCCTTGTAGTGAAGCGGATTATCAAGAAACTGGCGATGAAGAAAGCGATGAACAAGAAGGAAGTGACGATAGTGATGCTAATGATGAACCCCCCGGCCATTCGCAAACTTTTATTGGAAAAGATGGTACCGAGTGGAATGCCACGCCGATTGCCAAGGAAAAAACACGTGCACACAACATAATTACAACAGCTTTGAACAAAGTGAAACTTCCACCTGGAGTGCATGTTGATACTCCTTGTGACGCATTCAATTTGTTTTTTGATGATACGGTTATTGGTATTGTGGTTACTTTCACTAATAAGGAGGCTGTTCGTATTCTTGGGATTTGTGGAAACCAGTTGACGACGTTGAAATCCGTGCTTTCTTGGCCTTTTGATTACTGCTGGAAGAAATAAACAAGGAATGGTGGACTATAATGAGCTATGGAATCCTTTATATGGAAATCCTGTTTATCGAGCGTGTATGTCACGAAATAGATTTACTCAATTACTAAGATTTATTCGTTTTGACGATAAAGCGACCAGAACCCTTCGAAGGCAAAAGGACAAGTTGGCACCAATTAGAGACCTGTGGGACCGTGTTAATACAAACTTGCTGAAATATTATCTTCCTGGCAGTAATCTAACCATCGATGAACAACTGGTGCCTTTTAGAGGTCGTGTATCTTTCCGACAGTACCTGCCAAGCAAGCCAGATAAGTACGGTATGAAAATTTGGTGGATATGTGATAGTGGAACTAGTTATCCGTTACGTGGTATACCGTACTTAGGAAAAGAAGGTCTCAACAGAGCAGAAAACTTAGCGCAAAAGGTGGTTAAAGACCTTTGTGAACCTTTTCTGAGAACCAAAAGGAATATTACGTTCGACAACTTCTTCACCAGCTACGAGCTTGCGTCCAGTTTGCTTACCAAAGGCAAGTAAGTAGAATCAAGTACCAACCACAGGGGAGTCTTCGGCTCGAGAAGTAAGAAAACGAAAACGGTGCTATATTTGCCCATCAAAGAAAAGCAGAATGTCAACACAGTTATGTGATAAGTGTAAGCAAACGGTTTGTGGTGAACATTCAGAGAAAATACTCACGTGCACAAATTGCAAACTACATAAATAACTTTCAAATATTTTACTATCTTGTACTATTTTTAAATATATCTTCTGGCACACAATATTGTTCTATAATGTTTAATCTTACTGTATACTACTACATGAAATAAATAATGCATATTTTGCTATTATTTACATCAACAATGTGTACAAATAGATGTGTGCCTGTGAGGCACACCTTGGTAGGACACGTTACGATAAAACGTTGGTAAGACTAGGGTTAATAAAATTGCTATAAGTTTCTTACAATGTGGAACTTCCGGAGATATTATTGTTTATTATGCGACATATAACGTTGGTAATATTTATTTTTTTCACAGTTTTTTTAAATGATTAAACATTTTATAAGTCTTGAAAGATTTGTAGACCGCGAGAATGCAATTTGGAAGAGAAAAATCTTCCCAATATTCCTTCTATTTCCAGAAAATGTACTCATCTACAAATTACACTAATTGCAAATGGCATCATTACTCCTGTGACCACCTATTGTTCCCTGATAATCTCCTTGATATACTACAGTTTGAGTAAACCGCATTCGAACGCCATAATCTTTCGGATAAAATCGGTCGAACGCTTCCTTCTATCCACGCTCCAAATATTCCAGTTTATATCTCCAAATTTGCGAAGGGGCTCTGGCAGCGCCGCAATTGGTACTTCGCGTTATTAACTCCTGTAATAATTATTATCCTGTATCGAAAGCGACGCCGATCTGACTGTACGTGTTTGTAGTACCTGTGATACCTCGGCAACGCAGATTGCGTACAATACGATCAGATAACAGCTGAATAGGGGTGGGCCGAACGGAGGTGGGATTTATACGTGGCGAAGCTTAATGCGAATGCGATAGTGACCGTGCGGCCGATAAACAAGTTGCTGGCGAGTTGATATGGTTAAAGTTCCCCCGGATAATAAATAATAAAAGGAGTACTATAAAGCGGTGAAGTATGCGCTGGCCCCAGTCGTTAATATTATCGCTCGATAACGGAATGCCGGCGAATAGGTTGTTGTATTGTAGATAGCGGCAGGTGCATGTGGATAGAATTATTTATGTATACGAAATTCAAACGTTTCCCTTGAGATTTGCCGAAATTTATGATAAGCGTTAGGCTTAATTAGATTTTAAACTTTGAAAATCTTGGTCCCCAAGTGAATTATCACGTGTTGAATGGCACAAAGGAGTTTAATATATAATATGGTGGCGCATACACTTCAGTTTTACATCCATTGTGATCGAGGATCAAAACTGTACGGGCGGATTCACGCGGTATTAACCGATGAGAAAAATATCATTCAGTTTCACTTTGGTCCTTCTTATACGTACGGTAAAAACCGACAGATGTTTCAGCTATAAGTGTGTGTTTCAGCTGTATGTGTTTGACCTTGGTGTTTTTCAACGGCATCATGTGTCGTTTACATCTGTTTAATAACACTGTGCTAATCGAAAATGTCAACTTTGATGTCGTGTTTTATATGTATTCCAAAGCATACGCGTTTTTTTTCTCGCATCTTCAATTGACCGAGGTATTTAATCGGTATTTAGCAGCTATACCTAACCACAACTTACTAAAATACAAAGGTGCGTAATGTCTACTTGATTTTGATACACCTACCTACAGTCTCTTAAAAATTATATAATTATAATTTGCTTCTATCTTCTCATAGTTTTCAATAGTTCTCAAACAGAAATGACGTGTGCACGAAGAATAAAAGTGTTATAACCAGCGACAAAAAAGCTTGTTTTGAAAATGTTACTTGTGATCGCGTGCGCTTAAGTACCTACATCGGAACATTTTACGTCTTCGATTGTCGATTTTAATCAAGGGTTTTTTCATTCCTGCTTATAGCAGCCTCTGAGTAAGGTATTTTACATTTACCAATCTCTGCCTCTCGATGTCAAAAAAAAAAGATGCATGTTACATCTCGGCTACCGAATTATTAAAAAATAACTTTTATAAAAAATAATGCATCCCACTATCAACTACCGTATACAACTACTAGGTCCCACGAACTACCATCACCACCACAAATCAGGGCCGGCAACCTTCCAACTCTTATCTCCTTAGCCAACTGCCTCTCCCTACGACGCCTACTATCGCCAGCAATCAACCTTCTACCGACTACCTTTATCCGCCACCAACTACTCTCACTCCCGCAACTATCGTCACCACTATCGCCACCTGTCACTACCACCACCAAATCCTCCACCGCCACAAACTACCCACCATTACCAACTACCCTCTCCAATCATTAACTACCCTCATCACCACCAATTACCCCAAAGAACGCAGGAAAACCATCACAATCAACCACCACCATCAATTACCTCTATCATCGCCAATTGGTCCCACCACTACCAACTACCCCCACCAGTACCATCCATTCCTCTTCCACTACCAACAGCTGTCCCCACCATGGTCAAATACCGCCCCATCAACTACCCATCAACTACGTCACAACACCAACAAGAATTTCCTTCCCTCGGCAACCATCCTCCCACCTATTCTCACTACTAACTTCCCACCCACTCTCAACACCAACTACCCTCACACATTCACTACTTTTGCAGCCACTGTGTTGCTAACAAACTCAGCTAAGAAATAAATCAATGTTTAAAAATATATATATGTACTGCTCTTTTTTTCAGAACACAATGCCCGGGATTTCAAAATTTTATTTTTTTAAAGTTCAATACCAATTTATTATTATATTCAATTTATATTATTTTTATATAGCTTGTCCGTTACGATTTATTTATTATTATTTTTTTTCAATAAAATCAATTAAATTTAAATAGTGGTTTCAATACACCCAGCGACCTCTCTAATCAATGAAAGAAAACTGTGGAAAGTGACTTCCTACCTGTTAGGTGGCACGGGACGCTTCAAAGGGGACCAGATCGTCTGTCAGAATCGTACTCAGGACGCTTATTAACGAAATAGGCAATTTTCTCACCTAACGGGCGCACCCTCAAAGCCCCTTCTCGGTTTATTAAAATTTGAAATAAGTAAATATCGAAAATCGATGTAAAACACTAACTGTTCAAATAAAAACAACCTTTCAAACCAAAACAAGTTTATCTTTATTTATTTACCCAAATGTTATGTTTCATCATCATTGAGACTCTTTGATCACAAGATACGTATGTTGGAATCAGTAAAATACTAAATAAGACAATCTTTTAAATACAAAATACTTGTTCGAATTATCTGGCATTTTTAAAGACTAAATGAGGTTATGGAAATGTCATATAATAAATTGAATTTCAAATAAATAACGGCGCCATCTACCCGTAAACAGCAAATACTAAAATTTAATGCAAACGATTATCTCTGATTATCGATATTTGTTAAAGATAGCTATTTTATCACAGATCAAACTCAGTGATATTATTATACAACCCTTACATATAAAAATTACTAAAATAACTACTAAACTAAACTAAATGGCGGTTCTTATAAATCTGACCCCAAATTATCGTATAGTGAAAATAAATTACACAAATATACAAGTTTCTCATTTAAATAGAAAGAAAACTGAATTAATTCTTTTCTGTTTTAGGTGTGGTGATTCAATGGAATACTAACTTGAAAAGGACACGACGCTTGGTAAACTCTGGTATTGGAATAGAGTTTCTAATGGAACGGGCCCCCGGTCTCGGTCAATGGTATGAAAAGGCAATCTGGTCGGGAACTCTTCGTAGGACATTTTTTATAGGATATTTTCTTGGCAAAATTGCAGGTATTCGATAAGGATTACATAAACAGGAGTTGTATCGATAGTTTTTTAGGTAAAACTTCTTGGAACTTTGATATTTTTTTTTTAAATTGTGGCATAAAACGTTATAGGAAAATTAAGACCGTCGTCTCTGGTAGCCACCAACAGAATGAGGATTCAAACCAAAATTATCAGTTAACAGCCTTCGATTGTTCTCGCTGCAGGTCGACCAACTTGAATTTTGAAAGATATCGCTAACCGACATTAAAATACCGTTATTTTCTCTAGTTTGAGGGGAAATACGCCAAACGTTAAAAACAAAACATCCCGAGGAAAGAAAAATCTCTCCGAGGAAAATATACACAAACATAAAAAAGATACCAGGTCAGCTTGAATTTACATATAAAATACAGTTTACATTACATAAAGGCAATATTTAGCATCTAATGCTAATGTTGTCCAGTTTAAATAACTATCTTTCACAAATTCTTAATTCGGCTGTAAAGTAGGCAACTGAGTACACGTCTCACTTTTGAATTACTTGTTCATGTAGTTTTGAAACCTGTTCTAAATGATTTTCAAATAGATTTCATACCTTAGATATCATAGCAGTACATACTTTCCTCTATCAAGTCCATTTTATTTTTCGCAAAATGATATACATACAAACCAACATACGTAAGAAAGCTTTCTTTAGTATAGATTACAGGCGAAGAATTAATTATTCTGACCAGAAGAATACCATAGTTAATTGAATTGCACTAATTATATCAGCAGAAATAATTATTGGAGTGAAGATGGTTATCTCAGTAAGCAATTATTTCAATGTAAAATGGTTATTTGAATAACAAATGAAATAAAATTTACAATTTATTATTGAATAACGGAATAATGAATAATTATAATCATTTATTATTTCCGAATAAGAAAATTCAGACATCAACTCATTTTTATTCTTATTTTGAATAAATTTAAATAAATTAAATACTTATATTGCATTTCCTAGTAAGATGATTAATTTTAGCCCTCCTGTACGCAGGATATATGAAATTTTACATACCAGGTTTTACCATTTCGTCAATACAGAAAGAATGCTTTTAGCGAGTATCTTAACTGATGTCACAGTATATTTGTTGCTAAAGTACTGCAATGACGGTTTCCGACTAGCCATTTCGTTTCACAGTAAAATATGCATGCTTGTCAAAGCATAATTTTTAGCGTAACTGAAATGATGCGGTAGAAATAACTGGCTCGTGATAAGTTTGATTGCTCGGCAAACAAGTCCATTATAATTTGCAATATTCCCTTGCTTACCATGCATTTGAATACGACACCTCATAGAAAATTCATTTTTGCTACTAAATTTAGTTAATGAGTTTCAGTTAAACTATATGCAAATAACATTATATATTTATAACTATATGTGTGTGCCAACAAGTATTTGCTAACTTCTCTAGTTCAATGTCACTGCTGATGATAGCTTTGGGATATTTTCGTCATGAGATAAATAAAAAAAAACAATCGTATAATTGACCACCTATTTAAGTTCGCCGGCATTAATGGGTGTTACTCCGATAACTGTAAAGCTTTATTTTAACAGCTACCACATTTAACTGGCTTTAACGCAACAATGCGCCCGGACACATATTTATGTACGCTAGCACATGCATAATGATATTGTAAATTCAGCACTGAGGCTTCATGGTCGATCCGATTCAATCAATTTCGTTATTGGTGGCCCGTCATTATCATAAATTGGGGATACGCGCAAGTCCGTAGTATATTAACTTGGAATTGTCAATTATTAAATTTTGGCCCGGTCAATCACGTGCAAATCACTGCGGGCTCTGTTTAATTAAAACGGAATCAATTAAAATTTGGATGTGGGAGGCAGTAATATGCTAGACTTTTTTGGCTAAGTATTTTTCAAATTTTATGGGTACATTTGTATGACATTTGTTAGATACGAAAACCATTTTCATGTTGTTAAGAATTAGAAATATAATTATTAATGTGTCTATCTACTTTGTATTATGTTTTATTAAGTAACTGTTTTTTTTCCGGATATCATTATTAAAAATTAATAATTGAAAAAAGTTCGATTTCTATAATAATCTCTTCAATAATTATATTCAACATTTATTATTTACTCATAAAGTATATATGCAACATCGTTATTTGTATATTCACAATAATCACATACATTTTAAAATAACTTACAAAATCAATGGATATTGGACAAAACTCACATATGTAAGAATTCCAGCATTGATTTCATACATAATTTTGAAATGTTGGTGAATATTGTAATTGACAAACTCGATGTTGTATACTTTACGAGTTAAAGAAACAGTACAATAACAGCTCCCTTTACACTTAAACATTTGTTAACGTGTGTATAATTTTTAATTTTAAATTTCTAAATTAATAACATGCTGCGTAATAAATTTTTGTTATGCGTTAGTTTTAGTTTCACGATCTTTATTACTTAAATGAAAATTCACACAGTAACAGGGGAAGCCAATGGTTAGAAATGCACAAGACACTTAATATCGTCAAAAATAAATTGACAAAACTTTGTGGAATAACTATTCGTGAGGGACAAAATAATTGTATTATTAATATTGCATTAAGAAAACATTTAAAGAAAAAATAAGAGCAAATAAATTCTCCTGAACTTAAATGGCCCTCTGTATCATATTTAATCATAATTTTTTTTTAATTTTGCTTCACATTTTGATGACTTATTCTCATATCTTATTTTTCGAAAGACTAAGTTAATAACTTCAGAGCAATACAATTTTATAAATAGGTACATATTTTTTTTATACAACCACTTCAAGTTTATACTTTAAGGAAAGATTAAATGGACATAAATTTACAATATTGTTTTGAAAAAAAAAAACTTCATCTTGGCACAGGTCGCCAGTTTAATTACAACGGCAAAATTTTAAGACAGTAATTAACTCTAATGCTAGGTGTGTATTAAAAATTACCCATATTCAGAAAAATAAAAACTGTAAATAACAGAATTGATATCCAAAATTTCAATCAATCAAAAAATAAATAGCAGGGCCCATTTATATTTTGCTGTATGTATTTTTATTTCATTCTTTTAAACTGTAAATAACAGAATTGATATCCAAAATTTCAATCAATCAAAAAATCAATAGCAGGGCCCATTTAAATTTTGCTGTATGTATTTTTATTTCATTCTTTTGAACTATTGCTGCATATGGGTGCCGCCCAAATGTTTTTCTATTCATCTAATTTTCAATAAGATATATAAACATTTGAAAAAGAAACTTATATATTTTTACCGCACAACAGAAAATAGTTTTTGCTAAATAATGTATTTCACAGTTGATTTTAATGCGTAAAAACGTCACTGTAGATATGTCTGTTTTTTTTTTTTAAGTGTTTATGCTGTACAATGATTGTTGACGAATTACATAAAACAATTTAATTGAAGAATTAAATATTTAACGTCACAGAAAGAATATGTACTTCAAATAAATTAAGGCAAAGTTTATATATGAATTTGAAATATCTATATAAAAAAAATATTTGCAAAATTATAGCTGTCATGAAGTTATTACTTAAGTCTTTTGAAAAATGTGATGTGAAAGTAAAGTCATCGAAATGAAAAGCAAAAATAAAAAACATATATGTAAGGGTAAGAACAAAACATAGTGGACTAACTCAGAAGTTTGACTTAAATATTAAGAAGTTTGACCAAGAAATTATAATTTCGCATTAATAATAATAATAATAATAATAATAATAATAATAATAATAATAATAATAATAGTAATAATAATAGTGATAGTAAGACTAATAATAATAGTAATAATAATAATGTTTATTGATGTCCAACAGGTGCAGACCCAAAGAGGACAAGTGATCGGGGAACCGAGACATGCGTATAAAATAACACAACACTTCTTAACATTAACATTGAGGCTGTTGGATGTACACCAGTTAACGAGTTTATTTAAATTTTCCTGTAGCATGTCTCTATTACATGAAAGTTTCGTATATAATTTAATATCATCAGCATAGGCTAGGACAGGACAGGTAAAACATTTTAAGAGGTCGTTTATAAAAAGATTGAATAAAGAGAGGCCTAAATTTGTGCCTTGTGGCACACCAGAATGTAATATGTATTTCGTAGGTACAAATCCGTTGTAAGATACATAACACTTGTGGTTACCTAGGCGAGAGCTCAATAAATGAATAGATGATGGAACAAAACCAAAACCTTCCAGCTTTAATTGAAGAAGTGGATGCTCAATTGTAACAAATGCTTTCGATAGGTCGGTATAAATAATATCTACTTGGCCACGCTTATCCAATACATCACAAAGGAATTGTGTAAAATATGTCAAATTGGTAATTGTAGAGCGACCAGTAATAATACCGTGTTGATATGGGGACAAATAAGAGCAAGTGCTATTATAAATAGAAGAATAAATATTTTTTTCAAACACTTTAGCAAAATTTGATAGAATTGAGATTGGCCGGTAGTTTGGAGAGGAGGCCATTATCACCAGATTTGAGTATTGGACAGATTCTAGTCTTTTTCCAAAGCATGTAATATACATAATAACAAAACAAAAAACAAATATAGAACGTCATAGCAAGAGACTCTTATAAATTCTTCTATTTCATAGCAAGGATATTTGCAATAAAATAAGTTTTAGCTACTTTTTGAAACATAAAGTCTTTCTAAACGAATTTAGGTTTTTGGTTAATCTGACGGGGTGGGTCAGAATACTGCTCGTACTCGCTATTGCGTATCGCTTGGCGACAATGAAAGCTTAAATTGCTTCTACAATAGATCAGACACCGTAAAATATATTGATAAAAGTTTCCTCGAAATTCTTGTGATTCAAATTTTGATAATCATACAATTGTTAAAACAAATGAAAGAGATTAATAAAAATCAAAGGACTACTGTAAAAGCTTACATCAAACTAGCTAAAAATTTCCACAAAATCAATTAAACGATTCACTCTTTCTGTCATTATTACTACCTACTTAGTAAAACGGAAATAAACATTCAGATCCTTAATCAGGCTATCCAGGCAATTTATATTGTTTGATTGTTTTATTTATACTATTTTAATTGTTCAATAACCACTGTCAATGAAAATCTATAAATAGACATATGCATTCTCATCAATAAAGCAAACTGAGATTTGATAATAGCACAGATTACATGAAGCAACAAATATGAAGTGCAATTAATAATAATAATAATTATAATAATAATCCTTTATTTTCCAGAAAGAAGTTTACAAAACTTAAAAGTCAAATAAAGTCATAAAAGAGAAAAATAATTAAGAATTTAAACTAACTAACGATATTACTAATAACTAATGTTTATAAAAGTACTCTCCAGGCTATAGTATGTTAACTTACAAAATATCTTTTTAATTAATCTTAAACTATAAAGAAGTAAATTGCGCAATTGCGCAAAGGGAGTTGACTTAATAAACTTTAATCCTATGCAATTATACTATTAGATGTTAAACGTAGTCTAGTGAATGGGTTTAAGTCGTATCTAACATTACGGCATGCGCAAGCACGCACAGCTTATGTCCGCAAAGAACTTTGTTTATTTTTAAAATGAATGTACAAGATATTCTAGATTATACAGAGATACCACGTAAGTAGATGGAGATCTATGAAAATACCTGCAATGACTTTCTCTGAGAAACCCCACCATGGCTCGGATAGCGCCTTTTTTGGAAGATGTAAAGTTTGGTTAAAGCGGGACCTGAGAGCCCCATACCCGAAACAACCGTCTTAAACGCGAAACTTCAATAATCAGCTTAGTAAACTTTCTTAATAAATTAACTGATACATCTGTTCTTATTAACGAAGTTTAATATACTGATGACGAAATTTTTTGGAATCAAATCATTAATGGAGAATAGCCATTTGTAGGTCCGAAGAAAATGTATAACTAAAGTTTTAATGGAGATTAACTTTTGCTTTGCCATATGGGGGCCAATAGAGGCATAAACAAGTGGTTTCGATTAAATGCAGACATTATTTTGTGGGAGTCGCGTTTAGACAGCAGCTTGTTGGAACTACCAGGTGTCTACATGTTAAGACGCACATCGGTTTTTGCTGTATTTCTACGTCATCGTTTACCGAATACAGTGGTATCATCTGCGTATATCACCATTTTATAATCTTTCAAGGAAAGTGGCTATTGTCATTTAATAACATCGAGAAGCAGACGGGCAGACGGAAGCTCCCTGTCACACCTACTGTTAACCGGTAACCAAGCCGGAGCGAAAATACATTTTTTTATTCGCCTTAAGCTACAGAGATCACTAATTGCTACTAACAGAGCGTACTAATTGCGTCCTTTCAGAGAGGTATGAAATAAACCAATTCAAAGCGCCACCCCTGATGCCCATCCAATCGAGTTAAAAAATGTTAAAAAATTGATCAAAATTGATCAACCCCCAAAGTCCTACTTAAACTACCAACTTTTACTACAAGTGAATAATGCCTTTCGCATTTAACAGATCTGAAGTCTTCACGTCTGCAACCACCTTACCAGCAGCCCCCCTCAACGTGGAGAGACGGTTAATCCTTTGGCTTTTCAGTACCACGTTGTACTGCCGCAGCGTCGTCCCCTTTGGAACCTTTGTGTGCGGCGCCGATAATCTAATTTCACTTGTGAGCTTTCGATTCAGACGTTTGACGCTATCTTGCGATTGACACGTCCGGGATTATCGCCAGTCTCTGACGCTGTATCCCATCGGGTTGCTCTCTCTCTTTGGCTATCCGGGTTAAGCGAATGGGAGCGGTAAGTAAGGCGGGGAACGTAGAGATTGTTCCCGGGAAAATGTGCTGCTATTTTTAAAATCACGGTGCTGCCGAAGTAAGGAGTGGAAAGGTTGGTTGTCATTGTCAATTTCGTCGTCGGGATTTCGAACAACAGGAAAGAAGGAAATTTATTTTCTGTTACTGAAGATGTAGAAATCGACCGCTGGACGTGTTTTACATGGGACAGTTTTTTTTATATTAGGTTATATAGAATAAATAAAAACTGTTTCTACTTTCGTTAAGAAGTGCGAATATTTCGAGGTAAACAGATATTTTTAATAAAAATTGTAAATTGTATCGGAAGTATACAAAGAACTGTAATTTGGAAGTACGCAACTCAAAATTGCTTCGACAGCCATTGTGAAAATGGAGGAAACGTAAACAAAAGCGAGAACGTGACATCGCTGCCGGCTACGCCAACCGCTGTTTGTAACGCAAAAACATTCGCCGTAGGAAGTCGAGCATAATTTGGGGCATCAATAAATTGACGTCCAGTTTCCCGCATATGTAAATCTGCTCAAAATTTTTTTTCCAATTAGTGCCTGGAGATCGTACGATATCGGCGGTACTCTATGCAATTTTTTATTTAATGGGTACCTCTTTTGACGTCGCCATTCCGGGCAACGAGGTACACATTTTATGCTCGTCGCACCATCGGGCACAAACTGAATGCTAGATTTATGTATTTGAGTTGGGCCTTTTGCGTCCTTCCCTTTGTTAATAACGATTCATTTTTTTTTCCATTTTTTAACACGCCAGCGTAGAAAAGCAGACCTTTGTCACATTCTACAATTCTCAAAAACTAGATACAATACAGACACCCCAATAATAAATGGGGCAGTGGAGAGGTAATGTGTGATCCAAAATTCATATAAGAGGATAAAATGTGAAATTAGCAGTTAATGTTACAAACACCAACTACTTTCGTTTATAGGGGCAATGCACATAATTTTTACTATATTACCAACTTTGGAGGAATATCATTGGTAGACCGACAGATCTGTAGTGCGTTTATGTTGCGGCCATCAAATAAATTTACTTACGTTTATTACTTCTATGGTGCTAATAATATAGTAACGTTGTTACGGCATCTTATCTTGTGAGTCAATCTAATTCGTGGCAAACACTATCTAGCAGATTAAAAGTCGGCGTTCACTAGCATATAACTACGAAAATTGATTTGTAATCATGACTCGCTAGTAATACATTCGTACCTGAGGTGAGCAGCACGCAAGACCTATTACTACAAAGTTAATAGACAATTAAATTTGCTAGGGAAAATTTCACCTCTAAAGTAATTTCCCAAATAGAATAGAATATTTCAGAATAGATTTACAACACTTGGTATATTCACAACCAGTGGATGTGAAACAATCCGTATAGGTTGTAAATTTACTTCAAAAAAATAGAGGTCCCAAGTTGCCTCTTTTTAGATTTTTTTTTTTTAGATTCGAGACTACCAAAGTATGCTGTCCTACCGGTCTTGTATACAGTAATCGTCAAAATTTAATTCTATTAGAGAGTTGGAAGATTTCGCTTTTTTAAAATAGAGACAAGACATATAGCCTTGTCTCCCACCACATGCCTAACGCCCAATATCGTTTCAACATTGGCATCGGCGCGTATTGCAAGGTCATTTTGTGCATTGTATAAGATTTCTATATTAAAATTAAAATTTGTCGACCACGTAGATACAATTAGGGAAGGTGGGGCAAAGATGGGGCCACGAGGCATGATGGGACATCGCCTTATCCACGAAACGCAGTAAACATCGTCAAATATAGCAGTCCTAATATTGACAAGTGCTGTTTTATGTTGTTGTATGTAGGAACTTTACTAGTGTACTAACAAGTTATTGCTGTTGTGCGTGAACTTTGCAATTTCCAGAATTCGTATTATTTTGATGGTGAGTCAATGCCATATCGAGCATGTGTAAATTATTTACAAATACACTTTTTGTGCTTATTAATTGACATGTTTGCATGATTTTATATAGTGTGTTATTTGTTTATTTTAATATTTAATATGTTATTATAACATAACCAGAAATGTCCCAAGGGCAAAGAGCTATTGGTATGGGGCAACATGGGGCTCATTATTTTTCAGTCTTGGTCGTTATGGGAATCCCTTATGCTTCTCGAAGTGTGATGGGTATTTCATGTAAATAATGACAGGACAAGAGAAGAGATCAAGAGCCGAATTTTGGCAAGGAAAGCAAAGATAGATTTTTAGAAACCGTCACGGAAATAATCAAGTTCTTCTGTTGGGAAGATGACGCTCAATGTTTAGTATTATAAGGGGAGTATTGATACGATGCCATGATGGCGAGGTTGGGTACATGGAGGCTGTGCGAGATAACATGGATGAGTTCGTCTTCTATTTGTCCTCAATTGTGAAAATTAAGTTTAATATTCTTATTCGTATTATATTTTTTTTCTATTTTAAGTATTTCCGCTTTTAACGAGTTTAAGCTTTGTTCCGCATGTTTTTAAGAATATTTTAAAATCTATTTTTTTTTTACTTATTAGCTAAGATTTATGGTAAGACCTTCTTAACTCACCGGAACTTGTAAGTAACCATCTTGCCCACATGGGGGCAAGCTGGAGTATTTACACATTTTTTTCAAAATTTCTCACAACGTTCAAGAGTACCCATCGAAAAGTGTAAATTCATCCATTCACAGATAAATATTTAAAGATTCAACAAGCGTACTTTAGAACCTTGTATATCAATTTGCAATCCTGATACAGTGTTCTAAAGCTTAATGTTCTCATCTTGCCCCACCTTCCCCTACATATTCAGGTAAGAAAATATCTCTCATTACCGGAATTTCACGCCAACTAAGAAAAAATATATAGTTGAAACTAATTTATTCAAACGCAGATTCATTTTCTAATAAATAGAATTTGGCAGGCCTTAATCCTTGTATTAGCAATGGGTAAAGTGAATAGTTTTTACAAGGATTAGGCATACTCGTGTTTTGACAGCTCTTAAGAAATCTGTAAACACGAACACCCACTCATGAAGAGAACAAATACAGGTGTATCTAGTCGTTGTAAAAAAATTATTCCCTGTAGTACTCTGTACCTTCGTAAACCAACCAGATGGTATCTTGATGTCTGCACCGAGAAAAACTAAAAGATCTGTTCCAGGAACGTACTGTAACATTTTCGTGGCTCCGGTATTATATTTAATAAAAAGTAGTTATTTCACTTCAAAATTATGAAAAATAAAATAATAATACTAAAAATACTGATTAATAAATAACTAAACATTTAAAACACTAATAAACTAATTTGGGGCATCAATAACTTAATACTCATTTATGATACTTTTTGAAATAAAACTTCTGAGTATTGTGGCAATTCCAATTCCTTTATTTATTTAATAGACCATTATTTTACTTCTGACGTTTTACTTTGACTTTATTTTTCTATTTTTTCCAAGGATCCTTGTTTTGTTATTTTTTCTACCGAACTATCTAATTTAGTTTCGTCCACTAATTTATAATTGCGTAAGGTGTCCTTATTGGACAAATTGGTCAAAAACACGTTAAAAGTAGGCTAGCGCTAAACATCTGCATTCCCAAATACGTTAGCTGTCCTTTATTATGCAACTATAAATTAATAGACGAGACTAAATTAACTAGTTCAGTAAAAACTAAAACGTACTAAAACGTCAGAAGTAAAATAATGGTTTACTAAATAAATAAAGTAATTGGAAGTGCCAGAATACTCAGGAGTTTTATTTCAAAAAAATTACAACCTAATTGGCCAGGAAAACCCAAGCAATATACACATACATTTATATTCAATTTATTTAAACTGATTTATCGAGATCTAAGAGGTGGCGCCATCTGTCGCCACAGCGGGAAACGCAAATAGCCAATTTACATACTTAGGAATTCCATAAACTGGATCACTTGTAAATCCCTCTATGCTATACGGTCAGGACCCTGGAGTTAAAATTTTATTTACCTCACTTGTAGAAAATACTTTCTTCGTATTTGCGTTTGATTTAAGAAAATTATTTTAATTTGCTTTTTTATAAAATAGAAATTCATTTCTTTACCACAAAATTTTCATTCTCAAATTTCTTTAGTCAACAACCCTCGAATCCTTTTTTTTTATTCAAGGCAATCTTTACTAATTCAATCATCAAATCAATGAAGACATGGTTTTACTAGATTCCAAACATATGACATATGTAGCTACTTGCATTCAACTTGCAACAAAGCACGTCCTAAATTCAAAATTCCAATGGAACAGAATATAAGTGTAATATAAATTTGACTCTCTTTTACATAAAAACTTGCTTAATGTATATTAAATATTAATATTTTGGATTAAATGTCATTACAGATATCTTTTGAATAATTAGCATTTTATATACTTATTATTATCTACTTCTATAACTTTCTTATGAACAAAAATATATATTATTTTTTGATCATGACTAAAAACATTGTTTTATAAAAAAAATATATAATTTATTTGATCAACTTTGAATTATGATTTTGAGCATTGTGGGTAAATTGCTATATATTTATTAAACTTCAAACAGTATTAATTTGTCTTTACAACCATCTCAATGCAGTAAACATATGTATTGTATAATATATAAATAAAATGATACCACAATAAGG
The DNA here is from genome assembly GCA_004143645.1 of Protaetia brevitarsis. NCBI lineage: Eukaryota > Metazoa > Arthropoda > Insecta > Coleoptera > Scarabaeidae > Protaetia > Protaetia brevitarsis. Next base: position 296,823 of record RXPK01000151.1, on the reverse strand, counting down.
AACAGCAATGGCCCAAGAATGGAATCACGAGGGACTCCAGGTATATTGAAGCTTTTCCGCTGTGTATTTTCTCTAAATTACCATTTGCAAATGACTAGACAGATAGGACTTTACGATATTGCGGGCAGATTCTTTAATTTCACATGCTTTTAATTGATTTGACCAAAGAATGCTGTCATAAAAATCCACGCCTGTTGAAGCCTACACAGAACTATGTAGAAACGTTTTATGCTCTACACAATGGAAAGGTTCGCCAGATGACAACAGGAGACGCACTACCAAGGACAACCAGGGACAAATGCGGAAGCGCTGCCGTTATACCTCCGCCTACACTTCCTCTCAGTAGACGCACAGACATGCCATAGATATCGTTCGAATTCTTGTTATGTAACCCTTGAATTGTGCTTTGAATTTCATATGATGTGGGTGTTATAAATATAGATTGTGTTGCTGTATGATATCCTCTTTGGAGTAATGCATTAGGACCTTGATTTGATCCTCTCAGTGTTCCTACACTAAGTTTTGAATTGTCGGAAGATAGTTGTTAAAATATGTACCATCATAGCAGATTGATCGGTTGCTTGTTTTCTTCATCTTCCAGGCTATATCTATATCTAGGGACATACTATATATAGATTAGTCTTGGTCAATTTCATTACATGATGGGCTGTATGATATAACTGAAGGGACTTACTTGAAATTTGCCAGTACTGGGGCCAGTTAAATTACTAAAATAAACAGCGTTGAGAAAAAAAAATAGCTTGCTAGCGACCTAAAATGGAGATAATGACGTAATATCCCCTTCATAGGAATACTCGTATATTTGGGAAGAACTATTCCTCTGGCAATGCAGGTGAAACGAAAATTTCATTAATTAAAGCGATCGGTGGTTCTGAGATCTGTAAGCTAATACCAGAAGGTTCCTAATGAAGGATATCCAAGAAGACGATCGAAAATGCGGGGGCAACAAAACATGACTTAAAGAATGATACCCTTAGAGTCAAATACTTATTTAAGATATTTTGAGGTTTGACTTACATTATTTAGTAACTCACGTCATAGCTTCTCTCAATTTATCCAATCAAACTGTCGAAAAACGAAGACATCATGCAATGTTTGTGTCGTGTGCGATATTGTTCGTTCCCGTATCGGCATTGGATCTGAACTTAACAAAGCTTTTATCTTTCCGTGCCTGAAGTTATTCTCGACTGATACAAATGACGATGTAGGTCGGCGATTGATCGGAGTTGGCGCTTCCACCGCACGTGTGCAAAGTGCAAGGATGCGAACGCAGCGCCATCAGGACAAACGGTTTTCGTGCAACACGGTGAGCGAACAACCGCGTCGCAGGATGCCTGTGCTCGTTCTTTTGGCGTAATTACCGCCCAGGGAAGCCTAGCGCTGCTGCGTGACTGAGTTCGGGATTTGATGTGAAGTCGATGGGTCGTCATTGTCAGCCCGCTAATCGATATCTGCCGTTGTGTAAGTAACAGAGAAAGCCGAGGTAGGCCAAAGTTCAATTTTGGAAAAACAATAATCTCGTTCGGATCATTCATCTTTCGTGCAAATTGAAGTCGTAAGATTGAATAAAACAAACTAAGGTTCTCAACTTCGTTGACTTTTAAACGGTTTCCAATATATTTGGATATAAACTTTATTATTGTCCTTGCCTTGAATGTTAACCACAATGATAAGAACGGTTTCCTAAGTCACTATTCGCCCATTTTTTTAAAATTATTTAGATAATAACAATACGTTAGCCTGCTTGTGTTGTATTAGCTCCTTACTTGAGAGTTTTTGATTTCACTGAGTTTAGTTGAATTGCTGTTACCTATAGTATTGCTGTGTACTGACTGAATTCAAAAAGCAAAATGAAAATGCTCAACGGAAATTTTTTTTAAAGAGCGCAAAAGAATAATTAATCTCAGAGTTACCCTCGCGAATTAAAACTTGAATCTAACCACGACAAGTAAAAAGTGGGTGAATAAAATCTGACTTTCTTAAATACTCCAAAAATTGAAAAGGTTTAATTTAAAATAAAAGAACAGAATTTCTAACTCAACGACGTTAATTAACAAACAATAATTTATTATAAAAAAAAGAAAAAAAGGTTAATTACTAATTTGCAGAAAAAAAAACCGTGAACAGAGGGTTCTGGCCTAAATCAAAAATTTCCTATACAAAGCAAAAGATTAGGAAGATAATTCTTTTTTTCAAAACATTCCACGTTTTCAAATAAAATAAAATAAATTCGTGGAACACTAGAAATTATACAAAAATGAAAACTAAAAACAAGAACCCAACATTCACCCAACCCGAGGTGATTAATAATCAAAAAGGAAACAGCAAAATAGAATAACGAAAAATTTAACTCTAAAAAATATAATGAGAAAATTACAACTAATATCATCTTTCCTGCGAAAATAATAAATGATCTTACATCCATAGTGTGCACTCACCAATATAACAATAATTATTATTATGCGAATTCCTTGATGGACAGAATAAAACAAATGACGCGAATCAAATTACTAAATAAAAATGTAATACAAAGTGGCTAACAATGATTTACAAAATTACGTCTACTCACGCTCGCAGTCGACCAAGGAACTGAGTGACAAAGTTGAACAGTCGTATTTCAAGCCACGCACAACGCAGTGTTGTGACCGTGTCGTATGTTCACCGACAAAAATAAAGACGCTGACAACAAGAGCAAATAAAAGATATCTTGAAGAGTGAAATTAATTTTAAAAAAACTTAGCATTAAATTAAATAAATTATACAATTAACTCTTTGACTAAAATTTATACAAAAATAACATTATTATGAAAATTTCTCGGAACAATGATTCAGCGGTTTTACGCAAATCAAATATGCAACACAAAATATACTCGCGGTAAACGGGATGCCTGCTATCCATAGCAGTATGTTTTCGTTGTATCTTATTTTTTGTAAATATAGCGAAAAATAAATTTATTACTCTATTATTAATGATATTCGATGCGCTGAAGGGACAGCTATTTCTAGAATTATTAGCAGTAACGGGTTCGAATCTTGCTTTGGTAAATTGCAGTAACCTGTTTTAAAAGGAAGATTTATCCCTGTGAGGTGTCCAATAAGCGTCAAATACCTTAGGCTTTATCTTCTTCACGATAAAACAAATCAATAATCATGTCTTTTCAGACACATTTATTTAAATTTAGAGAAAACTAAACACGGTAGCGAGATTTTTTTAGTAATTATATTAGTTTTTTTTATATAACACTGAGTGGAGGGCGTGCATTAAATTGTTCTGAATGACAAAAATTACGTCTTTATCACCGAAAAGAGCGAAGAGGATGAATTCCTTTGAATTATTACAATACTTCTTTTTATGACATTAGGAAGAGGAAGAACATTCAAAATGTTTTAAACTATGCTTAATCCTCTTTCCTACACACGAAAGACGCTGAAAAGAGGTTCATCCATTTCCCCTTTCCATCCCTTTCTACGTTAACAAGGAACATTTCAAGCAATTTTAATGGATCTTCTTTATCATTAAAAAAAATGAAAATATTTTTGAATTTTTGTCTTCTCTCCAGGTGTTGGGAAAAAGGAAGCAATAGGAAATCTCCCTGTATGGTCTATTTTCTAACGCGTAGAAATAGTTGCCTACAATACGGTTGATGACGTTCTACGGAGAAAATCTCAAACGATAGCGCTGCTAGTAGCGTTGCCCTAAACAGTTGATTTGATCGTGCGTACCGCGTTTTTCGACGTGACAAATAATTTTTCGAAATTAACCCTAATAGGTAGCATCAATGTCGGAGTGCAGTCAGGATTTTTGCCCAGTATATACGCAACTTTCTGTGATACAGGGCAATAATAAGTGCTTTAAATACAAGAATATTTATTTCGCAGTTTCACAGTTGGACAAAAAGCAGATACACAGATGTAAACAGGTGAGTTCTATATTTACATACAAATATAAATAAAAATGCATGTATACATTCACACAAATATTAAATTGAATAATAATATTGCAAAGTGCGTGCAACAAAAATGATAATATGAAATAAACAGTTTGACGGCGATGATTCTAATCGCTTACGGAATAAAGAAATAGCGGTAACTGAGCTAGTGAATTAGAGCTTTCAACAATGCCTAAAATAGTGAACTCGCCCTCTATAACTGACAGAAATGAATTAGACTAATCATGCAAAAAAAACAGTAATCAAAAGTGAATCTCGCGATACAAATTACCCTAAGAATTTGTATACAAAAAGAAATTACATGAGATCAGCAATTGGCTACTACTAATGCCACTACAATTATTATTTATTATTTATTCTAGGTTGTAAAATCACTTGCAATTCTTAACCATTTCAATAAATTTATTTAATTTCATTGATAACTAACACCTCTTTTAATAAAACTTATTCTAGAGCAAAAAAAGATTATTTCATTCTATTCATTTCTAGTTAACTGAAGTTTCATGTTGGTATTTAGAAAATTAAATGAAACCCATATATTTTAAATGACAGTTTCACAAAAATATATTTTCGTTATTTAAGTATTGTATCCTATTTAAGTGTAGGAGATAATAGTCCATGTTTTATAAATATTTTTATGCGATAAACATTTAATGTTTATTCACCTCTTTTCATAAATAATAAATACAGTGCTTGTTTCTTGCGAAATATTCAATTATTTCCAAGAATACCTTTATACGCTTAGAAATTGATATCATTGGTTGAAAATTGATTATGTTATTGCGATAATTTATCATTTCTTTTGTAGAGAATGTACATTTGCATTCAATTTTCAAACAAGAACCATATAAGACGAGAAACAGTAGGATATACATTCAAACTCCGCACTCTTAGTGACGAGAGCACCCTCTAAGAATTGATACCAGAACTTTTCAAAATCAGTCCCCGTCACATTGCACAGGCATAGCAACTTTTTGTCGTTAAGTTAACTATCTCTCTCTAGTGTCTCTGATCTAAACGTCTTATGTCATCGCTGACAGGTGGCTCTTAATTTTCACGCGAATACAATATAATTAAATGTGTTTTAGGTAAATAGGTAAAATATGGGTTTCAAACGTATTCCACCCGGGAACTTGGCAGTGTCGCATAGGTGGGTGAAATTGTAACTAAAACTATTTGAATTTGTTTACAAACAAAAATCTAACCTACAAAGCCGTGCATTCTGTCATTCTGTTCTTAGGAACGTTATTGGTGACAGATGTGGGATTTTCTGTCAATTGTCAATCCATTCCAGTAGATAGGTTATTTTCGTATCCAGTTTGCAATTACTAATTGCAAACAAAGCCGCTAAAGCGCCATCGCGTAATTCCTTAAATTAATAGGCAAATGATCAAAGGCGTCGACACTAAGTGAAACTAGTGCTTAGGCTTAGGTTTATACTATGCTATACTACTACTAACTTCTGCCACAATCCTACAATTATGCAGAGACAGGCTCGCGCGGAATAGCATTTCTTTACCCTGAAATCTTACAGCATCGTTATACATGGAAACATTTTAGCCTAAAAATGGTTGATATAAATTTGACGTTACCTATGATACAGATGTCACACGCGTCGTGTACTAATCTGAAGAAACTAGATAAGTATTTTATTACTACAATGGCAAATGCTTAAGTAGTTACCGATTGAAAAAAATCATATCAATAAATTCTTTTGAATATTACATATCTTCAAGTATATAATAAAATGGATAAAAAAATAAATGAGATTCAACGGTGAGATCTAACAATAAGAAGAAAAAGATATTAGAGTGAGTTTCACTCACTTATCACTTTAAAGGTTTAAAATTTTAAATTAAAGTTGTTATATATAATACACAGACTTTTGTTAAAGTGTTAAAGTAGCACTTATTATGAAACCGGCCCTTACGTATAGAAAATATTTTTGACGATTTTAGTGTTTAACTGTTATAGTGACACAAATGATCTGACTGCTGGTTTTATTGCACTTGTACTGCGTTGCGTACTGAGCCGATTAGAAAATTTATGGAAAATTCATTGGATTCATTTAAAATCTTTAATTATCTATAAAATCCCGCATGAAGTATCACAAATATTAAACATAAATTAAAAGGGCCTTGAGTAAGGCTTAATTTGGCAGAATCAAAAGTATGTATAGGTTGCCATTTAAAAAAAAAAACATGTCAATAAGCGTTTTAGTTCTGTTGCTACAACTAAAACAAAATAAATAACTACATATGCGCGCCTCAAATCCGATTAAAGGGGATTAACGAGTTTCAACAATCGATTCTGTCGATTCGCTTACAGTACTTTAAGAGTTCGCATTAATTTGATGCTGACAATAATTCATTTACTTTCGGAGAACTGTTTAAATTCCCTTTGTGGAATTATAATTGCTTTTGAGATAAACTTAAAACAACATTCGAGCGGTACGACTAAATGGGGCACCGCTAAAATATAAGCCCCCAAAATAACCCGAAATAATTATCAAGGCCCACCGCATTCACCTAAAATATCTACCGAGCCCTTCGCGAAACGGCTTGATAAATCCCAGCTAAATGCCCCGACATCACGACAGAAATTATAGCAGGTATTAGGCGGGAGCATTAAAAGTTCTAGCGAGCTATAAAGAGGTAGGTAAACACTTGGACTTGGGTGGGAAAGGAAACTTAGCCGAATGCTAGAACCGACGGGAGCACAACTTTCTTACTGAATTAAATATAATATGGAAACGTTCACGACGTAAGTTTCGCCACAAAATTAAGGCAGCGGTAACTTGTCCCGTGATTTTCGACGAAACATCTTCGCGTAGTGAAATGGATGAAGGTTGTTAATTTACTAACACTTAATACATAAAAAAAAATAATAATAAGTGCGTTAAGGGTTTCGTCTGTAACAGACGCAGGTGAAATCTGGGATACGAGCGACTTTTTGTCCGCATTCCCGTTTAGTAACTCGTCTATTATGCACTCCGACAAAAACTAGCTCCAACAAGGCGACGATCCAGTTAATTCGACCATATATTCCCCTAGCGAGGGAGTAATACTCAGTGCTCATAATAACTCAACGAATTCTACGTCGGTTAATTAAACCGGAGCTTGGCAAAAACTTAATTGCCAAACGAACCGGGCGACAGGGGCTCCGCCTTACGGCATTTTCCCGCGGGATATTTCAATTAAAGTTCGTTTGTTCCGATGAGCGATTTAACCACAGCCGAGGAGGAGTCTCGTAAATTATCGTAAATCGGCATTAAAGTACGTTGACGATTGCCGTTTCAGGCGGGGTACGTTATGGTGCCGAGTTCCTTCACAGCTAATTCTAGCTGGCGTAAGTCGGATTTATGAACGGCAGTTTGGGAAGACACATTTAGTGTCTATGTTCGAATGCTATTTTCTTTCTTTAATAGCCTAAATATTTAACAAATCTAATTCATGAAATTCAACTAGGAGGAGGAGAATTAATAATGGACGACTGTGCACTGCATCATAGTAACTCATGACGTGAAATTCTTGGCGATAGATTAGTGGAAGATGAGTTGATGGTTGCGCTGTTTCCAGGGTCTGTTGAATTGTTTAAATCCGACATTTCGGCAGTGTTTCTACTTCCGTCATCATGGCCTAAACATTAACTCATTGTCTACCACACACTGATAAAATTGGACATATGCCAAAAAAAGTGGAAGAACAATTGAATGAGAATTTAAGTTGGAAATCTTATTATTAACTTAAAGATATTTGCTAAATTGTCGATTTGAAACCACAATATGTATCTGTAAAGGACAACAATAATTGTAGGACGACTTTAAGCCACTATACATGCGTTATTAACCAACGCTAATTAATAATTAGGTCACATTAAAAACGTGTGTAACACTCGGTTGATATTAGCATACATATGTTTCACCTTACTGATGATCTTCAGTGCTACTGCTCAACCTAATATATTATACGGAGAAATTCGTATATATACTTGATAAGTGGTAGATAATTAAATGAGAATTTAAAATGGAAATCTCATTATTAACGTGAAAATATTTGCTAAATTGTCGGTCTGAAAAAAGAAAATATCTTCGCGTTAATAATGAGGTTTCCATCTTAAATTCTCATTCAATTATTCTGCTGCTTATTAAGTATATATTTCGTATACGAATTTCTCCGTATAATACATTAGGTTGACCAGTAGCACTGAAAATCTTTGGTGAGGTGAAACATATGTATGCTAATATCAACCGAGTGTTACACACATTTTTGATGTGACCTAATATTCCAAAATGTTTACATAATTGCAAACTGAATTAAGCAGAACCCCATAATATAAGGTAATATGCAATTAGATAGCAAATATCATCTACCGTTTATGGAATCAAATTTTACACTGGGAAATTCTTTAAAATATCCTAGAAACACTCAAAAAATGCGTAATATATTATATATTTTGAATGTCAGTGCATGTGCGAGCCGCAACGACTTTTCGCATGTGCATAATAATAAACGTTCATTAAACGTTTGTTGATCATTTGGTCGAACGTGTACTTTTTATTCATATGGTAACATAATCATTATTTCATTATTTAGTAGTCATTAAGTACCTAGTAATAATTTTACGGAAGAAAGGATAGTTTGCTGTATCTCTATAAGAAAAGGTAGGTAAATAATATATTAGATATAAATAAAGGTAGATAATAATAATAATGATTGCATGCAAAATTTGAAAATTATGCCACAAGTGGTAACCAATAACTAGTATCGCAGACAATTATTGTACCCCTACATAAATGATTACTTACGAGTAAGTATTTTACCTACTCGCATTGTTGGGTAAGGTAATCGCCGATTATTAACAGATACATTTTTATTTACTTGCGAGGTGTCGAGTACATTTACAACGTATGGATTTTGTTTCAATAAATAAGTTGTGCTTCAAACTATTTATCGCTAACAAGTAGCTATTTAAATATTGGAAGGGAAATGTGTTTGTGCCAAACCGTCTTAGAGCTAGTTATAACAATTCGTATTAAAAAAACAAGCAAATGGCCATTCAGAAAATCGGTAAGAAAATCAAAAATACTGCTAAATAAATTTCCATTATGCTTTTTCATACCTATAAATTTTTCATTTGTAACTTCTCAGACGAAAATAAAATAAATATTACTTTGTTCTAAGATAACATTATACTTATATATAGGTACTTATATTCTAATGTTATAAACAGCACTCGTTAGGTATTTTTTAGAAATACCGAATAAACTCACGTAATACTGGATTTTGAATACAAAAAAATCAGTATCAAAATAAACAAATGTCTTATAGGTCATTTAATAAATGTTCTTGTGAAACAGTGTTATATATTGACGGAATGTTGTATTATAGTTTAGTGAGATTTAACACTAGTTCTTATTCTCGATAGGTATTCAGTTTTCGTCACCACTTTGGGTATGGGAATACTACCGACGTCTTGATTCGGCATCCAAAAGGTTATTTACAAGCGCAAAACTTTTCCCGTAAACTTAGTGTCAACGTTCTACTAGTTTGTAGATCGATGCGTTGGGTGAGAGACATACGAGAGACTAAAGTTTTCACATCATTTATTTCTCCAAATAAACATATAATAGATTTTCATTCAGTATATATAATAGTAGGTAAGTAAAAGTAACATAATACTTTCTTTTACGACTTTTGAATGTCTTTTAGTAGGGCTCATAATTTGTGAACGTTTAGATAAACAATATCACTGTGCCCGCGATTGGTATCCGAAGGTGGTTATTTAACGCAATGAGCGCCCAACAGCCGCCGGATACTATGCCAACTTTTGTATGCCGAGCCCCTTAAGAAAGCGCTCGTCCCCGGGAGTGCGGTTAGTGCGTTCTTCAGGCGCGGGCTGGACGTCGGCCAATGCACACTGCTGCTAATGGACTCACTCCTGGGGACTGACTGATTCCCAGTACGACCCCTAACGTGTTGGGTTCAAAGGTTAGAGATATGCACCTACTGTTTATATATAGTCGTTCTAGCGCGGATTCGGTTTTTTATAACTGTAACCTCGAGTATCTCGGAAACGATTTGAAGAGTTAAGGATATCTAAATTTCAAAATAACTTGAAAATGGAAAGAAATGGCCGGGCGGTGCTTTCTAAAATCTTCGGCTAGCTGATAAGCATGAGATAAAACAAGTATAGAGAGAAAAGAAAAAAACAAGATTAAATACGTTTCATTAACTTAAACAAGATGTTACGGAAGGAAATGACTAAATTATTTGGAAAAAAAATGTATTAAGTAAATGAATTCATAATAAAATTTATCATTATTAATTAAATAATGAGATCCTAAGTTGCAGAAAATGGGACAGGTTTTAATAAAACCGTGAAGTGAGGTTTATTTGTTCATGTTAGTTTTATTTATTTATTCTTGGCTGGTTCCTTTTTGCAGCTCTATGCAGCATCTACGCGAACCCGGCCCACCAGAAGAATCTTAGAATCTTAGGGAATGAATACAGTGTAGTATTAGGACGCTACTAAATGTAACGTCCCCTCGTTAGATATAGTTACTTAATTAAAAATATTAGACCTTAATGCAAGATAAAGAAAATAACACCAAGAAAAATTGAACTGCCAAGAGAAAGAAATTCTAATTATAGTTCGTCGCAAAAGAAAATTAAAACTAACTTACAGTTATGTTGACGAGGGGCACAAACACAATACGGATAGAGACAGTATTTCTCGGGCAGTAGGGCTCTGATGATCGAGTCTAACGGAAACCGATCGAGATTCGCAAATCGCAAATCCGTAGAACGTAGAACGTCTCATTGAACGGCTCCAGTCCAACGCAAAACATCTTCTGGACCTAAAAGGGCACAAAGGTGCTATGTCGACGGTAGAAAGAAGTTCAGAAGGGTTTTGGTCCTGGATCGCTTTCCGCTATGGGCGATCTCTCGCAAGAAAACGCTAACGTCCTAATATATCTCCGATAAATCGATGATTACTCTTAATCGTGGCGTATGGTCGAGCGCCAATCAGATAGAGGGAAAAGAGACGAGCGAAAATTGATTGGATGCAACTGCATCAGGATTACGGAGATATTGGCCGTGTAGAGAAGTGAAAAGAATAATGAAGTTAATTGACTATTGTACAGTTACGGACAATTTTGCAACACATTCCTGCAAAAAAAGTTTATTTAAATAGTTTGAGACGTCCTGAGCGAGGACCGTGAGACTATGCGAGTAATCACGTACGGATGGATATTAATTGAACTTCATTACTTTGTAGTTTAAACGCGTTGCAGAACATTAAACAATTGTAATTGGGTTCAATAAAGATCTAAAGACACAAAAACTCTTACATCGAAAGGAATCATTTATTTCGTGTTTTCCTTCTTTTATATTTCACCTGCGAGTCTTATTGCAGGTGAAATATACAAACACTTTAAAAGGGGAAAATATTGAGGGCCCTACATATTGATGTTGTACTCGCCGGCGTATGTATTTGACGTTTATATTTATATAACGGGATATAATACACTTCCAGTTTCATCTCACGAAAGGAAAAAATAAGTTTCCGCCGAAAGATGGCACCCCCGTCGGCTAAGGCGAGAGTATTTTTATTATTATTTTTTACGAGCGCCATAATGAAAATAAACTTGTCCGTAACGTTGTATTTCCCCCCGGCAACAAGCAACGACGTAGGCAGCGACGATGGCGGCAGCAGCACAATATTTATGTCCTAAACGCTGTACGCGCGCTGAATCCACTTTTTTTTTTCATAAAAATTAGAACGTCAAGTCACGAACTCGTCCCGCTGTTATCTCGGCAGATAAATCCTGGATGAGATGTCAAACCGCCGCGGACGCTGGTCGCACACGTAGAGCGCTTTCCTAGTTCAGGGGATGACGGCCCCTTCCTGGCTGTGCCCGCATTCTTCCTCGGACAAATGTCATACCGTCAGAGTCGATGATTTTGAATTCCCTGGATGCGGGTAGAGGATTTCGCATTTTTCACGTTTTAACGTCACTTGGAAACGTGTCAAGCTACTGTAAAGAGGAAGGGGGTGCATAATGGTAGAGTGAACGGAGGGGATTCTGATGTGAATTAATTATTTAAAAATCGAAACAAATAAAATAAGTGCAAATTTTCACCCTCGTCTTATTCGGCCTGTATACGCCTCTTGCGGTTGTAATATAATTGCTTATTAGTGACAGGCAAAATTGAAATTTTGAATAGGATCCTCTATTTTTTATCGCAGATTAGGATTCTACATGGTGTGTACAGATAGAATTAATTGAAAATGCTAAATGAATTTAAAAATGAAAAAGAGATGAACAAAAGAACAATTAATCTCAGAGTTACCCTCGCGAATTAAACATGAATCTAACCACGAAAAGTAAAATGTGAGTGAATGAAATCAGACTTTCTTAATTACCCGAAAAATTTAAAAGATTTAAAATAAAAATAAAAGAACAGAATTTTTAACCCAACGACGTTAATTAACAATCAAATTTATTTTTCAAAATGGGTTAAATTACAACTTGTGCAGAAAAAACCTTGAACTGAAGGTTCTCGCCTAAAATAAAAACTGCACTTAACTCTAAATTAAAATAGGACAATGCTATTTCCTATGCAAAGCAAAAGATTTGTTTTTTTTTCAGGAATATAATCCAAAATACACAACCTTTGAAATACTATCCACGTGGTATCAAATTAAAATAAACTAAGCGTGGACAATTACTAGAAATTTACAAAATTGAAAAACTAAATGCAGGAACAAAGCTTCTACTCACCCAACCGAGGTGATTGATAATTAAAAATGAAACAACAAAATTGAATAACAGAAAATTAACTCTTTAAACAATAATGAGAAAAAAATAAACTAAAATGTATCTTCCCAATCAAAAAATAATAATTGATCTTATATCTATAATATGCACACATCAATATATTAACAATTATCACAATATGAATTTCTTGATGGAGTAAATAAAAGACAATTAATGCAAAATTTACAATATCAAAATGAATTACAAAATGGCAACAAAGATATACAAAAATACGTCTACTCACGTCAATAGTCGAACAAGAAAGTCCTTAACAAAACTCTACAACTGCTTTTCTTACGAAAATCTCTCTCTCAAAATCGTACAAAGCAGTCGTATTACATTCGACAAAATTCAATAGAATCCGCATTAAACAACACAAGCTGACAATAGACAATAGAATGAATGGAATTAATTTAAAAAAACTTAACACTTAACTAAATCATATAATTAACTCTTTAACTAAACTTATACAAAATAAACATCAAAATTTGTGAAAAACTCTCGGTAAACTGAATCAGCTGCTTTAAACAAAGAAAACAACCAATAAATAACCAAAAATATGCAATTTGAAAATGAAATACACCCAGCGAAATGGGTTGTCTAAACCATAGCAATATGTACGATTTATCTGAAGTTTTTTGCGATAATCACTATAATCGCAAGAAATGGAACAGAAATAAAAAGAATTAAGAAACAGAAAAAAATGTATGTAGTGTTTTTAGACTATTCAATAAATGTTACGGTTAGTCTCTTTCCCCACCTGCTGTGGGTGGCACGGTTGGTAAACAAACTACTTACAGCGCCGTATCAGTAAAGTTACCTTCGCTATTTGCGCCGAAAGTTTTAAGACGTATAAAAAAAAAATTAAGATAAATATTTGACGGTTTTAACAATACTAAAGGATAGCGACAATGGTTCTCCTCTCACAGTTATTGTTTATAACAACTTTCACTTCCCCATACTTATCCCAAATTTGAATTTTTTTATTTGCTAAGAAAATACAAGAGGTTGTAATTCATCCATTTGTTTTTTTTTTTAGTTAGGGTGCACACCTATACTCCAGGCACTTGAACAGAACTAGGTGCTCATTGTACCGTCCCTATTCAATCTCTTACTTGCACTCGAGCAGGTTGGTGTTCTCTATAAAGCCCAGTATCTTGCCCAGTGGAAGCTTGAAAACCTTCGAGGGCTCCAGTAGATCCTTCCCGAGATGCTTCTGCCCGAGTGCTTTCAATTCCTCACATGTGCAGATTACATGTAAACTTGTTTCCTCATGTAGTTCGCATCTTCTTCACCACAGTTAGCTTACTCTACCTGTGTTTTAAATAGATGCTTTTCAGGGACAGTGTCCAGTCACCAGCCCAGTAATAGTCTTAGCTTCTTTCTTGCTGGGTCTAAGTAGGTTGTAAGAGAATTTAGCGTCCCCATCCCCTATTAGTGCTTTAGTATGGAGTTGACCTTCGGTCGGTATGTTTTTAATTCAGTTGAGTGCCCAAGGTCACTTATCCTTTGGACGTTTTGTTCGGTCCTCGTCCATATAAAAAAAAAAAACTATTGGGTACTGCTGATAGCTCTTATTTATTTAGCGATTAGCGGAAATATATCCATTTAGCCATCCTTGATTTTCTATTAAAAATAAGTATCTCATACCTTTAATGGACTTTGGCCCAGCTATATGGAAATTTGTATTTCAAAGGCGTTCCTTTATCTTTTTTTTTTTGGCATACAGTCCTCGTTTTGCAATTGTTCGAATAGAGATACAAAGTTATCGCGAATGGCTTTCTGGAATCATAAAAAAGAGCTTCTGCTTTCCGAAATGAAATAAACAGAAACTAACTAGATATCTAAATACCACATAACCCATATTCAACTTTAGTTTTTTTTTCTGAAATATGCAAGTTAGAGCTAAATTTAGAGTAAACTGTTTCGAGCTATATAAAAATTATAGCTTGATCGGACCTAAATCACCTTTTCCTGCAATTAATAGTTCTCTTTTTAATATTTACCTACCCAGGATATTTATAGTATCCATCAAAACTATATGGAATTTCATGAAAGCCGTTCTATTTTACTCATCACTGAACTTATGCAGTAATGTCATTACGATTTTTTCCTACTAGCTCTTACTAATGGCCACGTGTCCTCCTACCTGTCTTCTTTTTCGAATCACGCACTCCTCCACCCCCAGCGTTCCACGTTTTCTCCCGCGGTTTCATAATCCACTGGTGGCGGACAAGGCGCGCGTGATGCCAGTCCGTTCGCAGATGGAACTAGAAATTGGGGTAACGGAAAAATGGCCTCCTCACTCCACCCCTCGGCGCCTCTGGAACAACGGAATCCTCCCGCTGGGAAATCTCAACTAGGCACTAGAACGAGCTAATCTGCCATGGCTCAAATCAAGAGAAGAGGGTCGGATATTGCGTTCCTCTGCGCTCTGCGTAGAGCACGGAGCACGTGCACCATTCTTTCACAGCGTCTCCGCCCCCCGCTACTAGTTTATTAGCGAAAGCGTCCGTATTCCGCTGTGTTATGCTGTCGATGATGACGACTACTGCGGAAGCGGTATGAGAAGAAGGATCGTAACGAAAGTGGAGGGGATTTAATAAAATTGCGTTCTACAAGTCGAGTTTTAATTAAAATAACGAGACGATGATGATGGTAGAACTTGCTTTAACGGGAGAGAACTTGATTTGTAAAATTAACTTCTCTTAGTGCCAAAATTGTTGGGGTTCTAAGCAAGATAGTTTGATTGTCGAGGTCGCTACAGTATAATACCCTAAAATATACATCCCTTATATTAAATCTCGTAGAAAGCAATCCATCACCTAGACATCAACAGGCTCTCTTGATCTAATCCTTATTTACCTACAGTTACATTTGCAAAATATACGGGTATACGATCAATCATAGAGTGATTGCAAGCCCGAATTATCGCAATAACGTCTTTTTTTCATTTGTTCGAGAATGCTTGTAGAAATTCTCGTGCAGGATGGTGGCGGGCTGCCAGGATCGCCATGTGATGGGTTTGGTTCTTTGGTTCGGTTGACTTCTTTTGATCACACACAGTCGTGGAGTTTTGTGGTTTATTAGTAAGATCGAAAGCGACCATGCTATTAATTAATTAATGTTCTTGTGCTATACCACTCATCTATCTTATATCTAACCTTACATAAACATGTTTGCGTGTTTGTCTACTTTGTTTATAAATAGTATTTAACCTTAATACTTTGTTGACTAACAAACAAAGTATACATTCAAGCATGTATACGCCTTAATCTATATTTACATATTTATGCTTACGTCTGTAATAGTTTCTTGCAATGTGGGTGTGTCTTGTAATAGTATGTCCCCTTACACATACTGTTACATTAGAAGAGCAATATTACGCACAAATGGGGTACCACCGGGGTCTGTTTGGTACCGCTACTTTTCATCATCTTTCAACATCTATACGAGAGATATAGTTCTAAAACTGGGTCCAAGAGGATCCGGATGTAACAATCAGTGCTGAAAGTAGATACCTCACTAACGTTGAGAACGAAGCTTTTACCGTTATTCACAGCAGAAAAATCGTAGTATTATATACTTTCAAGCAGCGCAATTCCTTTACTACGAGACTGATGAAAATTCAATGAATTTAATACCTTCATGCACCCGCGTACGAAGACTTCAGTCGTGAGTGAACATATATCTGTGTAAATGAAATGTTTGGCCGTGCAATAATCTTTCACATTGCTTTCATGGTGTTAACTGCGTAGGATAATTCGTTATTGCATTTTATTGTAAAATTAATTTGCTACACTCTATACGAATTTTCTTTGATATTCATTATACATACGCGTTATTTGGAGTGAGTAAGCAAACAATTTACTACTTAGGAAAAAACAGATGATCAGAGAGTTTTTTAAATGTATATGTTTGGCATTATGAAAGCCACCTTAGGAATTTGCTTCAGTCGTATTCTAGTTTGGCACGGCAATACATTGGGCATTTTAAAAACTACAGGCACACATCAATAAAAAATATTCAGCGACAGTCAGGCAGTGTTGAGAGCACTAAAGCCACATAAATGCAACTCCAAACTGATCTGGAGCTGTAAATATACTCTAAATACATTATGGATGGTTAATAAATCATCTCTAATCTGGATACCTGGGCACTCACTCATTCTCGGAAATGAGAAAGCAGACATTCTTGCCAAAAATGGTGTTGCATCTACGGTAGTCAAATTCTGGGCGAATCAGAAAGTGCTCCAATATAGGAACAACTGCCCTGGTTTGGTGCATGCGAAGAAGTGTACTTCATCAAATCATGTCAGAACCAAAAAACTGCTAGAACGTGACCATAAAAATGTCAAGATGATTGTTTCTGTTTTTACAGATCACTGTAACCTCAGAAAGCACTTAATCGGGCTCTCTGAATGCCGACTGTGTTTAAGAAACGAGGAGACGCTGCTACAAGAATCAGAACCTTCGGAAAGGCCGATCTTCCCTAGAGGACTTCAAAACAATCTCATTCAGCAAAATACTGAACTAAATTAAGGGTCATGTTGGATGAACTTTAAGGTAACATCCGCTTTACAATAGACTCTAGTGGTGGTAGTAGACAAGACGACTAATCGACCAATGCATATGGTATTTCTTACTTAAGCTAAATAACTAGCCGATATTCAGATAGTAGTACAGGCGAATCAAACTACACCTCACATAGAGAAGGTCATAAGTTAATGGTATGTCTTATATGATACCCTGCGCATTCAGATATTAAGCACTAGATCTTCTGGAAATTTTTGTACAAAACCTATATCTTAGACACAATCGCTGCCCCTCGCCTGTCACCGCAAGAATAATCTTCCCGGACAATTAAACGAGAGGTACTACTTTCTTTAAAACACCTGAACCTAGACTTACAAGAGTCTTTAGTGCATCTGGTTATCGGGAATTAAATCATCTTTTATCGTTGGAGACCTGGAGTGACGTTTACAATACATATACAGTTGATGATGGCCTCGATGCTTTCATCAAAATATTAAACTACTATATTGATAGAGTTTTTCCTCTTAGAAGGATGCGTAATACGGTGAAAAAGCCTTGGATTGCTGCAGGTATTGTAAATTCTTCTGCAAAATTAAAGTACTTGTATCATCTAGCTGTTAACAGTAAATCAGAAGCAGATTTTTTGTATTATAGACAGCATAAATCAATATACAAATCTGTTTTGAATACCGCAAAGCAACTCTACCACTCCAATTTATATAAAACCTCAAAAAATAAAAGTAAAACTGTATGGAACATAATAAATAACAACATTAACTGTAATAAGAATCAGAATAATATTCAAGAAATTAAAGTTGGTTCGCTCACGATCGATTCACCGACTGACATGGCTCAAGCATTTAATATGCATTTCATACATAGTGTTAATGATCTTGCATCGCCTCTTGAAAATAATGTTTATGATAGTGGTAATATAAAAGTTAATGAGCGTACTATGTACCTTAATTATATTTCGGAAATGGAAGTAGCTTATATTATAATGCAGTTAAAATCATCCAACTGTTCTGGTTTAGATCTAATCAATAATAATATTATTAAAAATAATGTTAACTTTTTTGGTGCCTATTACGGCCTTAATCAATAGATCGTTTAGTGATGGCATTTTCCCCAGTTGTTTAAAGAGTGCAAAAGTTCTGCCTTTACATAAAAAGATGATATAAAAGATTTAAATAACTACAGGCCTATTTCCCTTTTGTCAGTTTTATCCAAAATAATAGAAAAAATAATGTGTGAGAAATTAATATCTTTTTTTAACTACGCTAAAATTTTTAGTTCACAGCAGCACGGTTTCATTAAAAATTGTCCTATTGAAACTGCTATGCTTCAATTCATAAATTTACTATACAACGAAATTAACGAAGGTAAAAAATGCATTGGTGTGTTTATGGATTTAAGTAGAGCTTTTGACCTGGTTGACCATCATATACTGAGAAACTTTATATCTACGGCGTTCGCGGGAAATTATTACAATGGTTTACTACCTATCTGCTAAATAGGTCACAGGTTGTTGAAATTCGCGGATGTAGATCGAATGCTTTGCATATTAAGAGAGGTGTCCCGCAAGGATCTGTTCTTGGGCCCTTGTTATTTGTTGTTTATGTGAACGATCTGCTAACTACAACTGCAAAAGGCAATACTGTGATGTATGCTGACGACACTATTTTCTTGGTGTCTAATTGTAACAAGAAGGATTTAATTATTGAGGCACAGGAACTCTTGGACAATTTTGTTAAATGGTTTAAAGATGACAGGCTTCATGTCAACACTAAGAAAACCGTTTTTATACGTTTTAGTCCTGGCATAGATAAAATAACTGAGCGTGACTTAATTCGTATGAACTCTAAGACAATAGAGCAAATACGGAGTACGAGGTTCTTGGGTGTTGAAATTGATGCGGGTTTAAACTGGGAGGCACATGCTAGCGCCTTATGTAAGTCTCTATCATCGGTATGTTACGCCTTATACAGGTTGAGGAATATTACTTGCGTAGAGGTTGCCATTTCCTACTACTTCTTTGTTGGGGGGGGGTTCTTTATATTCTTGTTATGTTTTTCTTTTTTTGGCACACAAGGAATTGTATGTATTTTCCTTTTTTATGTTTATTGCTCTTACTAATGTCTGTTGACCTTATCTCATACTTGGTCTACGTCATATGGTCTACGAGATCAATAAACTATTATTATTATCATTATTATTGTCTCTCTCAATAAGATTCTGAGCTACCTCAAGGGCCCCAGCTAGTTGGACGAACTGTAGGACCTCTTCTGCTTTAGAATAAGCGCTAATGGCTGTGCAAGCAAATTTTCATTATTGATCATATTTGCTCTATTGTTAAGAATGGATATTCGGAAATTTCTGAAACAATTGTTTCAAATTACCACACCTTCCGCATGGGGTAACAAATTATACGCTTTACCTTTAGCTCTTTACTTTTCGCACATCACGCCCACTTCCTTGCCATCATGGAGAAATATAGCGGGTTCTAGTCTACTATTTATATATTTTTTGACGTCTTCCGACAGAGGCCCGATTAAATACATATCTTACCGGGACAATATGACGTCCAATAAGCTTCCCTCTATATGAAGTTAAATAGCCTTAAGGGTTTAGCCTTTTATTAAGATCCACGTCTCCAGCGACGACGGAAAAGGTACCAGTAGCAGCTAGTAAGGCATTTTTAAATGTAATATACGGTAGGAGATTTACTCCTGTGACGTGAACAAAAATTGATAGCGGTTCATTTATCAAAGATATCCGCCGAAATGAAATGCACCCTCATGAAAAATAACGGGCCGTCGACCGCTCCGGTTTAATGGTAGCGAGGTACCCACCACCCGATCTTCTTTATGTAGGCGGATGGCGTGCGTGAGTCCTTAGGTTTTAAAGGTCGGCGGCCGTGATTTCCCGGCGCCGTCATATCGAGGATCGTATTTAGTTTATGGTATCAGTTACGTTCCTAGATTACGCGCGCCCGTACGCGAACGGCTTTCCGGCATGTAGCGACGTACGTGGGTGGTTTAACTGTACCTATATCGTACGGCGGAGGTTGTATATTTGGCGCGCTCCCGTACATCTTCTCGCTCTCATAAAATTTATGACATAATTTGATAATGTACGAGCACCATATTCTCTGGGGTAATGTATTTTATGCTCTCGTATAGCAGGATGGCCGTTTTAAGTTGGTTAAATTACAGTTAAAATGAAAAATATCCCACAGAACGGCAATTTAACGAACGTACCTCGCTTTCAATAGCTTCAACATTGATAAAATAAAATGAAATAAATGATATTTACCCAATGTGGTAATATATTAAACCTACCAGAGAATTTATTCTCGAGCTTTAACATAACCTTTCAATAGTAATGGAAAATAGCATACTACAACGAACAGAAATAAATATTTTCAATTCATCGAACTGGAATGGGAATTGAAAGATATTTAGAATTGTATTCGAAACAAAACCAGCTACATGCTACGCGTTTATGCTGACGGGAATTTGGATGAAAATCAACGAGATTTGATTTATCATTTGTATAGTAAACCAAATTCAATTCATTTTTTGCACTGTTTGAGTAAATTTATATACTGTAACGCTACGCAGAGTAGCCTACAGCCCGGATTAAAAAAATAAATTTTAAGAAAAATACATTAATTAGGTTAGAAAAAATCAAATTTTATACATCCCAGTGTCATCTATCTTTATTAATTTTGAATTGGAAGTGTGCTCTCTCACCAGCCAGATGGCATGCAGAGTGAGAAATTTCCGATCGAGGGGCGTTGACATAAAAAAAAAACGAATAGCTCGTTACCACTCTTAAATTTTAGTAAGTGTAGAGATTGTGTGTGAGGATGTTGTCAAATATGTCCTCTCCTTCAATTTTACTTATTGTAGGCACGATAGTGTTGTGCCTCAATAAAAAACAATTTCTCATGTGAAATTAAAACATTTAAGTGCGAATAAAAGATATTATTATTTAATAAAAAAATTCTAAATGTGAACTTGTTTAATATCAGACATAAATCTTTGGATATTCTTATCTCAGGTAAGCGCGTGTATGTAAGTAATTCCACTTTTTGCAATTTAAATTCATAGTTTCAAACATGTATACGTCTAAATCAAATTTCAAAATTCCCGCGATTTCTGACCGTTCAAACGGAGTTAAGCTGGGCTTAAATAGACGTGCGAGACAGAATGGCCAACGTTGATGGTAAATTACTGGATATTGGTTCGTAACGTAAATACATAACAAATACTTATAAACCTATTTATACAAATTTCCCCAAGCAACTGTAAACCGTTCAGTGATGATATAAACAATTTTCTAACATCAACTCTTTCTGAACGAATAAAATGAAATTTCTTATAAGTATAATTAAATTTAGATTAGAATTGAAATAATACGTTTATTTTTGAGGTCGATTTGACGAGGAATACCTTCTAATAAGACGAATTCTGCGAACATCGGTGTGGATGGGACTGTTCAGGTCGGATAAAGGCCCTCGTACATCGTAGTTACATCAGATCACGGAAAAATCGCTCGTTCAGGACAGGAACATAACAGGAAACTCAGGAAAATCGTCTTTGAAGAAAAATTACCCAAAAGGTTGCAGGCAATTTGGATAATATTTATGTGAAAAACTTTGTTTAACAAATAACAATTATTTTTTAGGTTGTAATTTGGAATAAAATTGGATTTTATCGAAATAGCCGTTAAATTTTACAAGAACAAATTGAGATACGTCTGTCTCTAACAAAGGTCGGCTGTTGAATGGTTCGAATTGAAAATGTTTTAACTGACTTGAAAGCGATTGTCTTCGTCAATGAGTCCAACTGTCTGTGAAAATCCGTTAATATAACCGAAATGAGGGGAACATCCATTGTTTTATACATGAGAAAGCCCATGTGACCGAATGGATTGTCAAATGGTTAAACGAAGTGAAAATAAATAATAAATTGCAAAATTCTGGAATCACCTTACAATTGTAATATGATAAAGGTGTGTGTCTCTGAATTGTGGGAAAAATACATTTGAAATTTTTAAACACTTATTACTATGTAAAATTAACAATCTTAAAATTCATTACTGCACCTAAAAACTAGGCAACCATTTATACACATAGAATTGTTACAGAACTCAATTTCCAGCAATTTCCCATGTCTTTTTGTTGACATATTAAAGCAATTGGACTGCCAATTCATATACAAACGTTATTAGACCAAATTTAACTGACATAAATACACAAAAATAATAAGAATTTTCATTTGAATTGAACTTGGATCCAATTTTGATCTGTCAAAATCTATTGTAATAATACAGTATTCAAATTCTAATATTCATTTTCGATGTGTAGGTATATCACTGCTGATCATCTTACTTCCTGAAGGGAAAAATCTGAAGGAAAATGCCTTGAAGGACTTGCCAAATGCAGAGATTTTCTACATCATCTGGACATCGTCTGGCTGTCTGCTGCTACATATTATATCCTTTTTCTTATAATATCTAATTAGTTTTAAAATATAACCAAGTAAAGCAGTAACATTCCCTTTTAAATCATAGTAGAGTATATGTGCCATAACAATACATTTACTTGAATCTCGGATATTTAACTTTTACGAGCCAATATATAGAATGCGGAATTGGTCTCTACTGGCTCCTTTCTTTCTTCTGTGTTGTTTGTGTTGAGATGATTCATGGTTTGGTCCAAGTGGAGTTAAAAATATATAGCAAATAATAATACAATCAATCTCAAACAATGACTTTAATAGTAATTTAATGTGGTACATTTCTTATCCGCTTAACAGGCTATCTTCAGAGACATGTTAATAAAGATTGAAGTTAAAAGTTAAATATTTCATAATTATAAAATGTTAATTAATATGAACTAATAATTAATTGAAACGTTTTAGCAAATTTTATTATTATTTACCATATGATATTGAGACGCATGATGAGAAATGGAGTTAAAGTTTCCTTTGATAGTGCATGCGTTCCAGCACTCCGAACTGCTTTTCCACATGGTTCTTCTGGTAATTAAAGCCACCGCAATCTGTGTCTATTGCAAAATCCTTAAACGTTTCCTGAAGCATTGACTTACTTATTGTATAAGTTATATCGTGCCAACGCTATTTTTTACCAGTATGACCTTGTATGTTCATAGCTCATAGCATTGTCCCATACCATGTAACATTATAAGATAAGTCGTACCAGGAATAGACTCCATAGCGGTGTATTGTGACTGTAAATCCTTAAAGTTAGGTCATGGAAAAAATTGTTACTATTTTGTAAGAATAAGCTAGAAGTAAGAATAGTATAGGAATTAAGATAATTGTTGTAATGAACCCCTTATTTTAAAATTAAGATTCTTGCAAAAGCTGTGAAAACTACAGTTAAATTCCGAAATGCAATTTCAATTGTCGGAAGAAAAAATTGCAACAAAACTTATAACTATATTATTTTTAATGACTTCCTCGACAAATAGTCCAAAGGACGTAAGTCAGGAGTGCTGACTGACCATTCTCAAGATCAATTTTTTTCACTTTCAGCTTGGATCGATGGTGGATTGATTATGTTTTTAAATAATTATTCTTTTATTTAATGTGAGAGGAGTAGGTGGAATAAAAATACTTTAGAGGAAGGGAAAAGATGCATTATTTCTTTATGATTAAACATTTTTGCGCATAACTGAGATAGAGGGTACATTAAAGACATTTTAAATGATATTCTTCCTTTTTTTAACATTAGGGAGATGAGATAAGCGATTCTTGAACGATTAGAGTATTTGGTCAGCATTAGGATAGAGGTACTTTTTTTTATTAAAAAAACCTTTTGATTTTATAGTTTAGAAATCTTTTTTACTGCTTCTCAACGCGGCGTTGTACAAAATGATTAAAACCATTAAGAAAGTAACCCTTCTCTGCTGTATTCACTGGTATTGAGAAAATATTTTATCATGGAAAATCATTTTTAATGTTTTCTCAAAAAAAAAAAATGACGTAACCACTAGAAAAATATACTTGATTCCTTCGCTTCTTCAGTCGTAAAAAGATGTCGTCTTTCAAAACTTCTGGCGTATTCTCCTTGCCAGGGTTGCAAAAATAAAGTAATCCCGTTATTTAAAGCACTTTTCTAGATAAATATTCCAATTTTAGATTAACAATTTAGCAAATACCCGCACGATAATAATGAGATTTCCATCTTCAATTCTCATTCAATTATTCATCCAAATACAGATTCTTTATTTATTAAGTAATATTGACTAATAAATAGCAATCGCTGATATACTTACGTCGTGTTTCTATTTTTTTTTATTCCTTTCAAAGCCTTTCTACGGTTAGGTGTAAGGCCATTTCGAAGTTAATGTTAATGTCTTGTCCTTATCTTCTCTCTCCACTTTTCTATTATTGTTCCTTAATTTCCTGATAATATTTCAGCTGTTGACGTGTAATTTTAGCTTTCACGCTTGACGATGTGGTGACAAATTACAACTATTTCCAATACCAAAAAGTGCAACGTAATTTACGTTCGTTCATTTCCAACTACCACAATACTCCGGTACGATACAATAAAGAAAGGATTGCAATTTTCTCTAAGTGTAGTGCCGCCCTGCAGTCGCCGAAATAAAGATTTTATTGAGGCGGAAATTGATAAGCGCTTGCGTGTCACCGTTCCTTTGTACCCCATCGAAGTAAGAAGACGAGACGCTCCGAGCAGAAAGGAGAAGAATAAAAAAAAAGAACAAGATAAATAAACGCCGGCACTAAACACGAGAGAATGGCAGACACATTTTCGCCGCTCAATTACTCGTAATCAGAAATTTCCCGGTAACAATGTCGTCTCTCCGGCAATCGCCTCTGCCTTGTTGTCTCCTTTGTCACGCCTAGATGTCGCTAACGTCGTCGTCGTCGCCGCCTCGGCGTTGTTTAGTCGGCACAGTCAGCCCCGCTGGGGTGTGAATTGCCGCTAGCGGATAATCTCTAGGCTTCCACCGACCGGATGATGATATCGTCTGTTCCGGTCTATATTTATTTAGGTGTATGAATTATGCATGCCGCCGAAGACGTTGTCGTAGCTTGAGAGGGGTGAATTCTCCGCCCGCTTGCCTGGTACCTACTCGCTAACGGTGAGCTCCTCGAGCGCCACCTACGTATGTATAGGGACACAGACGGTTGGTGTGTACACAGAGCCTTATTAAATATTCGCCTTTGGCGCTCGAGCTCCGACGACGTCTCTTAATGTTAGTGCCGTCGTGCATGCGAGCAGGAAACAGAAATTCACCCTGGAGATGCCCTCTACCTCTTTACAATAATGCCGCCTACTAGCGCTAATACCGGTCTTGGGGACGGCACGATTACGTAGTCAACTAAACAAATTTAACAGATGGCAATACTGCAGGACACGAAGAGGATTTGGCGATGATAAATCAGTAAATATTGACGCAGTTCAAGAGACTCAAATTAAGAATCTAACAATTTTAAGTTAAGAATGCTAGCTTGGCCAGAATAAAAATATATAATAAGAAACAAATGCCAAAGGCCGAGCGAAAAATTTATGCCAATAAACGACCTGCGTCTCCAAAGACATCTTGAAGTGGAAACTAGGGCACTATGAAATCAGAGGAAGAGCATAGGACATCTTAAAGTCGCATATAAATGAAAGAGATGAGAGAATTTGATGGTAGGATATTCTATTCGACCCGGGATTCGTCAATAATGGAGTTCCGCAAAGCCCACATTCGATCCTTTGTTGTTTATTATTTATATAAACGATTGTGAAGTAACATATAATGGAGAAAAACTAACAAATGATGACACTTCAATACTTACAAGAGGCAAGAACTTCAAACTAGAATTAAACACCGACAAAATTTAGGCCCAGAGCTTCAAAGCGTCGCAGAGTGAAACAAAAGTGGGGAAAAGCTTCAGAAGTCCAAAATCCTTTTCTAGGGGTTAATTTCTTTTATTCTTTGTCTTTTAATTGTCAAAGAATTAAGAACTGATTTGTGTTCCTATATAAAAAAAAAAGTCAAAATCGCTTACTATATAATTTCAATTGAAACTTTTTTTTGTAGCATTACGCTCTAGGTGTATATTGTTGCTCTATTACGTGATTATTATTCCTATAACTACTATGTTGGTGCATTCATAGTAACATTCTATAACTAAAAATAAGATTACAGCTTATTAAATTAAAATAGAGAATTAAAATAATCAATATATATTCAATCAGGATGTATCAGAGTACATATGCTTGGAAAAGTGCTGTGCCCTTACTTGCATATTGCATTCTTATAATCATCCATTTGAAAAATTTTCATGCTAAGTGTTAACTAGTTTTTTATTGCTTCTGTAAGCGAATCTTGTTTAGTCAAATTATATCTATAATATCGATACGGTACAAAGGCATAAGTAGCAAAACTGTGAAAATGGATTTTCGTTGGTTTCTGTGGCCGTTTGTAATCCTGAGGTCTGGATTGCGAACTCAAGCGGGGAATAAACTCAAAAGGTGTAGCAGATGAGGCGCGGCTATTGCTGGCTATGCTGGGCTAGAACTTTTCCAGAATGGAACCTCCAGATTCGGCAAACACGGATAATCACATGGAGTGTGCCCAGTATATCGTTCTCTGCACGTCAGAGCGCGCTGCTAACCAGACCTATGCGGTGCACGTGTTTTTCAAGTTTACAGTAATCAGCCAATAGCCAAATAGAGAGAGAGAGAGAGTTGCAAATAATATCGTGCTGTTCTGAACGACAGACTTTACGTAGCTTTGCGTGCATGATAGCAAGTAGATTTGGATGCCCATCTATATTTGTGTAGAGCCAGTAGCCTTAGTGAACCACCAAGTTATTGGGTTATTGTTTTCGACGAGCTGAGATGAACAGGCTCCGGTCCCGTGTAAGGAGAACTCGAACCCTATCTTGCCAACCCATCGGCAGCTTCGTTCTTAGATTATCTTTGCGACCTTCAAGCTGTTTGAGTATCCAATCATTATTAACAACGATCACTTCCAAGGCATAATCGCGCTGAAGTGTCAGGTCTGAACTGATCTTACAACTGATTAGCTTTAGAAGCTGCTTGACTGCCAGTATAAAAGACAATACGCCATTCCTTAATACCCCTTGCTATAATGTTTTCAGTACCACGCAGAATTGCAAAAACCACAGCTTGAAAAATCTGCGTACATATAAATTATACATACAAACCGTCCATTTTACTGGTAAATTTTTGAAATAATTGCACAATTTCACACAAAAGACAAAATAAGTTTTATAATTATGTAACGCGAGATTTATTTTGTTAATTGAAAAAATCTAAGATGGCGGCCTGGCTTGAACTACTTTTCTCAAAGCGAAAATTTAGTTTATGTCAATGTTTTCAGAAATTTTTCTAGTTTCTCTGTTATAAATCATCACCTCAGTGCTCAAAGATTGTATCCAGACTTTTTATTTAACATCCTTGTATTTTTTTTCTCTGGACAATGTGTGCAGCAAGAATGACACAGGGCGACATCTCTAAAATGAAAACAAAATTTATGCACAGTAAATATGACAGTTCCTTCAGATTAAATGCGCCACTGTCAGAAAGTGTTATGTAACTCACACTTCTTTTGTTTTTAATGGACCATTCCACTTTCTATTCAACTTTTAGAATCTCTGATGTATTTCTGAAAATTTTATGTATAAGCCTGGATCAATATCTACGCCATACAATTCCTATCATGGTCATGTAAAACTCGAACCTTTTGATGCCCAAGTTGCTAAAGATCCTTTCTCCTCAATAACCTGTGAATCTCCTTTAATATAAATGTCAGACGCTACAATACCGAGAATTGTACTTAGTTCTTAACTAATTCAAAAATGTGCTCTTTCAGTCGATGTTTAATGTGGATTGAAGTCTTACTACATTTTCCTAAGGATTTAATTACTTGTTTCCAATAATCTGAGGGTTTCATTAAGTGATTACTATTAACACGAAAAGAGAAACAGTTCCCATGGTAAAAGTACATCAGACAGAAGTTAAAAAATGAAGTTGTATTCAAAGAAGAAGCAGAAAGTAAAAAAGGCTGAGGTCATAGTATAATGAAGTTGCCATTGTAATAAAGAAGAGCCGTGGCAAAATAGGCAGGAATGCTATAAGAACTATAAGTAGGTGCTGCATTGAAAGGGTGAACATTAATGAACTGTGTCGATAAGAAATCGCATACGATACCAAATTTATTTTTGCTGTTGTAACAAAAATTATTGCTGATTATAGGCCAACTTTTTGGAAAAAAACGTTTTGGAATACATGTTCATAAGATATTTTATTATAATGTTGTCCTATATAACACGTTGGTATAATTTGGTCAAATAATTTTACAGCCATTTTGTCAAGAAAAGCAGGTAACCAGTGATTTAAAAACAAGGAATTGAATATTTTGATGTTGACATTTGAACTGACAGTATTCAGGATCTGACTTCTCCAAAGTTTTTCTTTGTAAACTTCATAATTCATTCTACATTATCAATGATACTAAACGCATGGACAAGCACAAATTCCAAATGACACGTGCGACACCCATTATTATTATTACTATACCCCATGCCAGAACCGAAAACGATTTTCTCTCTTTCAAAGATTTAATAAATCTTGATGGATGCATAAACGTATCACAGAACGTTCCGCAATGTTGAACAATAACTTTCTGAACGAGTGGTCAGCGCCGTACAGAAAAGGGAGAAAAAAGGGAATTGCACGGAAATTTTTGCCCGTATAAGGTAGAATTCGAGTCTCATATAAGATTGAGTGACCGTCATTTGATTGACGGTCGCCTTTTCTCCTGTACCCTACAATATTTTACTTCGTTCACTCCGCTACTCTCTTCTATATTAGACACTTACGTCGACGGTTCGGGTAGAGAAAAAATGGCGGCCGTTTTTCAAGCGTATGAAAAATAAAAGTGTGATTTCTGAAAAAAAAATACGGCAAGATGATTCTGCGAACGTCTTAGATTTTGTTTAATCATTTTTTATCCATAAGCCCATTCTGCATAAACTGTTAGTACGCCAGATATAAAGCCACCATGGCGGTAGCTGTAATTTGAAACTACGGATGGACGGATTTTGTTAGCGAACTCTTAAGTATACCTACTATTGTCCTTTTGAAAATTGGTCCTACAGAACAAGTAAAAAAAAAAAAATTAAAATGGATTGTTCATTATGTTAAACAAAAAAAGAAAACGCGTTTAATCAGCACATTGGCATAGGTTTTTGGAAACGGATTACAGCATTTGTTGTAGAGATTGTAATTCGATTACAGAGAATTATCTGTTGTTAGCTGTTCTGCCTGGGGTTGGGAGTACCTACCAAGCGCGTCCCTGGGTGGTGGATAGAGGAAAGGCCATCTAGTCAGGGTTCGCTCAAGACGAGATGGTTAGTGACGGCTATAAGTTTGTCCTCTCTGCTTAAAATCGGAGCAGGCTGAATTGAGACCGTTGCCGTTAACCACTTCCCCCTTGCCCGAGCTGTCGTGTCGTGGCTAAGGGCTTGTACAGGGTTCTACAACGATGCCAGTTGTTGCTTTCGGCTACCGAAAGCCCAACTGTTAAACCAGGTCCCGAAAGGGATGGGGGGGGGGTCTTTAACTGCACGGACCGAGAGGAGACAACACTCAACAAAAACCTAAATCCTAAGGTGGCGGACTAGGCTGATGGGAAACGTGGCTGGATAGGAAACCAGTCTACTAGTCCAACTTTGGGGCACCTGGCGCATCCCATTATATTTAGCCTTACCTCTGCATGCGGGGCGCTGTGGAGGTGGGCCTTTTCTTGCATAGCTACTCGTGGGATCAACCATGGAGGAAGGACGTTTATTAGCGGGACGACACCGCTAATAAACAGGAATTAGAGCAGGACCTCCATAAGAAGCCAGTGAGAGTACGTCACAAGGAAGGAACAAAAGGAGGAGCAGAACAGCAGGAGCAGATTGGGGAACAGGATGGCATCCATCCCCTCTCAAATTGCGTAACACTGTGCAACTCAAGGGCGTTGCACCTGAGAGCACGTGAAATCAATGAGGGAAACTTACCTAACTTGGGGCCTTCTGATATCCTACACTTTCTGAAAGGAATAGGATTGAAAGGCCAGCTGAAAAACAGCAAGAAGAGTGGACATAATAGATGTTTTAAGTCACAGTATAATATCACCCTTGCAACATATATACATACATATAGCCGTTCTTTGACCTAATGGAACAGTTCCGATACAATTTAATTTCTTCGGTGCATAGACATTACTTCAAGAACTTAGTAGCTTTTCATTAAAATTACCAATAATAATAGCAGTGAGTTTCGTATAAGAGAAAAACACATTCTGGTACAACTAATGATTTATGGGTCATAAAATAAGAACCAGAGTTATTCTTTTTTTTTAGGCAAAAACAAATCCCCAAATTATTGAGGAATTGTAGAAGAATTCTTGTCGTCTTTCAAAACGTAACTGCAATGTGACCCTGATGATTTATTTCTGAAGACGCATCTGGATTTCTTTTCCAAAAATTTATAGGGATCGACACGGAATTAACATGAAGAGCGTCTAAATATTTCCACTACCAAGGAAAATAAGATCTAAAAATGTTTGCAAACTACTGCAGGATCTTCCGATATTATTGCACATTCTAAATATAGGAAACTTGCACTTGGCTAGAATGACGCCATCGCAAGCATTGAAAACAAATAGCTTCTAAACATAGATAATTTAACTATTTAATCTTGAAATCAAAGACAATTTAGCTATTGGGGAAGAAGTGAGTTGTTTCAAAATGTCTCTAGCTACATTCCTCCGTGCGGCAAAAGGTTGTCATGTTGTTTGTCGGGATAATTTAGCCATCTATCTGACGTCTATATTGCTGTTCGAGTAGTGGAGCAAGTTTTAATATGCATTCGTGGTAATGCAACATCTTGTTTACTATGTGTTCCGTATAACTTCTACCATGCAAATGGCGAGTACGCGATGGGAATCACAGATTCGCACGATGCTTCTTGCCATAAGGAATACATGCATAGCAAACATGGGTGTTCGTTAGTTGATGGTTTACATAAGGTTAATATCAGGTGTTACAGGCTGCTGCAGAATACATGATAAATCCACGACGTTGAGTAATAGTAAATATTTATACTAGTTTAAAGTGTCGGTATCGCGCAATAGCAATAGAGCCAGGCATAGTGTTGATTGTTAAATTGGACAGTTTAGATGTGGTCTACGATCCTTCGGAAACTTTTATGTAACTTTCAGCTTATTTTTGACGTGGCATTCCTCGTTAAAAATACATCTACTATCGTCTTACTGAAATCCTAACAGTTAAATTGAAAAAAAAAGACGGAAAACATTTACGTTTACGTTCCATAAATGCCCTTTACCCTCCCAGGCCAACACTTCCCCATCCTTCCCCGCTCGTAAATCGCGGAAACAAATAAATAAACGATTTCTATTCAAAGTTCATTTTTCGCTTGGAAATTGTATTCTGAGGGTCCCATAAAAAATAAAAGAGCAGGCGAACAGCGAACAAGGGGAGAGCGACCGAGTAGATATCCATTTAATGACAGCCAACGCGTGTACGATATATCACGTATCAGACGCCGCTGGCGACGTTACCCGAGTCGCCTATGAAAAGGGTAAAAAAGGGAAAAAGCATTCTATAGCAATTTCGACATCAGGCCACCGTGTATAAGCGAAAGCGAAAAACTACAATTGCACGCGTCTGAAAATACTCAACAACTCAACATAACTATTGTTTTTTTTTTGATTCATCCATTTTACATTTTAATCTCCTTAGCGAAAATAACTCAAGTTGTCATTTAAGATTTTCTCCATGGTTCGAAAGCGTTCTTCGACTGCCTTCAACGCCTTTTTATGAAGTAAAACTTAAATTTTTATTAGTTTTTGTGTTGGGAATTCAAATGAAGATCAGCAATCTCCGCTGACGAGTAGCTCACCCCAAGTTACCACCAAACAGTCACCCTCAGCGGCTTGATCGTGCCAGTTTATCAGAGATGAATACAGATGGATACAGAACCTCGCGTTCACACCCTAGTTGAGATGTAGGTCTATTGTCATTGTCATTTAAGTTTTCTGCTTTTTCAGTATTTGCTCTAATTTTTAATGAGAGAAACTATTTTGTCCAAAGCTTCGGTACCTTTATAATTTTACCGATGTTTATGATATGTAGGATGGGCCACTTCATACGGCGCATGCTTTATTATTTACAAAGAGAACCTGCCAAATGTTATATTCAGCTTTGGTTCCGGTTTTGACAGTTGACATTGAGAACTCCTTGAAGTACCTTTGTAAAATATTAGCCATAGATGGCCAGACGTTAACTTTTTAGAGCCCAATATAATTTTACATCTCATAGTAGTGTAAAGCCCCTGGTATGTAATCCGCGTGCCTAGGTTCGAATCTAGCGGCGAAATGTTTTCCTTTATGCTTCCTTCTTTTAAAATTGAATATTACAATGATAATGAAGGTACAAAAGGTTTAATTTACACTGACTTTTGGTGAAAGTAAATATCAGTAATTAATAACATTTAAATTTATTTTGATTGATTGCATTAGACAATAATTGGATAACCGCTGTTGTGTTCCGTTAACGTAAACAATAAAGTTTTTGTGCATCCAGAGCGTATCCACAAAAATATCTGAAATGAAGAGTATGAGTTGTTGTATTGGGTGAATCTGTTTATGTGTTGAGAGGGACGATCGCCGTTTTCATTCACCATAAATTTCATAGGTAAAGTAAAGTAAACTTTGATTGCTGTCTAGTAATCATAAATTGTTTTTTTACATAATTAGTAATGATGTTAAAAAACCAACTGAATTTAAACAATATGTATTAAATCTAGTCCTTAGAAAAATAAAATGCTACCCATGAGAAAACTACTAATGTTAAATACAACACATTTTAGAAGGCCATTAATATCTACGCTGGATAGTATCATTAGATATCGGATGTTCTATTTAAGGCATGAGAGTTAATTTACTGCAAAAGTTATCAAATTAAACAAGCGTCTATTAACACCCAGTATAATTGCGTGGCTAAAATTTTACTTAATTCTTTGCTTAGTCGTTTAGCTGAATGCTGTGCTTAGGTGTGCTTAACATTGGATTGCACAATAAACATGAAATTTACGTTGTGTACTTCAATTTCATAAACTTTAAAACATCTCAAAAACGAATAGCTTTAGGTATATGCATTATAGAAATTTGCCCTACTTTGGTCTTAATTTCAAATATGTCATTCGATACAGGATGTTTCATTTAGAAAAATGTAACTTTAAAGTAAAAAATAAAATCCATAGTTTGACTTTGCGTGAGTAGTATTTAAAGGGAAAAAGAAGAAACATGGTCTTGATCCTCACAAAACTCTTTAATGTACCGTACGATCGGTTTCGGTTTGTAACTTTGCTTTGGATCTTTTTTTCTCGAACACACTGTATAATTCAAAACAATTTTAACATTGAACTGAATAAAAAAATAATGCTATGCTTTTCCATATAAAGCGAGCCCATATAAGATGGCCCACCTGTATACAATAGCATCTTTCCTGTTATTCACTTGAGTATTGTAGCACTGTATGCTGTATAGCTGGGAACACTGTTACACATTTTAAAATCTCAGTAACATATTAGTATATCGTCCATAATTGCCTCAGACCTTTTTTTGAAATGTTCCAACGAGCTAAAAAAGTGAAAACAAACTATAACACTGTCCACACTACACTCCTATATACTAGTAGACATCTTTAAAAGTATTAGGTACGTTGTTACTTTGGGCGTTTCCAAACTATTCTGATGCACTCAATATCTGTTCGACATTTGGAAAAGGTTTTATGAGGAACTATTTTATTTAGAGCAACATTCCACTCTTTTTTTGTTTTTCCTTTCAATGAAGCAAGATGCATAAATTGTGCAATTTTATGAGAATATTTGCAGATGACACTTTGCTGTATAGAACCGCGAAGATTAATTACCTTATAATGGG
The DNA here is from genome assembly GCA_004143645.1 of Protaetia brevitarsis. Taxonomy (NCBI): domain Eukaryota; kingdom Metazoa; phylum Arthropoda; class Insecta; order Coleoptera; family Scarabaeidae; genus Protaetia; species Protaetia brevitarsis. The sequence goes on along the minus strand of RXPK01000151.1, from coordinate 262,458 downwards.
AAGAGAAGTTTTAGTTTTGGTCGAGGTGATTTACTGTGTAACGGTAACGGGTTTTCCTATCTGGAGATTTTCGGGGATGGCCAGCCCAAATTCAAATAAGACAATGCCAAACTCCGTCTCACAGATAACCCACACCTACTCTTTTGACCGGCGAGCCACTGCTGGGAAACAAACTTTTTGTTCGGTAGCGAAATGGTTTTAGTAATTTTAGCCAAAGATGTTTCCGAACTGTGTTTCCTCCGTCAGTCGGAGCAGGCCGTTAGTTAGCCTAAAGATTGTCGACTTACCTTCTCGTCGGCTTTCTCTTTACTAGCCTGACTTCCTTTCGGGACTTCACTAAGGGTTCATACTGAACTTCTTTTAGAATGACGAAATAAAAGAACGACTTATATAATAAAGATTTTATATTATTATATAAAATTAAATGGGATATCAAGTGCACAACAAAAAAAAAAGTAAACCAAAACACAATTATCTTAATGAATAATTTATCTTACTAATTTACTGAGGGAGAGGGAGAGAGAGAGAGCGAACGAGTTACGATTTTTATGTATTTGCAATGGTTAGTCTTAAGCAGAATTTCTAAACATCTTACCGGCCGATGTGGGAAAAAATATTTCTTCACGTAATCCAAATTTTAGGCACAAAACTTTGCACAACACACACAATCTTTTAAGCCAAAGCAAAAAGGGGGGGGGGAAACTCTTAAGTGAATTATCTCCAAAATCACTGGTCACCCCGCGAGGAAAGCTTTTGCTTCCTATATTTTTAAAAGCGTATTATGACTACAAATTCTGAAAAAAAAAAAGAGAAGTTTTAATTTTAAGTTTAGATTCGCCCGACACGAAGTTACAGACGCGTGCTTTTGCTTTAGCTGTAACGAGACCACGGAATTAATTACCCCAAAATCGCTATGTTAGGAGTTTTTATAAACTCTAGTTGTGACGTCATTATGCACCGATAACTAGTTCGTCCTCTCTTCACAGAAGGGCGCAAGTATGACCGAACGCGTTATTTTTCTGACTTTCAGACGACCTACTGATAGCATAACGTGGGAATTGGCGACCGTGTCTTGTAATATACAATGAACAAGGTAGGAGATAACATTCATTGGACAAAGTAATAGATTAAAATACAAAGTATTACCATGTTATTTTAATTACGCGAGTCTTTAAACAAAGAATAGATTGTCGTCTCCGGCGAGCCAGCGCTTGTTATTGCAAAAGCCACGGTACTTATCAACTACGCATTAAGAAAATGAATTTAAATACTTGCATTATACAGGATGGAATTTCGAATTCTTACAACTGAAATAGATTTAAAATAGGTTAATTAAATCAAATACAGTACCTAAAATAAAGATAAATCTTATTCAATTTAGTGATAAAGTTGACCCGGATAACAAAAATTGTGAAACTCTGCTAAAAGCCTGTCAATCTACCGACATACGGATAGCCTGATTTTAGCTAAATGGCTTCACTTTATTTCTGACAGTATCCAACTGTAATAGATTGCCGTTATATAACCATTATTGAGTATTATTGATATATATTATATGATAAGGGTCTTAATACGAAATCAAGGTCAAGTAATATATTTAATTTCGTTGGATAACTCCAATATTTGCTCCTCGAGCACATTTTCTTTTTTGCTGGGAAGCAGGATATTTATTCTCCCACTAAGAGAATCCCGGATAGATTTTCTTTTGCGCCTCTCTCTGTCTCCTTGGTAATAAGTAATGAAGATCCTTGATAGAGCTCCGGGATTGAATGGAATACACGAGATATTTCTTTCTTCCATCATAGAGAGAAACATCTCTACGATTCACGTTTGTGTACATGTACGTCTCTGACCTCGTTTTTAATTCATTTACCTGTCTCCCGATACCGGGGCCTACATGGGAAAAGCAGACGTTGCCGGTTTATTCGGAAGAAAGATACATCCGCCGTCATTAGGCAAATGGTTTTCTTACACAATTTATACACGAGAATGGACGTCACGTCAATGTAGCCATCCTCCTTTTGTATCCTTTTGGCTTCCGTACTCGCCATTAGTGATGAATTTCCCTCCACGTATCCCTGTATATAAGATGTGCTTACCTGTAGATAGGCGTATGTTCGTCCTTGTACCACACGACCAGGACCACACTGTCGTTGGGTGCTGGTGGTGTTAGGTCGCATGGAAGTTGCGCCGTGCCTCTGACAATGGCCTGAACGTGCGTCACGAATCCGCCTGAAATGTATGAGAGAAAGTCTTGGTAAGAATGTCTAACAGAAACATTACATTTTTTTATTTATTATAACAAAACAGTAAATATTGAGACAGTGCCTATTAAACAACTTCTTGGTTATAACATCTTAGAACAGACCAGTAGTCAACACTCCACCCAATAAGCAAAATATTCCTGCCGAAATTAGAACTAACTGGTCAGCAGTATTACAAACTTTGTGTGGGAGTAGCCAACCTAATGGTCAGATGGATTTAAGATTGAATTGGTCATAACACGAGTAGTCAACATTGCCCAGAATAAGTCTCTCAAGATTTTGAAGCTGACTATTTAGCTAAATTTCAAACTTGGTTTGAAAGTAGTCCACATCAAAACTCCTTGCCAGGCCATTGCATTGGCTCCAAACATGGATTGGAAGTTCTTCATCCACTTACTAGAACCTGCAAGCAGCGTCAGCTGCAAGACCTACATTATGCACATGTCTATTTAGTCTAGAGTGACCAGCTAATAGTACTATTGTCATCTTAACCGCTTGTCTTTAAGAACCGGGCTGATACTCAAGTGGCTTACACGCTTGGCTATCAGTCGCGAAGTCCTCGGTTCAAGCCCGACGAACTGATCTTGGAGTGAGGTTTTGGTGGTTTTCCTCACTTTTTGGCGAATGCTGAGGGACGTACATCTTAAGTCGCTCCACGGGCGCAAGCGTAATAATAACTCATGCTCCGATCGATCTCCTGTAATTGGCGAAAGCTATTGGGGGATGCCAAGGCATGAATTATTATTATCCTTATTATTTACTCGCAGGCAAACATCGGTATCCCAAAATTACAATTTCGAGGAAACACCAGAAACTGAAAAAGTATCACAGTATAACAACTAAATTTTATTAGCGATCCACTTCCCAGACTTTGGGGCACAGCTCTCTTCAAAAATCAAGTAGATTTTTGTAAATATTTTTGAAACTATAACATATTTCTTTTTTGATAAAATGTAATTTTAAGTGTATTACAAAACCAAGAATGATGACAACTATTTTCGGAAAACATGTTTATGTAATAATATGGGATTGAATTATTAGAAGATTACTCGCAATGACTGCGAAATTGTAGAAAATGGAGCAGAAAACTGAGAAGACAGTTTAGATAATATTGTATTTATTCCTGAAGAGGGAGGTAGTATTGTTGACTTTGATTACAAAACTAAAGCCGTAGAATACCGGAAAAGTGGTGAAACGCGGACGTACTCTAGAAAATTTAAAACATAATTTCAAAAACCTGAAATCTAATAAATATCATTCACCTCTTAGTTAGAAGACTTCTGTGCAAACAAAAGGAGCCTTTTAAATCACCAAGGACAAAAATTGCACAATATTTTATGTTAGCTGATTGATGTCCACACATATAGAGACTTCGAAGCGTGCATGATATTGGATTGAAATTCTTAAACATCCATCAATCTCACATATCACAAGAAGTTAATAATGCTCATACGCCCACAGTCGAAGACCAGAAGGAGTCTATATAGAAAGAAAAATCCGCTATTTAGATGAGAGAGTAGAAACGTTATTTACATCAACTCATATCACGAGTGCAGATAACTATCAATAACCACAAATAGATTTAGGGATACTTCTTGACATAGAAGAAGCATTTGATAATGCTTTTTTTCTTCTTTGAATTAACGTCCAGAGCTTCCAACAACTATTTTTAAGTGAATGAAAACCATATTGGAAGGATGGCTCATTAAAACATCGTGAGTAACTGAAAGAATGAAGATGCTGGTGCTCGTGCTTGCACACACGAAGGAATTTAATGGAGATTTTTGTATGTTCAAGGATATGCAGATGGCATTGCGACTCTTACAATGGAGAAAATACCGATTCTGTCTTAGAACTCATGCAGATAATTTTGAATATGGGGATTTGTGTACAAAGCAGAACTTTAAGGTTAGCTCTAAAATAAAGCAACTCTAGCTCCTTTTACGTGAAGAAGAAGGCAGTATATAATACCAATCTTTCGATCAGGAAGTTAAGTGAAAATGGCCATTGACTCGAACTAAATCTTTAGCTAGAATTTTAAAGACAATAAATAAATTCATTCAGGCTCTAATAGTAACTTGCAGAACAATAGACAACTCACGGCAACTGAAACCAGATATAGAAAATAGAGAAAGTAGCAGAGAACGTATATTGTAAATTAACATGATGCTCTTATTGATCATAAACAGCAGTGGTAAGACCCATATTGTGCCAAAATTCTTTGATTTAGTAGACCAGTGAAACTCACAAATATTCAAGGGCGCCCTGTCTGTGTTTCACAAGAGCAGCAAAAATTTGAAGACAGCTGCAACGTAAATCATCCAAAGCCAGGGCGCCAAGCGAGCGGCACACAGAATAAGTGTAATGGAAGATGAAAAACGCAGAACACTTATAACAGCCGTAATCAAAAACCCCATCTTTGAAATGGACAACGAGGCAATGATGTCTAAAGTCTCTTATAACATACCATTCAAAGTTGCCTTGGATTAGAATGACTGGAAAACTAAACAGAAGTTTTGCAAGGTGAACTGTTGATATACTTCGCTGATTTTCTTGTGCTGATGAAATAAAAAGCAAACTCAAGCACAATATCAAAGAGTAGAGGTATTAAACATATCTGACCTGTTGTAATGTACAGTGGAAATGACAGGTCCGACAGAACTAGGCTATGAGAAGGCAAAGAATAAAACCTGGCAAGCTTCACGAAAAAAAAAGAAAACATTATGCTGGAATAGTAAGAGAGAATAAATAATGAAAATAAAGTGATGAGAAAATATAACTGTACAGCTCATGAATACTCCAAGTTTATTTGGAGACAAATGCGCCTTTTGCCTTCTTCGTAAACACCACGACCTTTCAAGTTTAACATATTTACAAAAGCACTTATCAAAAAAAAAAAGAACGCAAACATTATTCTATTTCGGAGAACGCGTTAAAAGTTCAGAGGTATCAAAACTACACTTATCTTCATGTCGCCAATAAAATATTAAAAACTATAAAGTATGTAAATTCTCAAGCCCGTCTGCGCTTTACCTGCCCTTTGGCCCTAGAACAAAACGTTGAGAAACTCAAATTCTTTTAAATTTATTACGCTATATGAAGCTCGCGGGCTCGCCATAAATATATGGTCGTATCGTTATAAGACTCACCAACTATCTATATTACCACAGTAAAATATAGCACAACGTCCCGTATAACGAAAAAATGTTATGCGAGCAGCAGCTAGGGGCTTAGCACTAATTTATTCACGACATTTCGCTATAAAGTAGTCGCACCACTAGCGTTTATATTTTCTAAGTTATGACTTAAACATATACCGGCGCATCCGCCATTTTCATTTGTTTTAAATTTATTGTTCAATATAATCAAGACACACCACGGAAATATTGTAGATAAGTTTAACTACAGAGTGATGGTTTAGTTATGTATATTTTAAGGATTGTCAGCGAATGATTATTCCAATATAAAATATGCATAATCTTTTAATGTGTCGACTAGGTACTAGACTAAAAGCTCTGTTTATCTTCCTGCTTTTCATCGTCATGTAATTCGAGGTATTATGGAGTATTGTAGAGGTGTTTTATCTCGCCGAACAATGGCGGAGAGCATTCTGCATATGTATTTGTATGTAAATCATTAAATATAATCTCCACCGTTTTCTTTATAGAGATGCTTTAGATTTTAACTAAATGCATCATGTGCGCTTAATAATCCGTGCTAGCAGCAAACCCATACTCTGCTTAGGTTTAGATATAGATATTTCTCTTTTGCCAAAAGTTTTTCACTTCTACATTTATTTTTGATTATCCTCAGGATATTTCCGATTTTCTTATGCACAGCATTACAAGTCATGACAGCAATATCTAAGAAAGCAGTTGTGTCCAAACTTCACTGAATGGCGGTTCATAGGAGGCCACTTTTTAAGTTGGTCTGTTGTTCTGCATTGTAGAATATCTAGGTACTCCCGTTTACCGATGTATTGTAGCAATCCTACTGAAATTATGCCAAACTCCGATATGTTTCAATCTCCGGTAAGGATTCCTTAGTTTTCAAATAGCGTGTTAATAGGAAGCAAAGCCATAGGTTCCTATGATTTTGCTTCCTATTCCAGAAGAAGGCATGTCAATTTTCATTTTTTAAAAGTTAGTAAGACTAAAAACCAATTTTGTCCAGAATAGATTGTAAGTTATATGGTGTTGTATACATAAAAAGAGACAATACAACACTCTGAAAATTGTGCTCGGATTATTAGGTATATATGCCTTACTACTCACATTGAATGAAGTTGGGGCTTCAATTATTTAAAATATTTGTTATTTATTCGTCAGTGTAAAAAAAAAGAAAACATCAAAGACAAAAATTGCGCCTCCGTCCACAAACACTCATTTTGCAGTACTTCAAGGCAGGCAGAAATGTCACTAAAGGTTGGCCACACTAGATTCCACATGATAGACGTGTAATAACTTGTCATTAAGCTATTGTTGAACCATGCTAAGATGAACTGGTGTCTTCATGTACTTATTATTGATAAATAGATATTAAACTAGAAAGAAAATTACAGAAAATGATTTATTCTCGGAAACGTCAAAATAGTAAGGTGTTCTATTCTATTTTCAATTTAAAATTAAGATTTGTCGACCCAAAAACATTGTGTATCACACGGCCAGAAATTCTTTTGCGAGTATTCGTACTTGTTACAAACCGTATTCATACTCGCAAAACTGTAGTTTCTGGCCTAGTGATACAAATAACTATTGTTTGTTTTCTACCTGAATGAATAAGCATATTCTAATGCAAAACAAATGTTGTTCATTGCATTCTTATTTATTAAAATCCATCGAAGGCTACATATTTCGGCCGAAACTGGCCATCTTCAGGTTTTTATAACGTCATACGGAAAAATAAACTCGAATATTGTTATTGATTAAAAATAAAAACGAACTACAGAGAAATGTCATTAAATATGAAATTACATATATGGTATAAACTTGAACAGGGGTATGGATACGAAATTAATATTAATATTAACATAGTCTCAGGCCAGTCTCCGCTTTATCTGCCCTTTGGCGCTGGAAGAAAAAGTTGGGAAACTCAAATTACGCTATATGAAGCTGGTGGACTTGCCATAAATACATTGTCGTAGTTAATATTTATGATTAACATGTTGTTTTTATAAATTTTAATAAAGAAGAATGGAATTAACATTTGTTTTGCATCTGAGTAAAATTTGTGCTTGCTACTAAAATTTACTTAAGAACGTAAAACTGATTTGCTTTTGGGCTCTTATGCTAAATGTAGTTTTATAAGCGAACTATTAATTTTACTGCACACGCAAAAACCACTCATATAATAACCACTCAACACCATAATAGAATTAGGTAATTTTTTTTATTTATACGCATTTCCGTATAATCTCATGTATTTTCTAACAGTTTTTCCCTCTAAAATTTTATATAGTAGTTTGGTAGGCATTTTAACTTACAATGAAACGAGTATAATTTATATTAACAATAACCTGTTCTCATAAGTATATATTACCTATATATCATAGATATAAATACAAATAGATTACAAGCGAAAGGAGATGGGAATTTTGAATTATGGATTAGTTATATTGTATCTATTTCAATGGCTGTGTCGAGATCGGGAACATTCAAAAATGAACCTCACTGATTTTAGTATTTTTTAGTTTTAGACGACAATCACGTTTTGTTCTAAACTGTTACAGCTAAGTTATATATTGACACGTAATGTAATAAAATAATCGAGGTAGCATTTGTTGTTTTTTTTGTTTCAGTGTGTTTCAATGCAACTGCGGGTCACCGATGACTCAGCCTTGTCTGTTGAGGACTGACAGATACATTTCTTCATTCTATATCCTATCTATCTTCTACAATTGAACTTCATTTTTTTTTATTCTTCGTATTGTTTACTTATTTTTGGTTTCATTCACATAAAGATTGCACATTTTGCAAATTAGCTAGAACAACTCATAACTCAACAATGCAGTGTAAAATTTCATGTGGACCTTTCTTTTAAATTTCTAAATTAACAACACATATTTATTTATTGAATTATCTTATCATTTATCATTGTACGGATATGTGTTTTATGTTGTGATATTAAGCATATAATGCCTTCAATTAAATTGTTATTTAAAGTAGGCTATGATATCTATGGGTATTTGATAACATTATGGAATATTAATGGTGGTTTTTAACTAAAATTAGATTATATTCCTGAATGCTACCAGATTTCTATTGGAATCGTCGGCTATTTCAGAAACGAATTTAACTTAGGATATGTACTTATTGTTAGTACTGTACAAACTAAAATACAACTAACAACTAACTGTAAAAAAATAAGAAGGCTGTAATATGAAATCATCATCAACCTGGCAAGGGATTTTCCCTTATAATGTAACGGTTGTAAAAATACAAGTAAATATACCTTTTATATCAATGTTACACATGAATCTTACAGAACAGAAAGATACACTAGCTTATAAAATTTACTGGGTAGTGAAAATTGCACCTTATAACGTAAATTTACCTCTAAAATTGTAGGCAGCTCTGTTATCAACGACTTTACATTTAATTTTACTAGAACTTTTTTACAGTGCACTGCGCCCAACTGTAGAGCGCATCCCCACCGCTGCAGTACTGGTGAATCATGATACGATATCCCTGCGATGAGGTAAAGCGGGGGAAAATATTTTCCATGCCATCCATCGTAGAAATTGCGCTATGCCCAGGTGTAAAGCGTGCCCTCACCACATCAATACTGGTGAATCAGCGTAACAGGGGTACAATACACGTAGCTGTATCCCTACGATAGGGTAAAACTAGGGTAAATATTTTCCATCTCATCGTATAGGACAGTAGGAATTTTACCTTGCAAAACAAATTTTGTTACCAAAGATTTTATATGAATTTCCACTAGAAATTATTTTACAGCACGCCAAGTTGTACTCTCGCCGCAACAGTGCTGGTGAGTCAGCGTAATAGTAGGTATGATAGAACATAGCCGCATCATGAGGTAAGCAACAGCAGTTTTATACGCATGATTAACCTGCTACTCTGCAGTACTGTCCAAGAATCCAGTTGATCTCAATAATGATAAATATCTATTTGTCAGAAATAATTATTGTTAATAGCGCTGTAACTGTTTATTCGTTCGTTGCTATATTATTTATGTCAATGGTATCTATATTTTTTCTTTAATTACTCCCTTAGTATTTCCTAATAACTATCTCTTTTTATTATTAAACTAAAATTATTATTAGGTACTGACTTTCAATATTAGACTGACAAAAGTTACAGAAGCAACGAAGGCGCTAGTTTTATAAATAAATACATAATTATATTAAACAATAAAATTAATTGATTTATTATACATTTATCTCGATGTGCTGCTATAATGCAACCGCTGAATATTTATTATAATAAAAAAACTTTCTTATACATGAAGAATGTGATAAACAAACATTTTCATTAATTTATGACGTTCTTCTTTGGTTATGTCTCACACTATTCAGTTATCTAGCTACTTACCAACTGTTTGTCTGCATTCTTTTATATCACACAGTATGTGATATACCGCATCAGAAACTTTTGGGGATAAGGTTTTTGAATGAATGTAAGGCTAATTTACAGCTTTCAACATATTTGTAATCTAATATCGCCATGTTTCTATTTACTTGGTTAGCACAAATTCATTATCGAATCAATTACATCATTCAGTTATCAAGAAAGCAACGTTGCGAACAGAAGTAGATAGGTAATATTGAATACTCCTATTAATACTGGCTTCAGCAAATCTAATGACAGCGTTAGAGCCGTGGAGTTCGTATAACAGATGAAGAGTCTATTTAAACATTTTCCCTTTTTCCTTTTTACCTCCTCCAGTAGGAATTTTCCGCTTTGCCGCACCCAAATGGTTACCTTATAACGGGACCAAAAACCGTTTCGTCGCTTATTTTAATTGACGAGGTAAGAGCATTAAGGGGGAGCACAGAAAGGCCGCCCCGGGTAAAGGGAAAAGCAGAAAGGAATTACCTTCGGAAATGAACATAAACGCATACAAGAAAATTACATTTTTAATTGAAACTTAATCTCCAAATTACTCCGGGCTCCGGCGGCTCTCTAGATGGACTTGAAAGGGAGCAGAATTAATGCGGATTATGTTATTTTTCCGAATAGCCTAGACGTGTTAAAACGGCGGAGACGCCGAACCGAGGGGCGAGAAAGGAACAACAACGTCGGCGGAGGGCGGTGAGATGTTCGAAGATTTCAGTAAATGAGAAAGCGCTGTATATGGCGCGGGTAAAAGAAAAATAACTGTCATCATCCATAATGAAACCAATGGAAGGGTAGAAGAAAGTAATCGCATGAAATATATCGTATTTTAAAATGCGGGCTGCCTCGACTGAAACGACCTCAATTTATATGGTGGGGTATATACATAATGGAAGGGATCCTAGATACCGGACGGATTTTGCCGTCAGTAATCTAGATTACTGAAAGTTTTACAGACCGTGGATTCTCGAGGATAAGCTCCACTTCTGAAATATCTTTTAACCGAGGATTATGAAAAAAGAAAGCAGGAGAAGAAAAAGGAGAAACAAAGGCTCCAACAACTCCGTGCGAATTTCGTAAACGGTGATAGTCTTATTTTATACTTTTGTTTTGCGGTCTTAGCGGTTTCTTTGCGAAATGCTTGAGACAAAAAAAAATAAAACAGCGCTACCATTGATTAGTACAATCGCTAAAGTGAGGGCACTAATACTAGCGTCATACTTTTACTATGTAGTGTAAAGACGGTTAAAGTACTTAGCGTTTAAGAATATGGATAGTTAACTGTAAGAGCTATTTATATAATAAGTGCAGCAACCTCAAGAATAAGTGACCATATAGAAGAGTTATAATATTGAAGAAATACAGTACATACTAATTGTTGTTGTTGCCAATTGTTCCTGTGTTTGTATATTGTTAAATAAACGAGTAAACCCAACAAAGTGTAATAGTAAAAATAATACTAATATGTACTTCTTCCAGTCGACCATACACGGCATTGAATACGTCATAAAACATAAATGTATAATATATGTGTACATAAAATAGGTACTCTAGTAACATAAAAAAGTAGAAAACGCATAAGAACAACACCTACAAACATATATAAGCAACACCTCGCAAAATAAACAAACTAACAATAAGTTTTATGATTCATAAATTTCTGGATTGAATAAAATGATCGTTCCTTTAAATTTTTTTTAGTTTGGCTAGAGTTTTCCCAACAGTACATTGTGTTTTATTCAATGTGGAAGTTTATTAAAGAAGTATCTCGCAATATATCCTGGACTCTTCTCAAATAATGACGTATTGTGATGTTCGGTTAGTCGCTGAATTGGTTTCTGGAAAACAAAAACACGGTGTCTGTTGGTGACATTTCCCCATGCAATAATATTGCAACTCATCACTGAGTATAGCAGAGCATGATAAATATTCAGTAGAGTTTCCTGGTCAAGATTAGTCTTCAACTGTAATATTGCATAAAAACAGCTAGCCAAACGTGCTTAGATATTTTGCGGCATCATAGAATTCTTGAGAAACGCCAATCATGTCAACCAGGATGTTAGAAATCTCTTTTCTATTCAAAAAACTGCATGCTTACTGATTTTGAATCGTTCCGGGCTAGTCGATTTTTCCTACACCATTCTGAGAATTCGGTATTAACCATCTTTAATTTATTTTCTATTTCGGTTGTATGACCTCCATCCACGACAATAGCTGTATCATCCGCATAAAGCAGTACCTTCCCACCACTTATATGCGAGAGCAAGTCATTGACAAATAAGGGGAATATGACTGGACTAAGCACTGAAACTTGTACAACACCCAGGTTCATGCTGCAGAGTTCTCATTGCTTATCACCCACTAGAATACATATCTGAAGATTGGTCTTTACAAAATGAATGGCAGATATTAGTATATTATATATTAACATAAGCTAGATCATCCAACAGTGAAGATGAATAAAGTAAAACAAAGTGAGACTCAGGATTGACCTTTCAGACGCACTTGATGAAGCAAAAATTTGCTTTATGCTCAATCAACCACACATTTGGACTAATTGAGGGACTCTAAAAGGGAGCTTGCTACTAAGCCAAGAGAATAGTGTCCTAACCACAATCCATATATTAATCAGAGTCGAATGGTTGATGCATTTAAACACTACACCACAATTAGTAGGCCAACAACACCAACGCAGCAACCAGATCTTCGGCCAATCGCCATCAAAAGATTGTAGGGTGACACAGTGAATAAAGCTGTTACTAGCAGGAAAGTCTGATTGAAAATATCCTGTAGGATATTAATTTCCATCACATAATAATTGTTTTGCACTCAGTAATATCCAGTCAAGCATTATATACACCACTGGTATCAATCGCTCTAAGGCTTTTGAATTCCCACACTTCATCTATATCTTTAGAAAGGTATTGCGACTGCATTTTTCCAACACTCTGCAAAGCAAACGTTCCAAAATATAAAAATTAATAATAGTTATGTGTTATGTGTGCTGAATAAGCAATGCATATAGGTGAATTATGCCAATTCAGATAAAATCATTACCACACATCATATCATTATATTATTATTAAAATTTCAATATTTTCAATCAAAGAAAAGTTAAAACACCGTCTTCACTATTGGGATAAGATTGAGTTTTAACGACTTCACACAGTGAAACTTAAACTCATTCATTACATGGCTGAAGCGCTTGGGTATGAAGTCGTCTTCCACATTGCCTTCATAAAGATGAACGTATAGCAACGTGTTTATATATAAGCAATTTGCTATTTATTTTATCAATAAGTCATTTGTGAAAAAATGAAAATATAACCAGTTATAAAAGCCATGCCCTGAACGAAGCTGCTTGCTCCTGCATTTCACGAATTGTATCTGCCCACGTAGTGAAAGCAACCTTGAGCGTTTGTTTCATTCATTCTTTGACTTCGCACTACAATATTGACTCATAGTTAAAGAGGCGAATGAAATTTCGTTCATCCCAACAGTACACCACAGATACTGCTGTGTGGTGAAGTTTCAATCAGCCCCAATTTGCGCAGCTTTATTTCCTTCTTCAAGTTCAGATAAATTGAATTTATTTAAATTATTCTTTCATTTTTCTCATTTTCCAGATCTTTCGAATAATATTCGGACAATTTCAACCTGAACTCCGGGACCAGAAGAGCAAGATTTAGTTTTAATAAGTAAAATATCGTTCTCAATAGCGTCTGGTTGTGTTAAACAACTGTTGTATTTCGTTGACCTGCACTCTGATGTTAGATAGAAATCGCACTAAAATGATAACTTTCCCTTTTTATCCTTTTAAGTATTGAATTTTCATTCCTGAAAGTTTGCTGTAGGAAGTATTCATTCAAATTTAGCATAGATCACAAGAAATGTTATCATCAGGTAATAATGCCTTGTTAAAAAGGGTAAAGATAAAATCAAATGAAAAACGAAGAAATTATATAGAATTCTCTTCACACCAAGAATGCCTATCTTAGTGGTTAACAAGACGCAAGAGAAAGGAAGCATGACGAAAAACTTTACAAAACCAGTTTAACGAGAATAAAAAAAGGACCACGCACAGATACGGGTGATAGAAAAACAAATATTGAGAAACCGCAGAGAGAAATCACGGTAATACAAGTTAAAACATAATAAAAGAGGATCTTCAATTAATAGGTTGTAAATAGTTGATAAAATATTACTTGCAAATTGAAATAATAAATAAAACAAGATTTAAAGCAAACGAAATTCTTTCCTTCAAAGTTGAGAAATAAATCAAAATATGTTTTTTTAAGATTCAATAGTTTAATTTGCCAAGTGACTTATAATGCATCTATAATGGTCGGCTTGGCTTTAAAGGTCTTGTAATTTGGACTACAGCGGGTGCCGCGTGTTCGAATCCTGCTGTAGTTAACTAACTAACCGGATTCTTTCCGAATTGTTGATTATTGGGGAGATTTGGCTGAGCGAAAATGCTTAAGAACCACATAAAAGCCTAGGATTCATCAAACCTCTTAGAAATCCTTTCTAAGCCCTTGAATTATTTGTTTTATTTTATTAAGGATTTACAGTTTTAAGTTAAACAATCATTAATGAACTTTATCATTTACTGTTACGGCGTTCGTTTGCTCTCAAGCTTAAGGTCTTGGATCGAAATAATTTGGTTCGACACACAAATTTTTGGATGACACTGTATATTTGACAAAACAAATTAAATTCAAGATAAATAAAAAAATACAATGAATCACAATAAAACAACTCTTAACATAGGTTACGATGATAACATATCTATTGAGGTTCGGTTTTAACCTGTATACTTAAATAATAAATTAAACTATTAATTATGATATAATTCCGAAATATAGAGGTTATGCTTAATATCTAGGTTAATAATGTTGGCCGGAAGGTTTATGTCATGTGATCGGATTTTAGAAAAATGAATAAAATAAAATAATGAAATATTGATTTGGTGCAAAGAAAAGAATAATAAAACTAAAATATGCGACTTAGCTGGTAAATTTCTAGAAGTGGCGATGTATTGCGCGTTACGCTGATGTCAAGGCGTGTTCCCCTTTCGAATTCAATGATCCGGATTTGGTCTCCCAAACTAAGTAGTTCGTTCACCCTTTTGGTTTCACTCAACGCCAAAATAACACTAGTAGTTGTGGTAGATAGCTAATAGATAATAGATAATAGGTCCTAAGGTAGGATCGGATTACTAAACTGATAAAATTAACAAGAGAAGAAGTCCGCTTACCAGTGACCTAAGATGACGTCATTAACAAAATGAAATGCCGGCTTGACGCTGCTGTTTCAAAACCCTTTTCAGGAATATCGATGCAAAGGACACAAATCTCCTGGCAGTCCCAGGTAAAACGAACAAAAATGCACTCGATATTAGAAGTTTCCCGCGCAACAAAATCTCACAATGTGGTCTAATTGAAATTTGCATGGAGCAACTTGAACAGCGCGTTTAAGATGGTGTGTGTGCCTGTGCGAGAGGGCGGAAGTCGGAAAATACCACGTGAATCAAATAAGTCACTGACTAACTTAACAATGTGGAATAATTTACACAAAAGAAAAGGATTTAATGAATGAAACTTGAACTAATAATTGAAGAATAAAAAGCAAGTTTAACTGACAATGAATTACTAATTAATTTGGAAATAAATAACGAAAATGAGACATTAAATTTTGCTATCGCGGTAAGATGCGTTGTGACGGGCAAGGAGTTCGAAGCTTCACTGCTAGATGTCGTTGCAGGGTCTAATTCTTAAATTAAATGAAATAAAAATCTTTAAATAAAATCTAAAAAATGAAGCGATCGCAATCCAACTGCAACATTACGTCACTTAATCGGAACAAATAATTAAGGTTTAATCTCGCATCTGTTATAAATATTCTGTAGGAATGATAAAGCCATAAAACTGTAGAGTGTTGTCACCACCTCACGTGGGTGTATTTGCGTTGAAAAGAAACGTTTGCAATGTGGCTTTCCTGGATTAAACATACATATATTATTTGACTACTTCAATTAATTCCAAAACTTAGCAAAACCGACAACATGATCGCAGACCTAATTAATAGGCCCGACTAACTTCGGGGTAAACTTTCATACATGTCTCTATAATTGAATTAAATTTAAGGCGTCCCTTTGTAGGAGAGATGCCGAGATTGCGTTAGCGAGTTCTAAGTCGGGTTACATTCCAAAGATTTCGAGGTTAAAACAAACTTCAGCGTGTGTGTACAACTTGAAAATTCTATTACATATGCCGAGCTAAATAGATTAAGTAACACTTCAGGACTGATTCCTTCTAACTTTCTACGCAGGTATACAAGTACACAAGCCGATTGGGAAGGATATGTGTCTACACACCTTAGCGTATACAAATTACTTCTCGGTTGGTAAGCTGTACGACTTGACTGTTTTGAAGTTCCGCGAAGTTGGCTAATTGCGTCGTTTGCTCTCCGTAAAGCGATTGGTACTTTATCTTAAGAGAAATTCTTGCGTATCGTGAATATTTAACGTATAAAAGATTAAGTTTGGTTGTTGTGAAGTTCTAAGCTTTACTCTGCCTTTCGCTTATAGCGAAAGTTTCTACGGCAATCCCAACCTGCATTCACTTAAGAGGGCTTAGGTATATAAGTAGAAACTTACTTTTATTCTGGTGGCAACGCCGGGGCCACTCCCCTATAAAACAAAGTTCTCTTTAGGTGTACGTAGCGTGTTGGCAAATTGGGTCAAATGCTTTATTAACCTACTTTGTACTCATTATTTTCCGTTTTAGCGTAAAATGCGTAATTAATTTTATTATTGCTCGATACCGCCGCAAGAAAGCGGCATTTAGCGTTAATGTAATACATTACTTTGTTTGAACGTGTTTAACGTGCGAATAATGTATTATAGTTGAGAGGAAAATACTGAATTGTTTTTCAGCGAGAATTTTATGACATACTGTAGTGGGATTTTTGAATAAAAAGTTTTAATTGTGTAGTGGCAAAAATGCAATGTGCATTTAAATACAATGTTCTATTATTTGGCCCAACCATTCCACCTACACTTAGTCCAGATTGAGCATTGAATAAATGTTTTTGAATTATGTCAATAATATCATAAAACTCGAGAATGTTTACGTCGTGTACATTAAGTAACCGTTTACAATACTTGGCACAGTTGAATAAACGTTTAATATTGGTTTAAAACTAGTGTAATAAACATATTTTACAGTTCTATACCGTGGATGCTACTAGTTATTAAACTGTTATTTAGTATTTATGACGTGGACATTATACCATCTACTATGCGCCATGCACAGCAGGAAAAATGAAGTTAAGTCGACACTTTCAGTCTTTCCTAGCGATCTCTCCAATATCGGAGTGAATTGTGAAGGTCATGAATTATTAAAGTGTAGACACATATTTAGATCACTATAGAATTCAAAAATATTTTTCTTTTTTTTAGAGTTAACTTTTATAAGCTTAACTGAACAAAATGAACCGTCGTCTACTTTTATACTAACGTAAGACACAAACAAAGAAAAATAGAAAATTCTTTTATTTTACAGGTTGGTAACATTCTATCAATCAGAAATAGTGTTGATGTTTGCTTTCAAGGAGAGAATTAATTAATTTACGGTGACATGTTAGTCACAGTAAGGAACTCTTAGGGTAAAAGAAGTATTATTCTTTTCTTTTATGTACAACATTTCTTAAGATGACACAAAACATTTGAAGCTAGCAGCACATTTAACGCACTTGGAGTTGTTCTTATTATATTGTAAAGAGTTTTATTTGTCTCTATACATCAAAATTAAAGGTTATGGTAGTTGCAGGAATAAATATCTCTGAAGTGGTTGATTCTGTTAATGTTATCTAATCAGGATCTGATTTAGAAAAATCAATAGTTAAGTCATTAAATATTTATGTTTGCACTTACATTTCAAATTATTGTATATTATTAATTATAATATTTAAGAAGGAATAACGAGATCTAGGATAGAATTTGGATATTTCTTATTTTTTTTCCGGGGTAAAAATTGAACTAGGAATAAAATATTTTAAAATTTACGTACAGTTTGAGAGGTACTGAAATCATGCCCCTCTAATGTCCTCTTTGTAGAGTATAGGGAAATTCTTTTGACTATTAAATTATCCATGAACATATTATCGTTTTTGTTTTAATATCTTTTGTTTATTGTTATCCTTCAATTTCTTCTTCTATAATTTATCACATTATAGGATTAAAGTTTAACAGCAAAATCCATTTTAGTCAAAAATGGAATGAAAATATTATGGTAATTCGATTACGGTTAGTTATTAATAAAAGTGAAAGCACCAGGTACTTAGTTTCACGATTACATGGTTTTGTATACATCTTCGTTTGGTCTTCACTTACTATAAATATTTGGACAATATTTCTGCTTCTGTTTTAAATGTGAGCTACTTGCTTGTTATATAACTATGTTAATAACTTTTGGTAAAGTAGAGGAACTTAGATTAATGAATGCTTTGGTAGCACCTGATCTAAAAAGTACTTTACTGGCTGTTCGAAATAAGAATGTTTTTATGACAAGCTCGTTTGGTATATTACTGAAAAAAATCAATTAAGTACTGGAAACGGTGAACAAGTCTATTGGTTTTGTTTGGGTTCATTGTTACACAGGATCCTGGAGCAACGAAATTGCGGAATAATTGGAAAGAATGGATGAAAACCATATCGCCTCTAATTATACTAACGTAATTTTAATTATATAACAAGAA
The DNA here is from genome assembly GCA_004143645.1 of Protaetia brevitarsis. Taxonomy (NCBI): domain Eukaryota; kingdom Metazoa; phylum Arthropoda; class Insecta; order Coleoptera; family Scarabaeidae; genus Protaetia; species Protaetia brevitarsis. The sequence goes on along the minus strand of RXPK01000151.1, from coordinate 243,854 downwards.
AAAAGAAAATTCTTACGAGTTAGCAAAGGCTCTTTCGAATAAACGAGAAAAAATGTTATACAAAATACTGTTGATTTCAAAATTTGGCATCATATTTTTTCTTGAATTTCGAAAAGATTTATAGATACATTTAACAAATTAAGAACGGATTATTGTGCCGTGGAATATTATTTATAGGAATTGGTGTAGTTGGATTATGACTTCTGCGTTGTATAGGTCAAGAAATTTCTTCACTGTTTGAAAGTATGATTTAAAGGAGAATTTTATTTAATAAATTGAAGTCTATGGTGGTTTCAAACAGTTTTAGAACTTATACGTTACTTACAATTACATATCTCAGGATAATATTGACATTCTAGTTGTATAGCCTGATGATGTAAAGATATTTATCATGGCAAGAATAATACACTATGTATGTGTTTTAAGAAAATTGCTGAAGCTTGAGAGAAAACCACAAATTCTTCTCGTTAGAAGAAAAAAAAAGAACTAGCACAGTGAAACCGAATATCACTTCTTACCTTGAGACCGTTTGATAATTCGTATATGATTGTCTGTTCTAGGAGATTTGCGACTAGTTATAATAAATAATAATAATGCGTTTATTATCCAACAGTAATAACAATTACTTTTTACAGAATAACATCGGTTAAATATATCTAATACATAATACAGTAAGCGAGTGTGCAAAGGTAATAAAAAAAGAAGATAATACGTATATAATACAAAAACACAGTTAAGAAAAAAAATTAATGAAATGATTCTAAGTCAAACTTTTGAATTAATAAAAATAAGCTTATCACTAGTCATATTGAAAATATCTATATCAAAGCAAAAAGTATTAACATTATGACACATTGACAAAATTGGAGAAAACATATAATTATGTGTATTAGCAACTGGTAGGTAAAAGGTTGCTGGGGTCCTAGAAGTGATACGTGGCACATGAAAATTCAGTTCTCTCAATAAACATGGATCACTTATTTCACCATGTAGTAATTTACTCAAAAAAAGTATTTGGGCTATTACCCTACGATTTTGGAGGGTATTGAAATGAAATTCCTTACATAGAGCATCATAGCAATAACCGTGGGCAAGGAAAACTCTGTATCTACGATAATACAATGTTTTTAAAAATTTACACTGAACGCTTTCTATTAAATCGATGTACTTATTGTTAGTATAATACGGGGGCCATACCACAGAGCAATATTCAAGCTTAGCTCTAATAAAACAATTATAAAAACTGCTAAGCGGTTCAATACTATGAAAATTTCTAGTACTACGGGTTAAAAAGCCCAACAGTTTAAAACATTCCCCTGTAATGTTGTACATATATTCATTAAAGGTTAATTTAGGGTCGAAGGTAATTTCCAAATCTTTTACTCTCTCACATCGATCCAGAACTATATGATTAACGTTATAATTGTATTGAAGAATAACGGTATTCCTAGTGAAGGACATCGTTTTACATTTGGCAATATTCAAATGAAGACAGTTAGACCGACTCCAATCAAATAAAGACTCCAAATCCGCCTGCAGCTGACCGCAATCACTCAGGGATTCAACTGTCCGATAAATTTTCAGATCATCAGCATACAAAAGGTACATTGAAGAAAAGCAAGTAGTTATATCATTGATATAAGGTTAAAAAAAGTAAAGGACCAAGGACTGATCCTGCGAGACTCCAGAGGTACTAGGGTTACTAGGGTTGTAAGATTTGACACCATGATACTCAACATAGTTGTTTCTCCCGCAAGGTATGATTTTAAAAGCTGAATGATATCTGACCAAAATTACCAAGCTTGCGGACAATCAAAGAATGCTCCACCTGGTCGAAGGCTTTGGAAAAATCAACGACGTCAACTTGAGTTCTGGCATCCAGAGATTTGGATACGAAGTCGGTAAAAATACACAAGTTGGTAAGAGTGGACTTGCCTCGTACAAAACCGTGCTGGTAAGGAGTAATACTTGTAGAAATCTGTCTATAAATACGTTTAAACAGTGCAAATTCAAAGATTTTAGATAAATTAGATATGATGGATATCGGTCGATAATTAGTAATGTCGTTCCTATCACCAGACTTAAAGACAGGAATAATGCGTGAGGATTTCCAGCAACAAGGAAAGGTCTTAAGTTTAATAATGAGATTAAAAATATGTAACAGCGGATGCTGCAACAAGAATCTACAGTCCTTCAACACTAACGAAGGCACTGAATCCGTGCCCATAGTAAGACTAGATTTGAGACACTTAATAGCTTCTAGAACCTCATCCAGATCAAATTCCCTCATATAGATTCTTGGAAAGCCATTTAGATTCCCCAGGGATGCATGGCTCTAATGGTAAGCGATGCTTAAATATAAAAAATAAGGAGATCGGTTTTCATGTATGCACAGGATTGATATTTGACCCCATGCCACAAATCAAAAAGGGTCGTCTTCGTCTCTACCCGACACTGGTTTACTTCTTACCTAACAAATAGGACACAGACAGTACAAATAAATTGCATTGATAGCACTTTTATCTCTGACAGCGAATATTTCAAGGCAGAGTTCTAGGTCCACTGCTATTTATAATATTTATCAACGACATATTTTTCAACACTGTATGAGAATTAAAAATCAATTCAAACATATTTCCGGACAAAACAGGAAGTGATAACAGGTTAAATAAGAAGTTAACGCAAACTATACATTTCGAATTTCATTACAAAGCTATTTATAAATAAAAAAGTTATGGACAGGGACGTAAGAGCTGGGACACCAGGTATAGTACATTGGAACATTTTACTCATTCTCCATTTTTTTCGTAACACTGTACACTCTTTTGCTTGGCGAAATATACTCCATTCCAAGCTTCTATAGGTGTAAGTAAATTTAAATCTTATTACTATTACTAAATTAATCAATATTCTGTGTGCCAGCGTAGTTTTAGAGGCAGTACCGCACGCCTGCTTCAACATAGCTCCGGCACAACTGTAGAGCTACGATATAAACGACACGTTCATAAATATAAATGATCTCCGTTCCCCGAATTCCGGAAAATACGAGAGCGGCAACGACTCACCGTTCCGTTTTCGTTCGGCGAACACTGTGTAGGGTTGGTTACGTGAAATGGCGCATATTTTACTATGCAACGCGAAATTTATTAACCATAAAGTTTAATAAATCTTTTGTTAACGGTCGGGGGATGTGGGCACTTGTAAAAATACGGCGCTATTTGTGCGGACTTAAATTTTCGAAATTTGTCATAGGTTCCGCGATCCAACGTCGCACATAAATAGCGGGATCGTAAACTAGAATCGACAGCACCATCGAGAGAACGGTGGTAGCGACGTATGTTATGCGATCGTGACACGAACCTTTACGACTTTACTGCCAGCGTTTTATCTAGGATGGCGTTGAAAAGTGGATTTTCGTGGCTCATATCGTCTTCTCTGTACATCATGTGACCATCAGCTTGTTACCTAAACCAACTTTACACCTACGTTGTTGTTACATATGTATACACGCTATTGAAAGATGCGTCTACTACAATACTGACGGGAGTTATCGCAAACAATATATTTTCGTAATGTGTGATAACTAATTGATTTAGCTTTAAGAAGATCAATATACTCCTCGCTGATTTGGAAGCGTCTAGAAAAATTAAATGAACTAGGCGAAGGAAAAGATGCGATTTTTTTCTGTAGGTTCTCGGACAAACATACATGGAATGAACAATAATAACAAATAACTTCGCGAAAAGAGACTGGAACATCATTATTTGAACCCGAATATTTTTGCGGTGTAAATATGTATATATGTATGAATGGATCCATTGTGTTCTCTATCCTTGCCCTTTTACAGCTGACCTTCCAATCCTATTCTTTTCAGAAAGTGTAGGATATGAGAGCGCCCCAGGTTAGGTAAGTCTCCCTCTTCAATTTCGTATGCTCCCAGGTAAAACGCCCTTGAGTCACACAGTACTACACAAGTTCAGAGGAGATGGATGAGCGTTTCATTCTGTTCCTTACAAAATCTACATTCAGATTAGTTTGCTAATACAAGTTTACTCAGTCGTCCTTTCAGTTTGCAATGGCCTGAAAGTATTCCTGTTAATATGCGAATATTGTTCTTACTCAACTGATGCATTTTCTACACCTCTTCTGATTATGGCTTCCCCGAAGAGTTTTGCTTTTCCTTATTCCCTGAGATTCTCCCAATAGCTGATTTTTCTCTGCCCCACTCTACTTTTCAATTTCTTCAGCATTGTACGTCTACTTATCCCGCAAAAGGGTCCAGGCCGTACGAAAGGTATTCCAGTTCCCTTTTTTGCAAGGTCATCTGTTATTTCGTTTCCTTCTATTCCTGTGTCATCCCAAACCCACAGGAGGGTTACTTTATTGCTTTTGCCCAGCTCATTTAATTTTCCAAGGCATTTCCAAACCATTTTGGAACTGATTTCATGTGAGCTCAGCACCTTGATGGTTGCTCGACTGTCAGACATAATGATAATCTCCTGCTTTCAATAATTCCTGTCAACATTGAGCTGGATACATCTTTCAATAACGTAGAAGATATTCGGGTTTTTTTTTTTTCCCCAGTTTTTGACGTACTAGGTCCATATATTCCCATTTCAGGAGCCATTTTGGACCATTTGATGGCATTTGTGATCATTTTCAGGATGGTATTTTCATTCCACTGGCACTTGTTACTAATTTTTGTAGTAAATTCTTTGACAAAGCTGAATATTTTTGACGTCATATCGGAGCATATCCAGGATTAATAACCATCTATTGAGGCATATACCTAATCGTTCCTTCCTTGATTTTTCTGAGTGTGTTTCTTTTTGCCACGCCCTCTACCACAATGTGAAGGGGGGTAAGATCCAGTATTACTTCAATAGCTGCTGTTGGGCAGGTTCTCATAACCCCAGTTATGCATACGCATGCTAATCTTTCCAGCTTCGAGAGGTTAATGCTCGCGGTTGCCAGATTAGTTCTTTTGTTCCAAGCTACTCATGCATAAGTGATGGTCGGTCTCATTATTACTGTATACATCTTAAGCAGCATTTTTGAGTTGCATCCCAAATTTTTGCACACCACCATGGCTTTTTTTGGCCTTGTTGGTTACTTCAAGTTCGTGTTTCGTTCCAGAGAAATTTATATCTATTTTAATTTCTAGAATAAAATTTAGGTATTTAACTTAGTTTTTCAATCTATGTTTTGCTCATGCATTTTTATGGTTTTGAGTTTGGGTTTCCTTTTGCTAGTGAAAATAAGGCATAAGTAGCAATATAATACCCGAAAGACCAGACGGTGAAGTAAAGCAGAGGAAGCCGAAGTGGAAAGTGATGTATGAGGCAAACTAAAACTATTTTGAGAACTTATAACCAGAAAAGAATCTTATATCAGAGCCTTTAATTCACTGTTAACCCAAAACCTAATCATCGTCACCGTTATAATCCCTCATGAAGTAGAGTAACAATATTGTCATTGAAGTGCGATTCGCTTGGCATGAGAGATTTAGTTCCAAAATGGTAGTTTATTTACAGACAGCTGTGTGATGTAATCTTAGCACTTGACAGGAGCGCACTGTTTATGGTTTACGTTCGAATATTTCCATAATACAAACAGTCGAGCGTATATGAGAGAAAATGTAAATTTATGTTAAATTACATTTTGGGACAACAAATGGTAAATTAATTGGTAGGTTACTGGGATGTAACAATTGAAGCATTATTAGTCAAGTACAGAGAGTGTAATACCTGTAGCTTAGGACGCAATTGACTATTTCCTGTCACCCTAGTGGGATTATATTACAAAAGAAGGTAGTTCTACTGAGCAACATGTCAATTTTAGATAACATATTTATAGTACCTATCAGAACAGATGTAAAGATACGTCAAAGTCATATTTTATATTTTTATTCGCAATCATACTAGTAATATAGCTATTCTTATCTGCAAGAGGTTAGAAAATACGTGATTACTGGATAAAAAGTGTTTCTCTTGGATTGGAAATTCCATCTCTTGGGTGGAAAGTGACGTTGACAACAAATTGCATATTATGCTACGGTTAAACTAGGGTAGCCAACTTCTTGTCACTATACACATGTTCCTTTTTTTTGCGAAGAACAAATTCAAGAACATTAGAAACTACATTTAATTTGTCACAGTTGAATTTCCAGAGGTGTCAATCACAATCGGTATATATATTATATTGTGTCTCTGGATGGGGTTAACAATAGGTATAATTCACAAAGATATTTTAAATTGGAGTTTAATATTTGGGAAGTCACACAGTCCTGCTTGGTATGAATTATCGTTTGCTTTTGACTTTTTAAAAGTAAAATACCTTTTCCGTTCACATTGAGAATCGGTTAAGAATTTCTGACTGCAGTAGTCTAGATGGCGCTCTAACATAAAAAAATTACAAATGGATAGATACTCCCCTTTATATTTTTAGTACGACCGCAGATGCTGTGAGAGGATGCTGCTCAATGTTTTCTATTCCAATCAATATTCAATGTTAAAGTGCTTAGTTTCAGTGAAATACCCACGTCTCATGCACACGAGATTCTGGTACATAAATTATAATCGATTTTGTACGACAAGGAAAACATTTAAATGCAAGCAAATATGGTTTTATTTAATAAATATTTCTAAAATTATAGCGGTGCAAAACAACGTACATAAGAAAATAAATATCTCAGGTAAGTCAAATGAGCTCGCTTAGTTAGTAACAATTACGTTTTTAATTAGTAATTCCAAGTTTTGCAATATAATTTCATCATAGAAAAATAAATACGTTTCAAAGTTTCCGCGTTTTTAGAGACGTTTATCTGTGTAATTCTTATGCTTAAATGACGGACAAATCAGTATGTGCAACATTTGACGGTAAAAATACTGGGTATTAGGTTCGTGACGTAAATCCATATTAACTAGTAAAATTAGAACTGCCACCTTATAAAAGTTTTCTACCAGTGCTCGCAAACTGGTTCGCACACAAAATTTCTAACCAAACGATTTCTTGAACATTAAAATAAAATATCTTATAAGTATATTAAAATTTAGATACGAATTAAAATAATACGTTTATTTTTTAGGTTGATATCAGAGCGGCTAAGTCTGATCAGAGAATGACTCAGGGCAATAACATATCTCAGGAAAACCGTCATTGGAGAAAATTTGCCCAACAATTATGTAGGTAAAGAAGTGTGGGTAAAATGAATATAATTAAATTTGTTTTAAAATAACCGTAATTTTAGATTAGAATTCGTAATGAAGGATTTTATCAAAATAGCCATTAAATTTTATAAACATTACTCGAGACATGTCCGTCTCTCACGGAGGTTGGCTAGTGAATGCTTTCGAATTACAAAAATCTAACCGACATAGCATGTGATTATCTTCGCAAGGGCTGCAAACTGCCCCAGAAAAGTCCGTTAAATTCACCGATGTGAGGGAAATATTGGATATTTAGTATGAGAATGCCCATATGACCAAATGCAACAATAAAATTGAAATAAATAATTATTGTAAAATTATGGAATCACCTTACATTCATTTTAAAATAAAGATAGGTGTATACATTTAAAAAATTACTTTACAAATAAATGACTGCAATTAATTAACAATCCTAAAAATATTACTGTACAAAGAGTATGCAGCCTCGCATACACTTAAATTTTTGGCAAAACCAAATTCCAGCAATTTTCCCTGTCTTCTTGTTGACATATCAATGAACTTGTATTACAAATACATATAAAAGCATTATTAAACTAAATTTAAGCAAAATAAATACACTGTAAAAAAAATTTCCTTCGAACTGACATTTGATCCAACTTTGATCTGTCAAAATCTGTTGTGAATGTATAATAATCAAATTCTAATATTTGATTTCGGTGTAGGTATCCTTCTACTGATCATCTTTACCTCCTGAAGGGAAAATCATGAAGGAAAATGTCTTTGACGGACTTACCAAATACAGAGATCTCCTACATCACCTGGAAATCGTTGTTTACTGTTTACTGCGACATTCTTTAATAATAATCAATATCCTTTTTTATTATTTTAAAACAGATAAAAGTAAAACAAGTAACGGTACACTTAAATAATATCAATTGATTATACCATGACAGTATATATACATAATGCCGGCCGACCTAGCACAGTCTGCCCCATTTCGTGCCGACAAAAGTCCTCATCTCTATAACTAAACATTACCTCAAAATAAGACGGCTCATTTTTCTTATTTAGACATTAATCATAAGCCATCGTAGAATCCTAGCTTGAGAACACCTTCGTGTACAAGCTGTATTTCACGCTCTTTTTGTTAGCTAAATCCTTATAAAAACGACAACATTTTTTTGAACATGAACCATCATTGTCTCAACTTGTATCAATATTTACAGCTTGATGTAGTAAAAGTTAAAAATATTTCGTCGCAATAACTACATTTGATCCTAAAGCGAAAAATTTTGTTCTGGGGTTCGAAAGCTAATATTCTTTGACCAGCAATTTATCTTTTAAAAATTCTAAGGGATCAATCAGATAAAAAAACCTGTCTGTCCGTGTTTTCATATCGTTTCAATTAGCGGGTATTTTAAAAACTATTGAATGATCCAATCGACATAAATGTTCATGAATTACACTTCACTATATACTGTTAATAATCACTCAACCACAACAGGAAATGTAAAAGTAAATCTCCCCCTAACTTAATTCTATTCATTGAAACCATCACCAAATGTAATTAGCAAAACTAGTTAAGCGTTCTATTGTTCGGTCGATATTCAATTGCTGGCGATAGTTCGTCTCTTTTCCCCACCATCTCAAAGATCCGCCTTCTCATTCTGTTACAGTGACGAGCTCCAATGTGCGATGGTATTGCTGGCGTCGAGCCGAGGCGCAAATTTGAAACACATGAAGCGCCCGGACACCTGACGATCGAAATCTATCGGACCGTAACTCCGGACATAGTTTTCGCATTTTCATTTTGACGGTTCGTCCGCTGGCTACTGGCCATTCGGAGATTTAATATAATATGCCCGACGGGGACAAAAAATCGGGACATATTCGCCAGCGTGGCGGAGGAATCGGTGTGAGAGATCGACCGATCGACTGGCAAATTTTCGGTGCGATGAATTATTAGAAATGTTCGTAGAGATGTGCCTCGTGTCCCACATATATGATTCATAGGAGTACCTGGAACATGCATTTTTTAGGAAATACAGTTGACGTTAACGGTTTTTTTTTTTCACTTGAGATGCTTGTTGAAAGCCGTAGCAATATCTTTATTACTAAGAATAGAAAGCATATTTCTGAACATTATTCACCAAATTATAAAAATGAAAAATTCATTCAAAACTCGCTCGTAGTGTGAAACGTAAAGAGGAGTACCAGCAACAGTAGTTGTGCAGAGCGTGTAACCAAATACAAGGATATTACATACACTGTAGAAAGACGCGGTGAGTTTGTACCTTACAAGGGAATATTGCGAGCTTAAATCCACCGACCCGATTAGAACTTAGCACATTTATAGCACTAATCCGGTATTGTAAGTCGCTTCTATTCATTTTGGCGGAAATTCATATTTAAAGATTGAAACATCTCAAATATCGCCGATTTCCGAATTTCTGCAAATGGCGTTATCACGAACAGAAAAGGAAATAAAATTATAGAGGTTGGCTGACAAAAAACTTGATTAAAATTGAAATGTTACAGTTATTGAAGCTGTCTTTCTATTACTGAAATATTGAAATAAAATGCATTTGTTTTAATTATTATCAATAAATAAAAAGAAGAATTGAGGTTGGTTATTAATGTAACGCATTTATTTAATTTTGTGCTGTTTTAAGATTAAACGTGTATCGCTTCCTAAGGCATTACTGCTTATGCGTTGAAAATCTAATTACATGAAGGTTCATAATATTAGATGTTAAATTATATGAAATAAAAGGCCTCGTTTAGGTAGTTAAGTGTATAAATAAAATTAATTGAAGGACACCACAAACATTTGAAAATTTGTTATAGAGACACAAAGCCAATATAGTACTTCAATTGCCGGCATGTCGTCTGACCTCTTGCTATTTCCAAGGTCGGGTTTATCTTACTCGCTTGGATAATGAAGAAATATTACGGTAAATATTTAAAATGTTTGCCGGAAAATATCTCCTATTTTTATATGAAATGTCACTAACGGACTAATAGGAAAGAGTCAACCATGTCTTGAACAAGGTGGCGGCGTACAATTTGAGCAATTTTTGCAAATCCGTTATGTATTCTTTTAGGCATACTCTTATGTTTAAAAAGAATTCTTTTCTATGACAATTTTTTATCGTACTGCACACTTAAAATTTATTTTGAATACTTCAACTTGTTATTTTTCATTAAATTCAGAAAAAAATCAGTATCCGAAACATTTAAACAATATATGTATAACAAATTAATGTATTTCTGCTTTTAACTGTAGTAATTAGGAGGATTTTTTCCCAAGAATTTTTTTTCTCCTCACGCAGGATTCGAACCTACATTCTCTCGTTTGCCGGACGAGCGCTTTACCAATTAAGCTAGTAGAGGATACGAATTCGAGCGTTTAACCGAACATACGTCGATATTAGGTCTCGAAAAGACCGGCTGGACGGCAAATATGCAAAGATTGCAAGTTTTTTACAGTTTGAAAATAACAAAGTAATGTATTTCTGCTTTTAACTATGATAATTAGGAGGAATTTTTCCCAAAAAAGATCTTTCTCTTCACGCAGGATTTGAACCTACATCTCCTCGTTTGCCGGATGAGTACTTTACCAATTAAGCTGGTAGAGGATGATGATTCGAATGTTTAACCGAACATGCGTCGATATTAGATCTCGAAAAGACCGGCAGGACGGAAAATATGCAAAGATTGCACGTTTTTTACAGTTTGAAAATAACAAATTAATGTATTTCTGCTTTTAACTATAATAATTAAGAGGAATTTTTCCCAAGTAAAATGTTTCTCTTCACGCAGGATTCGAACCTACATCTCCTCGTTTGCCGGACGAGCGCTTTACCAATTAAACTAGCAGAGGACGATGATTCTAGCGTTTTAACCGAACATACGTCGATATTAGATCTCGAAAAGGCCGGCAGGACGGCAAATATGTAAAGATTGCAAGTTTTTTACAGTTTGAAAATAACAAAGTAATGTATTTCTGCTTTTAACTATGATAATTAGGAGGAATTTTTCCCAAAAAAGATCTTTCTCTTCACGCAGGATTCGAACCTACATCTCCTCGTTTGCCGGATGAGCGCTTTACCAATTAAGCTAGTAGAGGATGATGATTCGAGCGTTTAACCAAACATACGTCGATATTAGATCTCGAAAAGGCCGGCAGGAGGGCAAATATGCAAAGATTGCAAGTTTTTTACAGTTTGAAAATAACAAATTAGTGTATTTCTGCTTTTAACTATAATAATTAGGAGTAATTTTTTTCCAAAAAAGATCTTTCTCTTCACGCAAGATTCGAACCTACATCTCCTCGTTTGCCGGACGAGCGCTTTACCAATTAAGCTAGTAGAGGATGATGATTCAAGTGTTTAACCGAACATACGTCGATATTAGATCTCGAAAAGACCGGCAGAAGGGCAAATATGCAAAGGTTGTAAGCTTTTTACAGTAAGAAATTAACAAATTAATGAATTTCTGCTTTTAACTGTAATAATTGGGAGGAATTTAAAAAAAAAAAAATTTCTCCTCGCGCAGGATTCGAACCTACATCCCCTCGTTTGCCGGACGAGAGCTTTACCAAATCGTCTAAACAAACGTTTGTTTCTTTGTGGCACTTTTCAAAACCAATTCTACTAAAATATGCTATCGCCTGAATTTGCACGAATTCAGCACGTACAAGACAGAGCCGTAAACACGGTACAAACTCATGAGCCGGCATACAGACATGTAAATCTGAAATGGCCGTGCATATAAGTAAAGAATCTAGTCGCCCGTTTACACTGAAATGAGAGAAGACGGGACATATGGAGCTACACTAACTTGTTCTAGCTTGACATTTTCTACGTAATTAAAGTAAAAGCAAATAGTGTGTGGGGAAATAGAGTAATGTTTATTTGAGAAATGCGCTCAATTTATTTCTAATTGTGTGGTAGTAGTGGACTTGTCAGTGTGCGCGTACTTGGGTATGCTAAAATTATTCAAGGGAACCTCGACTGTTTTGGATTAGTTCGGATATTAGTTCAAACTGATTCGGTTGAACGGCGAAAGGCAATTAAATAAATTGTTCTGGGGTAAAGTTTCGCAGATTTAGTTTATAGTAGGTACGTGTAATTTACGGTGTTATTTAGAAGTAATAGCCTAGGAGAATGTTCTGATTGTTTAAAATAAACATTCTAAAATACCTCAGAAGTTTAATTGTGCTCGCCTTTGAATACGGGTTCCAAATTTTAAATTTACTACATTAAAATAAAGGATTCCTCTGCTCTTTCCTTACTTGAGGTTCCCACAAAACGATGGCGCCACCCTTACAGCGAATGCAAATTTTTCCCTAGACTAGTTTACTTATAGGTTTATTTATTAGAAAAAGCGGAGGTAGTTTGAAATTTCCTCTTCTCTTCCGTCGGTTTCCGTATTTACAGTTGGGTATTTTTCCGGCTTCCTAGTTGTTGCTTTTTCCTGCCGGATAAAGCGACGCGCGTCATTGCAGCCGACTCGACGATGAAAAATTAGTTTCCGCGCTATTTCAAACGCAAAAATTGAGAAAAACGTCCTCGCGTTTGCTTCGCTTTTCCGCTCCGGCGTTCGGTTTTGTTGAAACAAACTGAAAAATAAGTAGTGGACGGAGTTGAAGGGTACTGTACACGCCCAAATTGTATTATAGCACGAAACAAAATTAAATTTGCATAGGTAGTAGTAGTATGTGCAAGGCAAGTATCTAATGCACGGTCAGAGGAAATTGTTGGTGTAGAATTGTATCGGAAACGAACTTGCAAATGTGGAAGGAAAAAAGGATAAATGTTAGCTTTCCAAGTAGAACCTGATTTTTTTTATAAACCGGAGAGTGATCTTTATGTCACCTCAAATTATAAACAATTGCACTGCATTTTGTAGACCAAATTGAAAAATTAATGTTGAATCGCTAAGCGTATTTTTGGTTTCATGATTTATTCTGAAGCAGCTACAAATTTACATTTGGAACGAAGTTTAGACTTTTATTCTTATGATTCAGATAAAATGAACAAAAAATAAGAACTTATGTCATTAACGTGTATGTCCATATCTTGCGTTAATGACAACTCGATGTCGATAAGGCATGCTTTCAATTAGTTCAAAGTTGAGTATTCTGGATCGATATTATCCAATTTTCTGAGTTTTTGGGCAGTTTTTGGAGCTGGTATATGTTTTCGGATACATCCTCCCTACTCATTATATCTCTGAAGGGATTTTTTTTTTGTTTTCCAACGATGCTTTGATGCATTGTCGTAAATAGTGACAAGTTTGATATTTTGAAAAAAGGTGATACAGATTTGTGTAACTTTGAAGGATGATGTTCTGCTAATAAATTAATGATAAATCATGGAATAACGGTCTTCGCTGAATTTTTTAAAAAAATAAGAATGTTCCTCTGAACTTAATTTGCCATTTAATGGTGAAAAAATAGTATCCTTGATAACTTGCAAAGTTTTAGGTATTATTTTGGATAGTAATTTAGCGTGGTACGATCAAATAGAGAGCATATGTGTTAGGCTTCAAAAAGCCTATTATGACATTAGCTCACTCAAATCTGTCTCGGATATGAAGTCATTAATTAATATTTATTAAGCATTTGTGTATTCTGCTTTGACTTATGGAATTATTGTTTGGGGCCAGGCGATATATATATAAGTCGTGTGTTTGTGATGCAAAAGCGAATCTAACGACTGCTGTTTTATTTACCTATTAATAGTTCTCGCAGAACAACTTTTAGAACACATGGCATTTTGAATGTAACTTCTATCTATATCTATAAACTTTTAATACACTTGCATATCAATATTAGAAAGCTATCGACTTTTGCTAGCGTCCATGGGCACTGCACCCGACATAGGAATAACATTGCCACTCTTTCTATAGAAAATCGCCAATGTTTGCAGGTATCATATCCATACAACAAGTTAAAACCTGATATCAGAAACTTGACCTTTAATGAATTTAAACGAAAATTTAAATTTCTGTTATTTGAGGGATGCTTTCATGATCTAAAGGAATTTGAAATCTATTTGAATAATATCTAGATATTGAGATGTACTTAGGGTCGATGGGTACTTAGCGTCGCCATGTTATTTTTATTTATACTGTTTGTTAAATTTCTTATAATGTGTGTTGTTTTTTATCATCGTGTGTGTACATATTTACTTTTTTTATTATTATTATTATGTATACATTAAATATTATTGACGACGCCTATGTCAGATATATGCTTGTGATTTTTTGGCGAATAAAGTGTCTATCAATCTATGTTTTTGCACATTGCTTTCTGAATGTACCTGTTTGTAATGTTAATACTTTATGATATATAAGCACGACTTTCCGTGTTTGTAACTCCTTCTTTGATTTGCCGGCGACACAGCATCGATATACCGACAACTATACCGACTCTGATGGTGGTTCTTGTTCAGTTCGCTCGTGGTAAAAAATTGCGTGAAAATAAAGAGATTTCATAACCTGCAAAATTTTGCGTACTTGTTTTGGGTTAGAGCTGAAAAATTCTGACTAAAGGGATATCGATAGATTAACTCGTTTGTAGCAGTTCAGCTATCTGCATTTTCATAAGTATTTCCACACACACTTGTTGCCTGTGGATTGCAATCGCTTCATTTATGGATTTTATTTAAAGATTTTTATTTCATTAATTTAAGAATTAGACCCTGCAACGCCATCTAGCAGTGAAGTTTCGAACTCATTGCTCGTCACAACGCATCTTACCGTGATAGCAAAAATTTAATGTCTCATTTTCGTTATTTATTTCCAAATTAATTAGTAATTCATTGTCAGTTAAATTTGCTTTTCATTCTTCAATTATTAGTTCAAGTTTCGTTCATTAAAACCGTTTCTTTTGTGTAAATTATTCCGCATTGTTAAGTTTGTCAGTGACTTATTTGATTCATGTTGTATTTTCCGATTTCCGCCCTCTCGCTAAGCAAGGGAGACGCACGGGCGACACACACCATCTTAGACGCGCTGTTCAAGTTGCTCCGTGCAAATTTCAATTAGTTACCACGTTGTGGGATTTTGTCGCGCGAGAAATTTCTAATATCGAGTGCATTATTTTTCCGTTTACCTGGGGGTGCCAAGAGTTCTGTGTCCATTGCATCGATATTCCTGAAAAGGGTTTTATAACAGCAGCGTCAAGCCGGCATTCCTTTTGTTAATGGCGTCATCTTAGGTCACTGGTAAGCGGACTTCTTCTCTTGTTAATTTTATCAGTTTAGTAATCCGATCCTATCTTAGGACCTACTACTACTACTACACTACTGCTATCTACTACTGCTTTATTTTGGCTTTGAGTTGAACCTCGAGGGTGAGCGAATAACTTAATTTGGGAGACGGTTCCAGATCGTTGAATTCGAAAGGGGACCACGCCTTGACATCAGCGTAACGCGCTCAAACCACCCTCCCGGACGCAATACACCGACACTCCTAAAAATTTACCAGATAAGTCGTATATTTTAGTTTTATTGTTTTCTTTTCTTGCACCGAATTAATATTTCATTATTTTATTTTATTATTTTTAAAATCCTGTCACATGACACAAACCTTCCGGCCAACATTATTAACCTAGACATTAAGAATCACATCTATATTTCCGAATTATATCATAATTAATAGTTTAATTTATTACTTAAGTATAGAGGTTAAGACCGAACATCAATATATTATCATCGTAATCTATGTTAAGATTTAACTTTTATTGTAATTCATTGTATTTTTATTATCTTGAATTTTATTTGTTTTGTCAAATATACAGTGTAATCCAGAACTTTGTGTGTCGAACCAAATTATTTCAATCCAAGAAGACCTTAAGCTTGAGAGCGAACGAACCCCGTAACACACTCTATATCTTGGTATCAGCTGATTTATAAGCGAAACCGCTAACCTGACAGTCAATACTACAGAATCTCGCTTATTGTATTATCTAGAGCAAAAGCTAATGCAATCCAGAAAGGTATAATTCACTGTTGCTCTCAATTTGAAATAGGCGTGGCATTTATTTTTTGTGTGAGAAATCTAAACACCTAGAACGCGTTGCGATTTTGAATCCCAGTAGCTACTTTCTTGTCTACGGCACTATTTATTTCCATGTTATTTTCTGTGCTATAGATCATTATTTAAATGAAGGTTGTTGGAGAAAATAACCCATTAAAAAAAGTTTGAAACTGATCTTCACCATGATCTTATTTTTATTTGCTTTCCTTACGTCAACGAAAAAAACATATTCCTTCCCATTCTCGCTATTTAAAAACAGCAGCTCGCAGCAGACCTACTTTTTAATAAGAGAATCGACGAAGAAAACGTTTCACGTCATATTTAATAATATTTTCGGGGGGGGCAAGCCCCACGGCCGCTGGCATCGGTAACAATAACGGATAAATCTAAGTGAATTTCTTTTGTGCGTTTGCCTGCGGCGCACGTCTCTCGAATAAAAAGGGATCCCGCCCGACTTCCCTGACCGAAATGTTCATATTTATGTAAAATCTACCATGGCTCAGGGGCGTACGCCGCGCGAAACGTGAGACAGCCCGAATAAAAACACAATAACGGGACGACGCGAGCTTTTCGAGAATAATTTTCCCCGGTCCCGAAATAACGAACGTATCGTGCAATATGCGACCGGGATGTTTATTGGAAAAGAATATCGCGCAGTTCGGCCCGATTGTATCGGAATTACGAATGGGGAAAGTTTTAGAATGCCTCTGTAAATCACAAAGTCGCAGTTATTAGTGCCAATATGGGTGAAGAGCACGTTTTCTTTGTAGTTTAGACGCCGGAAACTTCGCAACAAATTGTATATTATATCATGGCATACGGGAGGATGTTCTTTAGGAGTTTTTGCGACTTTGTGCCGTCTTTTTTGATGGTACTGAAGTATTTGTTACTTCCCCGATATGGTTAAAGTTCCTGGTTATTATAGCTAAAGATATGGATATTTCAACACCATAAATGTTGAATAGACGTTTAACTTTGGTTTATGTTTTGGGCGTTTTTATATTGTGTTGGTGTGTGTATGGGTAAAATTGCGGTGGCCAAATGCGTCAAATCAAATTTGCCTCGCTTCCTGAACGATCACTTACTTTGAATATAAACTAAGTATCGAAACAAACTGGTACTTCAAACCGAACCATTCGGAAAGATATTTAAATTTTCATTCAGCAGCTCCATTTAAATATGAAATTAGTATCTTTAACAATTTAGTAGAGCCATGCATTATATTTTCAGAAAGTAACAAAATAGAATCTATGTTATTAAAAAATAACTACCCTATTGCGTTTACAAACAAATACATAAAAAGAAGACTTACTTAATTAAAAACAAAAAAGCACCAATTGTTGGAAATTTAAGTCAAGAAACGCAAAAGAAATACATTGCTATTAATTACGCACCTAAACCATACACAATAAAAGTAGCACATAAACCTTATAATAATAATTAATAGGAGATTTTTTATGCAAATCAAACAGAAAACTGAACAAATAAAATACATAAACACATATTATTTATCAAATTGATTGAAAAAATTCTGGTGGCACTTATATGGGCCAGATCCATCAGGACTTATATACATAAAAGAATCTATTCACACAAATATAGTATTAAAAATAAAAATTACAATGTTACAAGCCTTACGCAGCACCACGATCTACATAGGCATGAATTTGAGTTTGATAGCGTTAAAATCTTCGAAAAAGAAACTAACTAAAAGATGCTTAAAAGAAATGTTTAGCATCATAAAATCTAAAAATGTTATTAATTATAGAGAATATATCAACTCATTAACTATATGTTTATAATAATTTAATTAAAAAATAGGGAAACCTGTCTTTGTCTTGCCATTAGATTAAAAGCTTTATATCGATAATTGTATTTAATTAAAAATCGTTTTGTTTAACTTAATTCTAATTACTATTTTAAGAGTAATTGAAACTATTTGTGCCATTTATATATTCAGATCCTTTTTAAACTACAGAACCAAAAAATCTACATTCTTTGATTCTTTGTACGCAAATTCGAATATCGTTTGAATATCTTCCATTTGTGTTTTAATATTGTTTGTCTTATGTATCGCAACGTTCTACATTTCTAATAATTGTTCATACTTATAGAAAAATGGGGTTTATTAATTAAAACTTCAACTACATGCTCATACTCATTATGGGCCAATTAATTTGGCGACTAATAATATAATAAAGATAAGATATTTGTTAAAGGAAAGTAACTTGGCAAAAAGAGAGGTACATGTGCGTTTATTATGTTGTATATAAATATACTACACTAATTAAATCTGCCTTTTCTTTACAGATGCCTTCCTCTATATCTTTAATGATAGACACAATACAATCCCAATCCACTAGATGGCTGTAAACTACTGTATATGCTCAAGATATCTAGAGCTCACCACTTCAGATCATGTGCACCAGCGATCGCCCCTCTTACAACTTAACTAATGAGTATTTTTTCAGTTGTCGGTCCATTACCCAGGTAGGTGTACGTCTTATGTCTCCTACATGTGTAACTTGTATATTATTATGTTCCACTTTGTTAAATATTGAAATTATAGTTTAATTTTTAATAATTCAATGTATCAAATGTGCTTTTATTAATAAAACAGTGAATAGTTGCACTGTTACTAACATGTATAATTTATTGACAAGTTTATATCAAAAACACATAAAGAGTATGAGAACTCATACCCAATGTGATTATACTTATTTGGAATGTTCAAAACAAATATTATTAATTATCCAGTATATATTTGGATTTTTAAATTTTCAAAATAACTTTCAAATATCCCGCTATCATAAGCGAAAGAAAAACCACTAGCCACGTCTACCAACTTATACACATTAAAATTTCAGTATCAACTGTCATTTTGTAAACATTTAAAGTAACCTCAAAATGTTCGAAATGTTAAATAAACAGAAATTTAAACAATGCTTTCACCAGATGCCTCGTACTATCAGCTTACCCCCTCCCCCTCCCCCCAGAGTACTTCATAATGGAGTTTCCTCACAGTGACAATCTAAGATGTTGCAGGAAAGGGTTCACATCGGGAGAACAACATCGGTATCATAAAAATCCAGGGAAAAATCTCCTTCGCAGCATCCAAAGTGTATAATTATATTCGAAACAGCAGAGACATGTAAGATTCTATATAGAAAATGTACTAAGATATATTAAACACAGCAAATTTCTTATAATGTTGAACTCTCATGACGTTTCTTCTGTATATTTATAGGTCGAAGGTAATTACCTGGATTTACAAAAAATATACCCTTCGATACCGGATATACCACAGGAATATGATTTAATTCATTTAACTTGATGAAAAATAAAACAGTTTTCAATGAAGATTTTTTCTTTTATCAACAAACACCCGTATCCAAGAATTTCCAGTCATTTATTTCATACGAATTACATTGAATCACTACCCCATTCAAGAAAAGTCGAATCCTAGGATACCAGAATACCGGACAGTTGCCAAACGACAAATTATATATCCAATTTCCACGGCTACTAATGTGAATTAACTCAAATTATACCGAACTTACAAACAGGTGTGCACATAGAATAATAATTAGATCGGCTATGGTTTAACTACTTTAAAAAGTTTTATATTGTAAAGCTACAGAGTAGCATACAACCCGGTATAAAAAAAAATTAAAAATAACACTTTAATTAAATAAGTAAAAATCAAAATCTTAACATCCCAGTGTCATTTATATTCATTACTTTTTATTCATAAGTATGCCAAATAGCATGCAGAGTGATAATTTCCGATTGAAACAGGCTAGAGGACGCGCTAGCATCAAAAATTACGAATGACTAGTTAATTCTTCTTCACTACCTTAATACGTGAGAAGAGGCTATGGGAGAATGTCGTTTAAACGTCCTCTATTCCAATATGCGTGTTTACAATGCCCAGTTTCCACGATATCATAAGCACGAGACTCTTGTACATCGATTATGATCAATTTTGTATGATAAAGGAAACATTTTAGTGCGAATAAAAGTGGTTTTGTTTAACGACAAAGTTCGAAATGTGAAACCGTCTACAAGCAGCATAATTATAAGGATATTCTTATCTCAGGTAAGTTGCGTGAGTTTGCTTATTCAGTAACAATTACGTTTTGTTAGTACTTCCAGTTTTTGCAATATAAATTCATCATAGGAAACATAAATACGTTTAAAATTAAATTTTAAGATTCCAGCGTTTTCTGAACGTTTAATCTGAGTTATTCTATGCTTAAGAGACGGGTGAATCAGGATGTCCAACATTGATGGTAAAATTACTGGATTTTGGTTGGTTCCGTAAATACATATCAAATATTAACCTAGAAAAGTACCAACTTATAAAAATCTCCCCCTAGTGATTGCAAATAGTTTCAGCAATAATACAAAATTCTTAACCCCAAAACTTCCCGAACGTACAAAATGAAATTTCTTACAGGTATATTTAAATTTAGATTAGAATTAAAATAATACGTTTATTTTTTAGGTAGATTTGGACGCGAAATACCTTCGAAAGGGATGAATTCCCCAGACACCAAGTGGGCAGATATGACCAGGCATCTGATGGGGCCCCTGGTACATGGTACTTCTAAACACGATAAATGGCTCGGGACAGAAACATATCTCAGGAAAATCGTCGCTGAAGAAAATTACCTAAAGATTATAGGTAAATTTTGGATAAAATTAATGTGACAAACTTTGTTTAACAATTAACAATCATTTTGAGGTTGGAATTTGGAATAAAATTGGATTTTATCAAAATAGCCGTTAAATTTTATAATATTAATCGAGACACATTCGTTTCTCACGGAGGTTAGCTAGTGAATCCTTTTGAATTGGAATTTTCGAACAGACTTTGATAGCGATTGTCTTTCGACACGGGGACAAACTGTCTCAGAGAATCCGTTAATTTCACCGAAGTGAGGAGAATATAAGATGTATAATACATGAGGATGCCCATGTGACCAACTGGACTGTGAAATGTTTACACAAAATTAAAATAAAAGAAAGCAATTTGACAACGCTATATACGCTTCGGAGCGGTAGTAAGTGGAAACTGGCAAGTAAAGATGTGGGAGTATCAATATATAAAAGATCTGTTCCGTTAAAATATAGTTCATCAATCAATAAGTGGTGTATGATAAAATGTGTTTACGCGTATATATTACTTGTAGATTACGCGGTCTACGATGTGTAACTTATATTTCAAATATAAATGTGGATAGAACTTTTTTTCTATACAAAACCATTTCTGTCTTTCAAAAGAATAGATTTATTCCATAAAAGGTTTTCGTTTAAGTGTGCTTCGCTGACACACAGGATTGTTGCCTCTTCAAAAAGGAGACAGTTAATTCAGTCAATAACCGTACCAGCCACATAGAAGTCAATGACGACAATTTCATCCGCTCAAAACCAATTTATATATCCTTTCCGTCTTTCATACCACGATATAGGTGAGATCAAAGGGTCGGCTACGAATCGGTAAAGTGTGTTAATTTTTTATCTGTTATCGAGCGGCTACCTCTGTTACAGCATCGCCGGCGAGATCAAATGGGTCAACAGTTCCCCCAGACCCCCTCACATGAGTGAGTGATCCGCACACGCACGCAGGAATCTTCGAGTGGGAGTGAAGTAGGGATAGAACAAGTGTGCGCTGCTTTTCCATCTGGCACCTTCTGGGCCGGGAATGAGTGAGGTTGACCTTCGTTGAGGAAGGATACTTAAGTACCTACTTTTTGTAGCCGATCTCGAAGCCCGTCCGAATAATTTAATTGGTCTTTATCCACAGGTTGCCGATCTGTTTCTCTCAAGCAAAGACATTAAAGGGTCATATTCGATGGGTTATGCGTCGACTATCGCACGCTGTATTATGAAGAATTGAGTCTTTCGCAATTGAAACCGTTTGATAAAATTCGCCACGATTTTTTCCGACTTTAAAGAGTTTTTCTCTTGTAGATAACCACACCTGGGTAATTACTTCAATGTAGGTGCTCGTTTGTTACAATTTTCTTCCAGAAGGACCTTCAATATGCTTAGAGAATGGGTCCTTCGGAAAGATATTTAATGATTTTCACACGGAGAGAAAGAAATTGTTAAATCTGTAAAATATTCGTTGACACAAGCTTGTTTATATACGGCCAAACTATTATCTTTTTCCTCAAACAACTTTGTTAATGTCAGACATCAGATTCCAATGTGTCACAATTTGTTTTAGAAAAAGTGAATGTGAAAAAAATGGTAGTACGTCCAACCATAACTTATAGAGCAATAGCTCGGTGGCAAAAGGCGCAACAAGTTAGAACCACAGCAAAACTTACATCCATGCAAAGGATAATAAGCATGGCAATCACGGAAGCAATGTTTTCTTTCTCGTCATTGTTGTGGAGGCAGGAGCAGGAAAGGGAGGCCAGATTAACTGCATTTCGCCTATGACAAATAGCGAATCAATCGCAACATACTCATGTCTGTGTGACCAAGAAGCTGCTGAAAATCGGTCTATCTATGCCATTGAGATGTGTGCGGAAGAGATTTTTGATAAAAAGTACAAGCACAATTCAATAAAAATCTTCAGCAACAGCCAGGCGATGTTAAACGAGGCGCATAAATGCAATTTGAAACTGATCTGGAGCTATAAACATACCCTAAGCGCATTAGGGATGATCTACGAAGACATTTGACACTGTTGATCACGACATACTGTTGCGGAAGATGTGGATGTTTGTGTCATATCTCGCTGGCCATAGGTCCGTTCTTTCAATTAAAGGATCTATGGACGGTGAGGTTACCGATTGCTTTTCTTCAGTAGTGGAGATTGAGTTTGAGGTCCACAGGGGTCTCTTCTGGGTCCTACCTTGTTTGTAGTTTGTGTTAACGATCTGCATGTGTCTCTGCCTTCGTGTTTGATTACTCAATATGCTGATGATGTTAGTTGTATTGTAGTACATTTTACTTTGCATAGGATGTACACACAGATACCGTTGTATCTGGGATGGATGAGTGATCTAAGAGAAACGGACTCAGGTTGAATGGATCTAAGACAGGTTTAGTGCACTTTCAAGCATCCGTAAATGTAAATAATAGTCCCTATATTAGATCTAGCAACGGATTCATTCCAGAGGATGAATTTGTTAAGTTTTTGGGTTTGTCAGTGGATTCCAGCTTGAAGTTTGAAAAGCACTACGCTGACCAGGAACGTAAGTTATCCTCTGCATATTTTGGTGTCAGGAGTTTGAGAAACTTTGTTAACGTTGAAGCTCTCGGCTTGTTTTACTTTTGTTATGTAGAGTCCCGCCTAAGATATGCCATAGTTTCTTGGGGATCGGCACCGTGTGCAGAAAAATTTTATTTTTCAAAAAAAAATTATTAGATGTATGCTAGGTGACTCGGCCATGAAATCCTGTCGATCGATGTTCAAGAGTCTACGAATTTTACCTCTTTCGTCTTTGTACTTGTATGAGGTGTTAATGTTTTATGAACGTAATCAAAAGTTATTTACAAGAAACAAAGACGTATATAATAATACACAGATAAAAATACGGAGTTGAATCTAACACCGTTTTAACTCTTTTCCGGTGTTCCCTCGCGACCATCCGTTCAAGGAGCCTCCATTTCGGAGTTAAATGTTTTGCTACTAAACGGATGGAATACAGAGATAATTTTGCTTTCCATAGGGGAAAAAACATCTTTAACCGAGGCAACCTAATCCGTTAAGGACCAATTTGTCTCTCTTATGCAGTTTTACTATTTTGCAATAAATGTAAAAGTTTCCGAAATGGAGAAATTTTAACTCCTACTGCTGTTATTAAAATGAATAACGGATGTTGTTTCCCCCATATGTATGCAATACTACTATCGTATCAGATAAAATTATCTCCGTTGCTAATGCAAGTAACTCCACTTGGAAATAATTACATCCGCAATAAACAAACGAACGGTATTAAATAAATCCACAGTGAATATAATTTTCTCCGTCAGAGAAAAGATTTTGCTCCATATTGGATCAAGTTATTTCCGGTACGGAAACATGTTAACTCCGTTTCGGAATGTATTTCATCCTTTACACATGAATTTATTTCCGTTAAGAAGGTATCTGCCACAGAGAGAGAAGAGAATATCTCTCTAGTGAGAAGGTTTTTAACTCTATTTTTATGTTACCTAGCTCCATAGTAGCTAAGTTTAACATCATATTAGAGTTAATCAATGAGGGCTATTCTATGTGGACAGAAGCACCCTTGCTCAGTGCATTTATTCTATTATTTATCATTAAAAATGCATGAAAAATGTCCTCGAACCTCAAGTTCTTGAATTATTTTTGATATATTCCTAATGATTACTAGGATAGACACACTGAGCACGTCCTCTTCTGCGGTCACAGAGCAGCCGTCATTGGAATCGCTTTAATTTATCCATGATATAGTCGCTTCTTTGAGTTTGGTACCGACCGTGGGTTGAAGGCACGACACAGTTGAAACACCACGAATTCAGCTAAGATAAACGTGCTTTTATTCAGGAGCTAACACCTAGAATGTAGTGGGGGGCCAATTAAAAATTGGTACATCGTAGATTGAAAATTAAATAAGGATGCACAAGTTTCTTACCTGCTTTATCTACATCTGCCTTGGTGATGTTTGCTCCCATAACTCTTACCCATCTTTTACGGTTTTCGTACTTTACTCTGATGTGTATTTTATAAATTTCAGGTACAGTGCATTCCGCCATATTCTTCTCCATTCTCGAACTATTGCAAAGTGACTACGTCCAGACTTGTTGCACATGCGCTGCACTAATATCGCTTTAATAAATGCACATGCCCTATGCAAACTTGCAATTTTCAAATGTTTAGGGAAACAGTTACGATTTGGAGAACAAATGTTCCCAATCGCAGGTATCCGTTCCCTTTTTGGCGTTGAGGTATTAGAAATAGAAACATCTGTTAAGTAAACAAATTATAACCTCCGTGAAGGAGAAAATATAATGCAATGTTAGGGATATTTGTTCACATTTAGTGCTTAAATACGGTAGTGTAGATTCCTTGAAAATCGTGTTAGAAAGCGGAGTAAATTCAATCTCTCCGTTTTGGTTGAGATTTTGTACAAAACCGAGGAAATACTTTCTGTTTTCAGCTATGGCAACTCCTTTATGGAACAAAATATTTCCAAAACGGAGACTCCTTATTTCACTCCCTCAAATTTTTACCTGTGTATGATAACGCGCTCCTGCAACAATATAAGTATACCTGCACATAAAACTTGCCTTTACAAACGTAGTCTACAATTTAGATCTACAATCTACTATAATGCATTGCCTGCAGATATCAAGAACGCACCATAATTGAATTCTTTTAGAAATTTATTAAAGGCATATGTCAGTAGGTATAGTTTTTATTGTGCAGATGAATATTTTAGCAATGGGTTTGTCTAATTCTCGATCTAATTTCATAATTTGAACTTTTATTTTACTATTTATCGTTGAATAATTTATATGCTTTTATATGTGACTTTAACGTTATAATTGTGTTTGCTTCTATACCTATACTTGAATCTTAAATCTACATGTATGCATATATTTTAATTTAATTTTTTATATAAGTATATTTATATAATTGTTTGAATGTACTGTATATTGTATTCTGACGTGTCAAAGTTTGTAGATTTATGACACTAAAGATGCAAGAACACAAAATTAGATATATTTTAAATACATTTTAATATAAATTAAATACAGGTTATTAAAACGACTACAATAATGCTGAGATTTTAGATTTGTAACATTTATTTAAAAACAGATCTTTCTCACAGGTATAAATAGTTACGTGCCGTAGATTGTCCAATATATTTTTTTAATTCCTCTATCTCAAAATCTGGGTACCTGGGCACTCACTCATCCTCGGAAACGAAGAAGCAGATATCCTTGCCAAGAAAGGTGCTGCGAGAAAGAAATCACTTACAGCACCTACCAACAAATCAATTTATGGGCAAATCAGAAAGTGCTTAATACTGCAACTGCCCTGGTGTGGTGCATGCGGAAGAGTGCATTTCTTCTAGTCATACCAGAACCAAATAACTGTTAGAACTTGACCGTGAAAATGTCAAGGTGATTGTCTCTATCTTTACAGGTCACTCAGAAAGCACTTACAATTGGGCTCTCGTATGGGACTGAAGCCCGACTGTATTTAGAAGAAGAGCAACTCTCTGCTCTTCTTCTAAATATAGTCGGATATTTTCTGCTACTGCTTTGCTGCTACAAGAATCAGGTATATAACTTTCGGAAAAGTTAACCCTTTCCTAGAAGGCCTGAAAACAGCTTGAACATATGGCTGAACTCTAAGATAACATCGGCTCTACAATAGATCTTAATGGTCGCAGTGGACGGGACGATTAATTGATACAAGTGTATTCTATTTCTTACCAAACCAACTAACTAACTGGAAAAAAGTATACTAGAGTGGATTAAGCATTATAGAAAATTGTTTTAAATGTGCCTAGGTATTTGAATCGATTAACCAATAAAAAATTATTTCGAATTAATCGTTTGTTTACTCTGAATAATTACGTACCTGATTGGTATTACTTTATTAATTTAACACTATCAAATATTTTGTGAATTTTAGAAAAATTTATTCTATTTATTATTTTGTTAAAACAAGTTTATTTTCGTAGTAACTTCCAACATGTAATGATTTGTTAAACTAGAGTTGCTTTTATAGGCAATTTCTAGTTACCCCTGCATTGGGGTTAATTCGTAGGCGCGCCGTGATGCAATGCGAGTCACCGTTTTGACTATCACAGTTTCTATAAGCTGTTTACCTGGTAAATAAATGATTATGTAATTTTATGCTAATTATACCTGTTACTGCAGTGAAATTGGAAAACTGCCATTTTACGACAATTTCTGATGTAATATATTAAATTTTACTACTACCTGGGTAAAAAACTTCACGGTAATAATGTTTAAACCAATGCATGTTTAGGCAGGTACATTGTAATAGCATTAAATTAAAAGTAATTTTGGTTAACTCAATCTTTATTTCTTACCAACTCTGACTTTTTTAATCGATCAATTACCGATTTCCCAAGAGCCGATAGAACATGAATGTGTCTGATCACTGTAAAAAAATATTCTTCACAGGATCTTTAACGATCAAATATGCTAACATTCTTAATTAACAAAACTGATTTAATTAAACAGGCTGTAATACAATCGTTCACTTGTTAGTAATAACAGAGAGAACAGGCAGTTTCCTTTCATTGTCAAGAATAACCAACCGCGCAAATAATGAGGATCGTACATTACTTATTTCACGTCAAACACTGACAGGTTGACATACGCCTTGCCATATCTCGCAATGACTCGTAACAATGCCGGATTTTCTTTATAATTGTTTTGTTCTTATTTACTCCGTACTACAACATGGAGAGACAAACGTAGAAGGTTGCTTAAGAGATTCATTGTGCCTTAATTGCTGAACGCCGAGCGTTGTTACGTGTACAACTCACGGCGCGATCTTGCCTGTTACCGGTTTTCTTCTACTATTACTCTGGTCTCATTTTTTAAAGCAATAATCTACAGCTAATATGTGCACTTTGATCTAAAAGTGTAAAATTAACTCAATCTATTCATTAGTACCTACTGTAAAGAAATGAAATTAAGTGCAGGTATGAATTTAGGGCCTAAACTTAAAGCTTATCTGTCGAAGAAAAATCATAATGGCGGGCAGTGAAACAAAATGTATATAGTGATAGGTATTATGTAATGTAAAATAACAATGTCTGAGAGACAACAAGACTGAGAGTATATAATACATATCTATAGCTTGGGGAAACATTGCTACTTCTTAAACAAGCATTTAAGAAAAAACAGTTGGTAAAACAAATATTTTATTTTAGTAGGAATAAATATACATAGTAATTAATACAACAGTTTTCAGATTTAGTTTTAGATTATCAATATGATAGTACTTTCTTTTATAGAAACTCTAGCACCTGTTGTTGATTTAATGATGTTGTTTTCGAATAATATGGATTAAATTTCGATTTAGTGCTATTAGCAAATATATTACAAAACAATATAATATACGAAATTATTAATAAAATATTTAAACAAAAAAATATTCCATTTTTGTAATAAATGAACAAGCGCTATGGAACATAATCAAACTGTAACGCAATTGCAAGTAAAATCTATTTAGAATAATTAAAGCTTAGTAGATTGAAATATTTACAAACTGCAAAAATTACATAAAATCAAAATCAAACATTAAATATAAATTATATTACATAAAATAAACTGTCAAAAAGTTAGGAAACACATTAAAAGCATAAGAATGTATCAAAATATTGCAGCTAAAACAAAAACAAGAAACAAAATCTTACAATAATTTTTCTTTCAATTTTAATTTAAAGGATCCACTAACCTGAATTTAATAAATAGAAAACTATACTATTAAAATACCATTATTCACTTTAGACGAAGGGGAATACACGTAATGTACGTAACTAAAATATAGCATCCTCAAGAATAATAAATTTTCCGAAACAATATTTATAAAAGCAATAAATAAAATACAGTTAATAGTTTTCATAATTGTATAAATAGCATTTCAATCTAGTATGGCTTATTATAATGATCCCAAATAACAATTTAGTACTTGACATTTAGAGTATGCTCGTTTACATTCAATTACTCCTTTATTATCCTTTGAAGCCCGTTTTAATTGAATGTATAAACTAAAAGCTAACATTTCCACATATTATAAAGATTATTAAAAGCCGAAGCGCCACGAAAGAAAATACTCAAAATTGTAGCACTGTGTAATAATGGTTTGTTAAGTGTTGCCGCTGAAAGTAATAAGTTTGCTACTGAAGCGTGCGTCTGGCAGACGTTGCTTGGATTTTCAAACGCTTTAAATGTCAAACAGTGATAGCAACACTTGGGAAAATGTATACATACCGAGTCAACTTGGAAGCATTAATACTAATAGTGTAATGGTATGCTTGGTGTATATTTTATTTTAATTTTAATTTGTTATTTATTTCGTTAATAGAAAAAAAAATAGATTTCATTTTATTTATGTGAACACACCAAATATGTAGAGTTCTAGGTGTATTTTTAGTTGTAGTCTATATGTGTGCGCGGTAAAGTACGCGTTGCCGTACGCAAGGCGGGTAGCACAAGGAGCCGCCATTAAGCACAAATAAAATAAGCACTTATATATTCATAAAAGTGAATCGCATAAAAAAGTAACACTTTCCCCCTATTGTCCAGTACCTTGGTCACCTGTTAGTGCCGAGGAATAACTTCCTAACTGAAGAATTTTGCAATTGTGGTTAATTGCGTAATATCAGCAAGTGAGTTGAATTGTTGTGCCGATTTATGCTGAGAGTTTCACATATCTAGAGAGCCGAAAACAGCATCTACAGGAAACAAAAACCAAGTTACCTCGAGCTGATCTACGGACGAAACCCACTGTGTGCACCGAAATCTCACCGACCACACCAAACTCGAAGGACTACCAAAATCGCAAGTATTACCGCTTATTTCACTTATTTATTAGTTTGTAACGCCAGAAATAATAATTTTACTTGCATTTGCTCTATGTGTAATAATTTCAATTAGTTATTAATATTCGGGGAAGCCCCATTTTTCTACGTCCAATTCATTTTATTTTACGTTGTTCATGCGTTTATATCAGGATAAAACGCGCACAAGCGTGAACTGCATCCCGCGATCATTTACATTTTTTGGCCTCGATTACTGTGAACACGGTATTAGCTACCAATCAAACTTACGGTAGGTTCATTTTATTGCTGCTGGGGCAGCAACAAGGATTGCACTTTTTTTTTCTTTCCTAGTTACTTCCAATATAAAATACGCACAATTTCGTTTACTTTAGGTAAGAAAATACACTTTCATCTTTATTTTATATATTGTTTTTTTATGACCAAAAACTGAATCTATTAATCCACATCTACACATTGGCATATATTATTCTAAATAAGGTTTTCTAAATATTTTTCCCGGGCATAAAAACTAATACAAATGTTGTTGCATTAGGTCATTTACAGCACTCCAACTCATCAGGCATTGCAAGTAATACTTCCTGTATCGCAAGAGGGAAAAATGTTTCTTTAAGCTTTTTCTACGTAACATCGCAAGATAAGAGTGAATTTGTTTAATAAACAAATATGTAAATATTAATTAATAACATAAAAAATCATCCACACCACACTTTCGTGTTTAAAAAAAAATATCATTTAAAGCATTTTCAAAGTTTTCTCTCTTCGCAGCGTTTAAATAATACACCTAATTCAATTTTAGCACAAATCATATAAATTTTATTAGAACAACAATAAATTGTATCCGGCGTACAAAGCTAAGAGGGCAATATCAATGGTTTGTAAAGTAATTGACATGTCAGTTTCGGATATAAAAACTGAAACTACACACACAAAACATATATGCTATGCGTTCGGTAAGTTTATTTTCACTCCGCAATTGTCACGGAAATTGTAATTTCCGCCATTCAAGGGAGACCAGAATGTTAGCAATCGTAACCATGCTACTGTTGTTATACTAGTAAATTTAGTGGTACTAGTCTAGTAACGGTACGTTTTCCGATGCGGTGCGAGCGTTAGTACATATACTTACAATAACTACCAGTGGTTTCCAAAACAATTTAACGGCGTGACAATAAAGCAAATAGCGGGGAATTCCGTCGAGGTTTGCGACCCTGTTTATTTATACTTCCCCAGTGGTACAACCGACACAGTTTGTTAGGCGGACACAATCGGAGTAACTCGGAGTAACTAAAACTAAAAATAAAACGCCAGGCGTTTTGCGAGCAAATGATTGATTCGATGACGGATGACGAAATTCTCATTATGATCGACGAAGCGCATTTTCATCTGGATGGTTATATGAACAAACAGAACTTCCGTTATTGGTCTGCTATGAATCCAGAAGAACTGCATGAACGTCCACTTCATAGTCCAAAGATCACTGTGTGGTGTGGTGTAATCAAAACTTGTGTCATTGGTCCATACTTTTATGAAGAGGATGGTCGAACCAGTACTGTCAATTCGCAACGTTATCTGTCGATGTTGGAAAACTTCCTGATCCCTGAACTTCGCAGAAATCACTTAGTCCGCAACAGAATTTGGTTTCAGCAGGACGGGGCAACTGCCCATACAGCCAATGAGGTGATGGAATTCCTAAGAAGTAAGTTTCGTGGACGAGTATCTCGCGTTTTTCGGGGGACATTGCGTCGCCAGCTCGCTCACCTGATCTCAGCATTTGTGATTTTTTCTTGTGGGGACATCTTAAAGCAAGAGTTTACGCAAACAAACCCCGCACATTGGGTGACCTTAAGGAAGCCATACGGTAAGAAATCGCCAACCTGTCTCCCGCAATGCTAGGGAAGGTGTTCTAAAATTTCACCGCAAGATTGGAAGAATGCATGGCCCAAGAAGGACATCATTTACAACACGTCATCTTCAAGTCTTAAACGGATGGAATTCGCTCTTCTTGAAGTATTTTTGTTAATTTACGTAAATACCAATCTGTAATATGCAATAAAACACATTGTATCTTTTTAAGCGTTTGAATTGTTTTTATTTGAAAACCGTCAGATCTTTTTGCCGCTCCCTGTATAATGGTTCATGGAGTTAAATGCTTTCGGGAGATCACAGTAAACAGGTTCTATTTCTATTCTCTTATTGAAAGCATGAATTAATGGCTTGCTTGAAAAAACAAGCACTGCTTTACGCTTCTAGAGTTTCTTTTTAAAACAATTTTTCAACGACTATTATCACACATAGCTTAATCAACATTTCTTCTTTGTATATCAGTATTAATTACCAACCTTTGCATTTTCCATTTATAATCGTACCGCAACACCATTTATAAATTATCAAAGTAGAAAATGTATTTACAACTGGAATAAACCGGAATCGCTAATATCTACCTCGTGACGATAACGAAAAGTATTCTCACCGCCCTCGGTCCGCCGTCGAGGTAGATATACAACTTTCTAATCGAATTACTTCCCCGCAATTCCGGAATTTGAATATGTAAATACCGGGCGCGGTGCGGTTAAATGTACGAAAAATGTTCGACCGTGTTCTCGCTTGCGAACTTTTCGACAATTGGAATAATTTAATGAGCAACTGCGGCGGCGACGTTGCCACCGGTAAAAGTAAGCAGAATCATTTTAGGCAGTCAATTTTCGAAAGTTCTATAACGTTTCGGATTTTAGCGGTCGCGCCAAGGGACCGAGAGTGATGATGGAGGTATAGATCTGAATACGCTAATCTAATTCCGGTATTATACTCGCGAGATGTAATGCTCGAAGTTCACGATCTACAAGATCGTGTAAATTTTACAGTTATTATTTAGTTAGGTGTTGCAACGATAGAAGGATCCGTATTAAATTTATACGTAGCAGAAGGACTTAATCGTAGTTATTAAAGTTCCAGCATGATTAAACTGTTTAAGCTGGTTATGGCCTCCGTCACTTTAAGAGAAGTGAATCTTAAATTAAGCAGTAATTAAATGCCTTACAGTGCAATAATTATTCTAATAATAATTTCCCATTTATGTATAGTATATAGTTTCTCCAAGAACTTCAGATACTTAATGCAACCAGAAGCATTTAGTCAATGACGTATTATTTATAATCCAATTGTTTCAGATATTCTTTTGGGGTGCAAATCGCAACTTTAGAACGTTGTTCGCGGCCAAACACGTCTGTAATTGATTAAAACATGTTCAGTGAGGATTAAGATGTGGTCTGAAGAACCCTTGGGCTTACAGAGCAAAATATAGTGGATGTAAGGGCTTCTTCGGCAAAGTCGGAGACCACACCAGCATCTTCAACTACATCAAACAGACAGTACATCCGTAAACGCCGATAAGATCTCGTCCGTTTTCAATTTCTCTGAAGGATGCAGTGTAGATATCTCCAGCTGGGAAACTGCAATAGCGTATAAACGTAAACCAAATCGAGGTCTATTCCGTTGGTTCGTCGATGCCTTGAAAACGTGTAATGTCACGAGCATTGGAATCTGGAGGGACGGAGAGCGGGACGGCGAAGCTTTCAGCCTAGCGACCTCCCCCACCAATTTCCAGGCCGAAATTATTGCCATCCAGATTTGTGCTGAGGGTATCTCAAACTGCTTGCGAAAGAATGGAAGGGTAGAGATCTCCGACAGCCAGACTGCCCTCAAAGATTTTCGGGCTGTTAGTTTTGACTATGAGATGGTACTGGGGTGCCACCGAAAACAGCTGGCGGAAGATCTAAATGTTATATTGGGATGGGTGCACAGGTCACTGCAATGCATAGGTGACACCTTAGTAAAGGGCGCCAGCGAGCTGCCGTTCTTAGGTCCAGAACCGACTACTACACAGTTCATATGGCAGCATCAAAACGTTTGTCAGATCCCTACCTGCTAGACGCTGCTCCTTTTGAAATGGACTCGCCGGCGATAGACACTGTAAATCTCTAAGGCTTCAACCGAATGAGGAAAGACTCCGTAAAGCAGTTTTTATGAGCGGATTGATATTACCCACAGGAATCTTAACTGGGCACTGCGCACTAAATAAACACCTGTACTGCATGGGGCTAGTGACTCTCCCCTGTGCAGGAAGTGTGGAATTGCGGAGGAAACTCCTGCTCAAATTCTTGTCAACTGCCCGGCAGACGCACTTTGGGGTCGATCGGTTGTACGAACCCAGAGTCGGTAAGGTAACTCTCAGCCAGATTGTGAACTTTGATAGGGTGCAACCTAACTGAGAGGGTTAAAATGAACATGGGGGCAGAATAGGTCTTTCTGGCCAAGTTACCTTCTACGGGCTACACCTGCCCATGGATAATTAAAAAAAAAAGATCTGGGCTACAGGGTGATTAAATGCACGAATTTCAGCCGCATTTTAAGTAACTCACGATGCGGGATTGTTGGTGACAGGTTAGTAGAATATGAGTTGGTGTTTGGGCTGTCATTTGTTGGATTTTTTAAATCCAATGTTTCGGAGTATTTCTGTCCCTCTCATCCAGGTAGCCCTGATAAGGACTGCGGTTCTCCAATACTATAGTTAACGGTGGAAATGCACATATATCTCAGATGTGAATTTATTATATTAAGCGTTTGCGAATTTTATTGTTAGTGACATTAACAATCCCACATACCCTTCAACTACCTATCTAATTTCCCGAATCTTACTCTGGCAACAGTGATTCCTTTATCCAAAGCTCCTGTTATATCCGACGCTATCCATTTAATTCATGAAATACTAACTTCGAATCTTCAACCGATGACTTAACTGACTTGATGGAATCTTGCTTTACCTCCATTTGTTTCTAGTATGGCAGCTGTTTCTACGAATAAGTTTCGGGGGTAGCTATAAGTTGTTATTACCTACATTTTTGTAAAGGCATTTAAACAACAAACCCTTGTCATTATAAAAAAACCGAAATGAAGGTTCAGATACGTTGAGATCTGTACTTCCGGACTGGAACCGTGTCCTTAATCTTCTTCTGGGCGAAGTTTCGTTCACGTTCGCAAAGGGCATATTCAGGCCTGCTGTTACTGCTGCTGAAGGGAAGATCCAGGAAGTGGTCCAAGCCAGCAAGCCCAGCACGGCATAGACCCAATTTGTCAGACAATTTTCTCACATTCCTTAATTCCCAACGTAGTTCCATAAAAATTCATCATGGAAATCGAATCAGACGGTACTCCTTTTTTCCTAGATGTGTTAGTGAATCGTTGCTCTAACGGTTTTTTGAAACATTACGTTTACCGCAAACCTACACATACCAACCGTTACCTGAATGCCTATTTACGACATTATATTTCCCGGAAAAAAGAAAACGATGCCATAATTCATCATATCCGAGCCCAATTCCCGAGATATCCCATGTTATCGATACCATAATCATGAATACCTATTCTAGACGTAGATCCAATCCACTGCGTATCTTCTCTGCATTGAAGATCTTGCCAACCATATAGGGACAATTTTGTCCAAACACAACATCAAAACCATCTTTAAACGTAGCTCCAAACTTTCAAGCTTATTTCCTATTAAAGATCGTACCCCTTTCGGAGCCCCAGATGTTTATCCGATTTAACGCTAGTGCGGCAGTATTTACATTGAAGAAAAAGAGCGTTTCAGTGAGCTCTCGTGTTGCAGAACGAGAAAATTTTGTCTAGCCGCAAAAGCCGAAATAAAATCTATTTTTATGTACTCGATAATGCCGCAACAAAGACCTATCAGGAAAGTTTTGAGACATGATGAAAAGATACCAATTGCAATAATATGCGGAAGAGATAATAATTTAGTTCAAGGAAGTAAAGGGTTAAGCAGAGTTATCCCTGTTAAACAAACGGAGTCATTAACATAATCTGGGGGTCCTGCTAATTAGAATTTTAAAATCGCCTAAATCTTAACGACTTCGGCAATTAGAAAGAAACAATAAAATACTAAAACAAAAGCAACGCTTAGAATTTTATTTGTAAATTCAAATAAGAAGGGAAGATTTCTTTTTTCAATTATCGTGCATTTTGTTCATGTATATGTATGTATATGCTATTTCGCACCGGGGAAATAATTGTGTTAATGTTATTGCCGATTATTGTACGTACAGCGTATAATCACTTAGATATCATGTACACCTCATAACATGATTTCAACAAAATTTCTTTAGTGTACACAAAGAATTACGCGAGGATAAGTGTATATTTTTAAAAATTCATACAAATAATTATAATACACGTATAACTTTTACAAAATCTTGCTGTAAACAGGAACGAAATAATAAGACATAACGAGTGATTAAATTCAAAACAAACCGCTTGACAACAGTAAACCTCTTTGTTTAGGTATTCGGTAAGCTCCCTATATTTCCTGGGATAAATCGCGTACTAGCGCTTCGCTAACATGCGCAATAAGTGTCCATATTCAATAGAGGCGTTATACCGGCCAAAGCAGAACTAATAGCCAGTTCGATTTGCCGATAACACAAACAACTGCTACTTAATTACCTTTGGACTGCCGACAACAATATGTTTCCTATATCCATAGCAATCTAGCCAACCAAAATCTATTATATTCAGTATTATCGACATCTTTAGCGGAGCGGTGAATTTCAAATATTTGTACCCGTGTAGATTTGAGAGATAATTATTCTGTGTACGCACAAACAACATACCCACCTTTCCATGGTATTCTATGCAGGTATAATAATATTTTAAATATTACAGACTTCAACTATAAACTACATAACGAACACCTCCAAAATGATACAGAATCTAGTTCCAAAATTGTGAATGGGTACATAAAAAATAGATTCACGGATGATTAATTAAATTTATTGAATAAAGGTTTGAAATATGGTCTATAATCCGAATTTCCAATGGTTGATATTGATATCATGCATTACATCAAGATAGCTGCACGTGGATTAAGTAAAGAAGACCACTCATAGCAAACAAGATGCTAAGAAAATAACCAGGAGCTATTCATTTACCTGATTAGATTAGATAGGGCTGAGATGGTCTACGAACCTGTTTCACTGCGGCCTATTCAGATCTACTGTGATTGCTTTTTCTTAGAAGAGGCTCTTCAATTTTGCCCTTTTAATTAGGCCCTATGATACTTGAGAGCGGCTTCCTTGTCTGGCTGATAGCTGTGGGGTTCTCCACGCCCATTACTAGAAAGCTTGTCCTCGCTAGGTCATCGTATTGGCACAGCACATAAAATGATGTGTTTTCCTCCTCATCTGCAAGTAGCATCATTTACTAGGCCTATGTTGTACATATGCCTATTTAGTCTACAGTGACCAGTCAGTAGGCCTACTATCATTTTCACAGTCTTCCTATCTTTATTGAGTAGATCCCTAGTAAATTCAGGTTTCTATTCTGGACTAATTATGTATCCATTCATTGACGGATATTTTAATTTTTGATTTGGTAGTGCCGTAAGGAGAGCCAAACTCCAACGAATGATCTCATTTTCTCTCACGTCCGAGTGGCTAGGGACCCAGGCCAAAGTTAATTTTCTTTGGGTGCCCACGTCATTTAGGGCACTTCTAGGGTGACTTCTGCCACCACTCTCTAGACTGACATAAGCGTTCATTAATGGGTTTTTTAATTTGCGATTTGGTAATGCCGAAAACAGGGCCACCTCCAACGAGTAAACTCTCCCAGTCCTTCTTATCTGGTATTATAACCTGATATTTTATATCTAGGTTGCATTTTTGAACCATGGCATCACATTGTATCCCCAAACGCAGTGCCTCCTTAAGTTCATCTAATAGTTTTTGATAGTCGGTGCCGTGCGATTTACTTTTTGGTGCTAGACTATACATAAGTCTATATGGCGGTGACAGCTTTAGAATTACTTCCATTGCAGTGGTACATACACGCCAATCTGTATGCGCCAGTTGGCGTATTGGCCGCCTCCGTCTGCCACCATATTAATGCTCTGTACGTTATCATAGGTCTCAGTACCCTTGTGCATGACAACAGTCATCTTAAAGCTAAGGACCCAATTCCTTCTACATAGCCTCCTGCACCTACCAAGGACGATAATGGCTTTATTGGTTGTATTCTGGATATCTGGGTTTTATGTAAATCTTTGGTCAAATCATAGTCAAAGGTATTTCGCCTCTTTGGCAAATGGAATTCTTTCATCTTCTATCACTAGTGCTTGCAGGCCTTCTAGCGATCTTTTTTTTGTGCATTAACTGATAGTCGCACTTTTTTTACACAATTTGCCAACCGTATTTAGAGCAGTTTGCATACGCTCCAGCAGAAACTTTGGAAACCGCCCCCTAGCCGACTATTATAAAGTTATCAGCATACCTTCATCTACATGATGAAGCCATAGTGTAATTATATAATATTGTGGTGCAGTAACAAATTATTTTGAGATTTAATGTCTTTGTTTTTATTACAATGAAAATAGTAAACAAAAGGCTAAATAAATAAAAATGGATCGAAATTAAAAACAGAACTGGAAAAAAAATGGTTCAAGTTTATATTTGTTTTACAAGTCCAAAAAACCACGAATAAAATACACTGCCAACTAATCCGCTTGATGGAAAACCGCCTATACGTAGAGGCAATACTCTGGCCAATTTAACGAAACAGTATTCGGATTTAATTTAGAACACTAAATACTTTCCATTACAACGGCGACATAGCGAACGTTCCTTATTGTTAGCGCACGTTCACCCACCGTATAATATAACGCGCTCACATCGTTAACAATATGATATTACCCTCCGAATTTTATGCATTTACATATCTGATATGAGAGAACGAAGGCGACGCTGAATCGGCGGCAGCGTAGCTACGGCCAAAAACAAGGTTAAACAACGGACTAGATGAATATTCAAATGGGGGATGAAGACTGGCGTAGAAACGCACACACAAGGACGCCGACGACGAAATCACATTTCAAATTTACCAGTGACTTCCTCCAGATTAAATATTACATTGTTCCGCGGAAATTTACTTAACCTTTATGTGTGTACAGCGAACGGATTAATACACGAGCGGGAGTCGCAGTGAAGCCAACTCCACCCGGTTGTAGTTGCCTGAGCGGAAATTTCGTTATAGATTCGAGGTCTGACGTGGGCCCCTTAATTTAGGATTCGTCTCTTTTGTGACTGGGGGAACGACGCCGAAATAAAAGGAAACCCAAAGCTTCTTACTCTGTTCAAACATTTTTTTTCTTTTCAGGTACGGTAGTGCATGGAATTCGAGTATAAAGGCTTTATTAACTCTATTGTGACATGAAAGTAGTGAGGATTTGATAGATACAAGGAGTATAATTTAACATTCGATAGCATTGTTAGACGTCGAATATTTTGTTTTAGGTGCTAATATCAATTTTAATGGTATTGCCCGTAATACAAAGAACCCCGATTCAATAATAAAATTTATTAGCTAATATTGTCATGCTTTCGTGGTTCAAATAATGAAACAGGCAATATAGTATTAAAAAATATTTATTTATAGACTAAAAATCTAATTAAAATAAAATAGTGTAACGGAACGAGTTTTCTTGTCTGGAAACTTTTGAGGATGGCCAGCCCAAATTCAAATAAGATAAAGCCAAATTCCGTCTCACAGACAACCCCTCCTGCTCTCTTGACCGGCGAGCCATCGCTGAGAAACAAACTTTTTGTTCGGTAGCGAATGGTTTTAGTAATTTTAGCCAAAGATGTTTCCCAACGGTGTTTTCCTCCCTCAGTCGAAGCAGGGCCGTTAGTTAGCCTAAAGATTGCCGATTTACCCACCTCGTGGGCTTTCTCTTGCCGATGATAACTTCCTCTCCAACCCCTTACTATGGGTACCAAATAAACTTCTTTCGAGTTTGGTGTGGTGAAATAATAGAATGTTAATTTTCCAGACTAATATATTGAATAAATTTTGTGACAATTAAGTTAAACTAACAATCTACAAATTCAATAAAATAACAAGCAGAAGACAAAACGAAACTCAACTTTTTAAATGATTTTTTAAGCTTTTCTTGATATTGTTGATTAACTTAAATTCTAGTAATTCTTACTTACAATAATTATTTATTTATTAAGGGAGAGAGAAAGAGAGAGCGCGAACGGGTTACAGTTTTTATGCAATTGCTTTGGTTAGTTTTCAGCAGAAATTTTGAACATCTTACCGGCCGATGAGGATAATTAATTCTGCTCGTAATCCAAATTATAGGGCACAAAACTTACACAACACTCTAAAATTTAAGTCAAGAAATAGGGGGAATTTAAACCAATTTAACACAGAAACACTAAACACCTCTCGAGGAAAGCCCTTGTTTCCTGTTCTCGAATTTTTAGGCTTATTTTGATTGCAAAATTTTAAGAAGAGAAGTTTTATTTTTTAAGATTTAGAAACGCCCGAACGAAATGGAGGTCCGTGCTTTTACTTTAGCTGAAACGAAGTCCACGGATTAATTAATTGAAAACAGCAATGTTAAGGGTTTTTATTAGCTTTGGTTGTGACGTCATTTCGCATCGACAACTAGTTCGCTTCTCTTTACAGGAAAAGCGCAAATATGACTAAAGGCGTTATTTTTCTGATCTTCAAACGCCCTACTTGATAGTAACGTCGGATCTGCTGATCAGCATTTGTATACATACAATAAACAAAGAAGCAGATAATATACAAAGTAATACTATATTATATTAATTACGCGAATCTTTAAACAAAAATAGACTATTATTTCCTGTGAAGTAGACACTGCTTCAGCAAATGCCACCTTACTTATCATCTACGTCTTAATAAAATGAATTTAAATACTTTGTATTATACAGGATGGAATTTCGTATTCTTACAATAGCACTATTAAAGAAAACTTATTGAATTAAATTTACATAGGTACTAATAATATATTATATTGTAGTGCGCATCTGACGACTTATTTTCACCGATTACTTCCAGTATTATTTATTTTCATCGTTCGCACGTAACTCTCCCTTCGGCTTTCGCTGTACGCTTTCCAATACCAAACTGACTCATCTTCTGTGGCGCGCGTATTTATGTTTAGTGCTTTTAGATCTGGAGTGATATTCTTTCGAACGAATTCGCTCTAGAGATTTCCACTGTGAATCGATGAAACATATAATAGCGCCCTTTATGATTAGTTTCATTATTTCCTCTAGGAAGGTGGCGCCATCAACGCAGACAGTAAAAAATTCAAATTCAAAATTTAAGAATACACTACAATATTACTTTATATCGGTAGTTCCAGAAACTGGTGCAGTGGAAATTTTTGTGCTCCTAATAGGAATCCTGCTTTTAAATTTTCAAAGTGGTAATAAGGAATTGTTGATGGTAGTACAATTTCAACCATCTTAAACGACACACTGACATTAGGCATGGATAACCAGTCGAATGTAATGTCCCGAGCTTAGCACAACTATAAAATTTAACAAATCATTCATGTAGTAGCTAAAATATTGCCAGTAAAAACAATTTACAAAATGATGTATGATTTCTTTATAAATTTCTAACGTATCACATGAATAACGCACCAGTTAGCGTGCATTGCTTTTTAATTTACAAATTAAAAATTTATTCCCAAGTAATATATTTAGTATTGAAAGCTTTCATTCATGTAGTTCAATTATGAGTACCATTTAATGCGCTCCCTAGAGGAGGCACTACTGCATAACGCATGTTGTTCTAGAAATACCTTATGAGGCGTAAAATTTGTAAATATTTTATTCTATAAAAATATGTTGTAAATTCAACATTTTAGGATCACATGTAAGAGAGTTATTATTGAGCAATTTGTTTTGATTTTGTGGCAAGCATATTTAATTGGAAATCCTGGGTTTATTGCATTTACGTACTGCTGTGGACTGAAGGTACCAAAGAAAATGCAAAATGAAAAGTAAAAATGAAAATTCAATTAACCAGCTCAGCGGATAAAAATAAAAGGCGCAAAAAAAC
Organism: Protaetia brevitarsis; assembly: GCA_004143645.1. Lineage (NCBI taxonomy): Eukaryota > Metazoa > Arthropoda > Insecta > Coleoptera > Scarabaeidae > Protaetia > Protaetia brevitarsis. The sequence continues at coordinate 202,147 of RXPK01000151.1, read as the reverse complement.
AATTAAACTCAGGGTTACCCTCGCAATTAAAACTTGAACGAAAAGTAAATTGTGGGTGAAAGAAATCTGACTTTCTTTAATTCCTAAAATTGAAAAGGTTTAAACAAAAATAAAAGAACAGAATTTTTGAATGACGTTAATTCACAATCAGAAATTTTATTATAAAAAAAAAGAAAAAAAAAAAACATTTAGTTACAAATTGCAGAAAAAGAATCATGGGCTTAGGGCTCTGGCCGAAATCAAAAACTGCATTAGACTCTAATTTACAAAAGGACAAAGCAAATCCTTTAACAAAGCAAAAAGAACAAATTAGTCCAGAGTCCAGGAAGATAATTCTTATTCACGAAAATCCACGTGGTTTCAAATTTGAACTACTTAAATTAAACGTGGACAATTCCAATAAATTATCAAAAGAAAAACTTAAATACAAGCACAAAGCTTCTATTCACCCAACCCGAGGTGATTAATGAATAATTACAAAACAGCAAAATACAAAAAAAAAAAACGAAAAATTAACTCTAAACTAAAATATCTTCCTGTACGTAAAATAATAAATGATCGTATACCAAAATTGTGTACACAACAATACAGCAACAATTATTATTTAATGAGTTACTAAATGGACGAATAAATCAAAATTAACGAGTTCAAATTTTTAAATCAAATGAAATAACAAAATGGCAGCTATGAAATAAAAATTTACAACAACTTACTCTTTCGTGTCAATCTCGGAACGGAAACCTCAGGAGCTAAACAACGTCGTATACATATAAAATTCTACAGCTGCGTGCGCTGCAACGCACAAAGATCTGTCCGCCAACGGACAAAATCGCAAAACATAACATCATAAACAATACAAGTGAACGCAATATGTACAACTGAATGAAATTAATATAAATTAAACAAATCAATTCAATTAATAAAATCTTATATAAAATAAAATACACAATTGAAATTGTGGAAACTCTTGCGCAACATTGATAAAGACTAATTGGAATGAACAAGAAAAAGAAACTGAATTTTCGAAAACCGGGGTGCCAGACCACAGCAGTACCTTAAATCTTACCCGCACCATTAATTAAAAAATTGATTTTTCTATTCTCTTGCAACTCTAAACGCGTTTAAATTAACCCAATGCATAGTAACTAAAATAAGATTTGTAGTATTACGCTTCCTTTTCTTTATTCATTAGAGAATGGGGTTAATTACATCTGTCTATTAAATTGCGCTAATAAATTCAGTAGCAGGAACAAACCGCGCATACGAACGCAAAAAAAAACAGGCGTTTCATTAAAAAATCATTAGGGCTTACTTGCCGCACAAAAATGCAATTATGGCCAAATGGTGCACGCTATTTGCAGTTTCCTTGCTGGAAACAAAGATTCTAAAGATTTTTACTTTCCCTTTACTCCGATAGGTGGATTACTCCAAGGTACCTGGTCCATGTAAGCAGCGAGTCGGCTTATCTAAGTAGCATACAGAGGACGAAATCATTTGATGTACCGTTTAAAGAGGTTATGCTCTTAGGAAAGAAACGTCAGGAGAAAAAGGAACTTCCGGCTTTTGATGGAAATAAATAATGTACGACCGCACGAATACACACGCAACACTCGGATACATATTTGAGTGGGTTGTGCCCGCTTTCTGCTTCATCAAAAATTTACCAAAGAACGAGATGATGTAAGAACTCAATTAGTTATAGCACTACATATCATCTGTATCGTAGTGGTGTATTCTTCCTTCTTTTTTGAAAAGCAATGGTAGTATTATGAAGTATATACTTAGTCGTTGCAAGAACGTTTCTTCATCCTTCTGGGGTAATTATTAGATACATAATAGACTATTCTTATTAACTACTAATTAACTAACCTAGTGATTGTTTGATAAAGAAAATAGAACTTAATTATAACGCAGTGATTCGAATTTTTAGCTTGTCTGCCGTTATTAGGACGATCTATGCAAAGTGTGTAGAAAATGTTTATTAATTCTTAACTTAGATATAGATTGTCTAGCTTTTATGTCGAGTTTTGTAATTTACCTAAATTATAATTAATGAAATCTCTTGTGAATGGGAAAACTGTCTCTTATAACGATTGTTAATGTTAACTGTCTTATTTCGAGTTAAGGGTTTCAATTATTGTAATAATAACTCGATTTTTGAGAAGGAAAGAAGGCTTAATAAACTGATATACGTCGAGAACTGAGTTGAAAATGTTTTATCCCCTTTCTTATGTAAGTAAATTGGGTGATTTAGCATTTGCCTTAAAATTAAGATGTTACAGGCCATAATTCGAGATTTCTCAGAACTGTTCAGGTTATGAGAAACTGGTTTCCCTTTCCATTCCGATTGACGATTGGATCGAGATGATTTCTTGCGAATTTGTAACGTCTTCAGATTCACTGGACGGGTTTTGAGGATTCATTTTGGTGTGATCTGGGAAGAGAAATTTCTCCTTCCCGTGAATAACATCTTATTCTGGACAACACGGAAGTTGTTTTCGATATTTTTTTAACGCTTAAATAACTGAATTTAAATATTTTTCTAAATTTCTTGGAAGCGACCTATGTCGGTGTTGCTTCCATCGTGATTTTTTGATTTTTCCTCGTTTGGTCTGTCGCAGAATCCACATCTGCTTTAAAGTTTCTTTACTGAGGAATCACGTTCTGACACCCGAGTCGTGCTGTGCGACAGTTGCATTCCACGGCAACGTCCTTCTCATGGGGTTTCCAACAAAATTCTAAGTTCAAAGTTCAGTTTTGGTTTGTTAAGCTTTTAATTTGGAGGAGAGTATTTGCAGCGCCCTTTTTTCCACTATATTTCATTTTTTCAATTCATTTGACCTATAATTTTGCAAATTTGTGCGAACGTTTTTACCAACACTGTAACGTAGTAAGAATTTAATGCTGTAGATGGTTTTTGATAATTAAAAACCTTAATATTTTTTAATTTTAATTTTCTTACTCTCTTTGGTGCCCTGCTATTTACTTTTTGTTGATTTCGTTTTTATTCGACGTGTGACTAATATAATAAACATCGATTAACTTTTTAGGTATTTTAGTTCTTTTTAATTTATCAAAATTATGATTTCGAAATCGTAAACTAATAAATAAATAAAACAGGTGGCAACACTTGCGATTTTGGCGGGTTTTCGACTCTGGGTGTGGTCTTGACGTGATCGGTATGATTTTCGGTCTCTTCTGGAAATTGGTTCGATGTAGCTACCTCGTCGTACTCTCTGGAGTCTATACTCGCCCTCCTACACCGGGAATTTGCCAGCATACGGCTGATCATACGCTATCTAATACAATTGCAGGGCTCCTCTCTTAGAAGGGTTATTCCTTGGCACTGGTATTCTTCTTCAGCAGCAAACAGTAGCGAAGGCATTCAGCAATCACGAGGTTTAGCTAGCCACGCGAAACACTTGCAATAATATATGTAACTGTGTTGTGGCCAGCGCCTAATGGCGGATCCTTCTACAACCGCTCTCCAGCCGAACGGCACGTCCACTCGCTTTGGTCGCTGGCTGACGATTTATCTCTGTTCGCTTGCGTACCTACGAACTCTTCAGCTGTCCGCCAGTCAGGGTAATTGCGCTGTCCTCGTGATTGCGGCAAACTTCTTTATTTGTCCCTTCCTTCCTTGACGAGAAAATTAAAAGAGTGCTTGGATCTTTTAGTGTCGCAAGAACTTTTAAGAAATATAGAAGCAAAAAAATTGCTGCTACAAAAGTTCAACGTACCTGAGGATGGAAACGTACAGCATGCAAGGGCAAGGCACTTCTGCTGAGTCTCTCTTATGAACACACATCATTATGGCTCAATGGTAATTGAGACGCAACACTCAGTTATGACAGAAATGAATAACTTGTAGATGCAATATTAAGCCTACACTTTAACTTTTGGTGTATAGTAGTATGTAAGCATAATGTTCCAAATTTTGAAACCTAGTGTGATGCCGAAAATAAACGTGGATATAAATTCAGGACCTTGAAATCATATCGAAGCCCATGATTTGAACTGAAACGTCATTACAGTCAGTTAAATGAACATTATTAAAGCTTTGACAAATATTATTTTTTCTACAAAAATGCATTCCTCTCTCCACCGGGTTAAAAAGGCGAAAGAAGATCGTGTGTTTAAAATAATCGATTTTTTTGAATTTGGACAAACTTAGCACCAAATTACACCCAGCTCCAGGTGTGATTCATTCGATTTATACTATCCTATCCCGGACCCTTCCTTTAAAGACCAGCACCCAGAGATAAATACGTGAAAGGTACCTAATATCTCTGGAGGATGTGATGTTTTATCTTTTCGGAGACCCTTAAAACATCTAAATCCACGTCGTTACCGAACGAGTGGGTACCGTGATAAAACGTAATGCACGTATTAAAAATAAACGAAACTCACGCCCCCTGTCGTGCGCGATATATAACACTGCCAGTACGTAATCTAAAATTCCAGTAGTGTTGAACATTATATTAGTGCGCGCGGAGACGAAAAGAGAAAACCGGACACTTAAGGGGCCCCCGACACTGTTATATACAGCGCCATCTGGGAGATTTAATAAACCCCGATAAAAAAAAAAGAAGTCTTTTTGTCCCTTTTTCGCCGGACAAGCCCAGTTGAGCGGCCGGGTAAAAACAACTTTTATTGCAGCCGACTGGGAGACGTTTAATCAAAATAAAAATAAGATACGGCCCTGTGTCTCTATGTCCGGGGATTCCTACGCTTTGCTACGATGATTAAACTCGGGATACGGTCTGAGGGACGGTAATCTCGACACGGTCAACGGCGAACGGCCGTCGTTAAGTAGCGTGGCCGCGCTGACGCTGTCTTAGTTTTTACGACGTGTTGCAAAACTTGGCAATTCTTCCTCGCTTGTCTACGATGACGTAATGGTATCGCACAATGGGATAGAACGACTTACTTTTCGGACAAAATTAAAGAAACAAGCAGCCTAGGAAAATATTTTTTTTCCCATTGAACGCGCGTATTTTCCCTACAATACGAGACAAAAAAGTTAAAAAGCAAAAATATTCCATAAGATATACTGGATATTTACAGATCGGCCCTCAGAAATGAGGAAAATCCAAGTCCAAAATCAGTTTTCTTTTTTGTTTTTAAATTATTGGAGAATTAGGAACCAGTTCGCTCGTTCCATATGCAGGGCATTTCAGTTGAAACGACACAACTCAAATAACTTTTTACCTGCTGTGATTTATATAAAATTACGAAAGCTGTTAGTTGCCGTATCAAACGGGAAAATCATTCGTGGGAGCGCAGCAGTTCCTACCCTAAAAATTTTGAGAGGGAAAGTGGTTCTTATGGCCACTCAAGGCCTTTTAATTCTTTTAGCGACAACATTTATCAAAAAGACATTTTTTTTAATCCAGTAAGCAAAAAGAACATAATTTGCAACCTGTGTAATAGCATGCGAATACAGATGAAATGGCTTCAAATGCTCTCTCTCTGTGCTTTCTTGACATTTCGCATTTTTTTTGTGGTAACCGAGGTAACTCATACTTGTTTTCGTGACATTCACTTGCAGTTATTAATGTCTCTTTTATCCACTTTTTTTGCTTCTGGTTTCAGCTATAGGTGCTTATTTTGTATGGTATTAGACGTTTGCATTATTTAATGGAATGTTCTTTAATGGAGCTCAGCTTGAACCAGTAACCTAAACGGAAGTTGTCCGGATAATAAGCAAACCAACTCAAGATATCGAAGAACTGAACACCATTCTATTCAAACGTGCAATGTAAAGGTGAACTAATTGTACATCTTCTAAATACTGGATTTGAGTCCATATCCATGGAACATATTCAGCAGAATCAAAGAGATCAAAAGTAAAAGCAATGCTAAAATAATCAGAAAGCACTAATATCAATAATTATAGACCCATCTCAATACTGCCAATAATGTCGAAGGTAGCAGAAGGCGCCATCTGAAACAGATTGATTAGTTGGTTCCAAAGCCAAACGATTATTCTGTGACTCGAACCATGGTTACAGAGAGAAAAGGTCTACAACAACTGCTATTGTTCATCTTGTGGATGCAGTGGTCAATGCGTGGGATGAACAAGAACTACTATACTGCGATCTATTCCTTGGCCTTCATGAAATTCATCTAGATAAATCACAGTATTACAGCGTTACAGGACAACCGCTTCAACTGCTAAAGTCATTTACAAGACAAAGAACTACGAGCGTGTTGTGGAGGAGAGATGTCGGGAGTAAGGCTTGTTAACAGAGGGGAAACTCAAGGATCCATCTTGGGGCCGATCTTGTTTATAATATACTGGATGAGCTCTTATCTTGAGACAACGGAATATTTCTAAAACACTGCATCAAATCAAAAAAGATTCTAATAAGATTTGTTATATGTAGGGGACTCACTGAATGGTGCCGAACTCGAAGCAAGCAAACATGATTGTGTGTCTTTTTATATTAACATAAACTAACATTTCAAAAAGTCATGTGTTCGAAACTGTGCCCCTACACTTCGATACATTTATTTATTCGAAATTGGAATGCTATTCAGCGATACAAAACCGTACTTGACAAGCTGTGAGTACTTACACATTGTCCAATTCCCATTTAGATTATTAATTATTAATCCAATACAAATTAGTACAAGTAGTAGTAATTGTTGAATATTTGGACAGTAATGGATAACATAAAACCGTAACGGCTTTTTGAAATGTTATTTAATGTTAAAATAAAAAAACACAAAATCATATTTGCTTGGTTCTCTTTTTTGTGTATTTTTTCTAGACGTTCACAATCATGTCTTTTTTTGCGATTACAGCGCAATCTGTCACGAATCGAAAAAAAAAGTTTCAAACAAAAACTACATACTTGATGACCTAGAATCCAAATCTGCAATACAAAATGTGGGTTCCCATTTTAGATTTCAAAGTTGTCCGCCTTCCCACTCTGTGGGGGAGGGTGAGGTGGGGGATCGAGTTTGGCACCATTCACTGAGCCCCCTATATTATAACAAATCTTATTAAGATCTTTTTTTGATTTGATGCAGTGTTACACAGATATTCCGTTGTCACAAGATAAAAAACTCACCCTGTATAAATGATCTTCCGTCTAATGACTGCTCCCTCAAGACGTTACCTACGCAGACGATAGATATTTCTTACTGCGAAAACATTTATGTGGCACTGCGGAGGACGTTGTGGGCGAGATTGCGGAGTGGTTTGGGGCCAACAAATTAAAACTAAATTTTGGGTTCAATAAGGGGTCCATAAAGTCCAGAGCACTGCAGTTTTCCATGAGTGGCACGTATAACGTGTTTGGCTATATGTCTCGAGAAGGCTCTGTCCTTTATAGAGCATGTATACAATATTCGGTCGCATTTGGCAGGATCGACATACGCCATCCGCAGAATTACAAATGTGGCAGAGAAGAAGGCCGCTCGAAAAACCATTTGGACATTTATTATTACATTTATTAAAGTAAAATTCAAACCATTGTATTCTAATCGCATTTTATTACATGGGTTGCAAATTATGTACTTTGGGTTTACTGATTAGAACAATATGACTTTTTGATACATGTTGCCGAGATTAAAAGACCTTTTTAATGAGAGGTCGGAACCACACCCATCTTCCAGATTGAAATTTTGAGGGTGAAGCCTGCTAATGAAATGAATGGAAATGGAAAGGAGCTATTTTAGATCGTCAGGCACATCATTATAAGTTATCCACTTTGATGTGACAAATAAGAGGTCTCGGAAATTTATATAAATCCTAACAGGTAAAGAGTTATTTAAGGTGGTTTGTTTCAACTAAAATGACCTGTGTAAGAAAAGTACAATTATCTTAATCACGTACTACGCAATCTCAACTCAAATCTCCTGTTTGTATGTTATGCTCAGGCGATAGTGGAACCCCAGGATCGTCCACCTCCACTTACTCGAGTCAGACGTCTAGATGTTTTCTTAGAGTAATATCCAACGTTCTAAACCTGACCACCGCCTTCAACACCTTCTGTTGAGGTAAAATTTCAAAAGTATTAGTTTCGAATTAGAGTTTCAAATGACGATCATCAATCTCCCCTGAAGAGTAACTAATCACAAGTTATTTCCAAACACCCACCCCCAGTGGTTTGATCGTGCCGCTCTATCAGAGATGAAAGAGTACAGAACCTCAGGTTCACACCTTAGTTAAGATGTAGGTTCAACATCAATGCTATGTTCTAGGTTTATATTGCCACAAATCGGCCTTCAAGGTGCAATTATTATATGTATTACCTCTGAGTTACCCCGGTAAGGCCCAACGTGACATTTGGTAGAAGCGCCGGGCAGCAAGAAACCATCTCAACACTGGGGTGGTGTTTGTTTAAGTATTTAAGGTTTATTAATTAAGTACATAATGATTGTATTTTGAAGGTGTTTTGTTGTGAATAGCGTTAAGTTAGTTAAGGATAGTTAAGCATAGTTAAGGATCCTAAAGTTTGATTCGTGACTGCTATTCAAATTACTTTTTGCTTCAATTTTTTAAATTTATGTTACTTTTTAAATCCCTTCGGTTTTCTGGAGGGAAGGGAGATGCCACCAATCGGCCTTCAAGAGTGGAGATAGCGGTAAGCTATATAATTGTTGTAGTTATAGTTAATGAGAGTCTCTGTATAGGAGACACTCCGCGAGGAGGTTCTCCGATAGGAGACTCCACGAGGTATTCCTCGTGGAGTTTCTGTCAATAAAGAGCTGAAGTGTACTAGTCTTTTGGTTGAGTCCTGCCCCTATAACCCAAGATAGGTGCAATTATTATATGTATTACCTCTGAGTTACCCCAGTCACGCCCCAACGTGACAATATTGCCGCATATTTGAATGATTGATTGGGTTTTAAAGTGTTGAAAAAGGTGGCTAGCCACGTGCACTTGGTCAGTTCAACTGTATCGATTAGGTTAAAATGATCAATGTTTACAACAATTATGTGCATACATAGTGGTAACATTTTATAACAAAAATAAGCTTAAAACTATAGCACTGAAAAAAAAACTAGTTGATCTTTTTAAGTCGAAATCAATTGGCCTTAAATTGGGGTGTACCAGTACGGTTATCAGAATCCTATTAAACCGCTCCTTCTACTAGCAAAAAATACAATATGGTGTAGCGCAAGGTTCATTTCGGGATCCATTATTCTCTTTTATACATCGGCTAGGTGTGACCGTTGGTATACAAGCTTGGCAAACAGGTAAGGGATACTCTTTCGATTGTTTTTCTGGTTAACCCCTTGCTATAGTGCTCCTCCTCGAGAGGGTGGTGACTGTACTCTTAACACTTGACCTGGACCGGCCTGCTACCGGCAGACTCGCTCTTGCGGACTAGCTGAAACCTGGTAATTATTCGTCACGTGCTGATACATCGCCCTCCGTAGAAGTTTCCACTGGCTTATATATTCATGGGCTGCCTTACGTTCCCTTAATTTTATGTTGTCACACGCGATCTAATATCCTATACCAACGCCAATTTTCACAATTCAAGGCTTCCAGCGGGATTTTTCGTATATCCTATAAGTAAACTCACATAATAATTTGCCCAAAACTTTATTTGCGCTGGGGATTTGGGCGCATTTCGAATTATCGCCGAGGAAACCGGATGACACTACCTGTGCACGAATGCGTAAGGAAGCAAGCCGTTCCCACACGATACCTGTTAAATTCGCCCGCTCTCATTTATTCCTAATTGCATATTTCTGGCGAATAATTAACTGTTCCCGTGCGAACGTACTCCACTGCGGTGTAACGGCGAGGGACAGCTCTCAGATACGCCGCTACCGTGCGCATTATTCATAGTCGTTCGGTGGCGAAATCGTTGCCAGTTACGAACGCGGGCATACGAATCTCTAGAGTTTTACACACGCGCGCCGCTATGACGAATACGGGGCTGGCTATAGCCTAGAATCCCAGGGAGACGCCCGCCATCAAAATGTAGTACGTACACACGTATGTTGTACATATGTATGTGGAATTCGTATCGTTTTCGCCGGTGTGACGTTAAATATTTAATGTTATTAATTAAAATGGAATGGTGAGGAGTTATTAATAACCGTGGTGGTGGGGTTTGGAGTGGAAAGTTGGATGAACTACTTGGTTACAGTTGGTGCGGCGGTATTGGAACTTTGATAATGATGGCTTCTTCATTAAGTAAATTAATTGATTTTGGCAAGACAATTAAGGGGAATGATGTAAAGAAAGGAAATGCTTAACGCTTTTAGTAAGATCTCTTAACCGAAAATTATTAATCGCCAAACAATAATATTGAGTGGTTTACCATTTATTTTTGAAAGAATCTGTAAAACTTCTTTTGAACTTCGTTAGGTGTAAACACAGAATTATCTACAACAATAGGCTTGCTTTGCTCTGTAGGGCGGCAACGAGTATTATATTTTCCCCTGATTTCACTTTGCTTTAAGTTAGTTACAAAAAGCATATTTATCGGTATAGTGAACCTAAAATGAGAAGTACATATGTCGCCATATCCGTTTTGAACGGTGGAATCGTTGGAAGGGTCTATTATACTAGCTTTAGGGGTGTTCTTGTCACTTTGACAGAAGTATTTAATGTAATTTCTATCGTAAAAAAAAATCACCCACACCACTAACGACTTTAGTTCCTCTACTCTATGTCGACATTACGATGACCACATATGGTACTTCTCATTTTGGATTCACTCTACCTTTATCGTTGTTTTAATTGTCATTGATGGAAAATCATCATACAAACTATCACTTTGACATAGACATAAGCCAGAGTTCAACGATCATCCTTAGGTGAATCTTAGTACAGATATGAAACTTATCGCGCCATCTGTAGTTCCCGCAAAATAATAATAATCAGTAATTTTCATAGCAGATGTCTAAATTTTACACATGCTATCATCAAATTAATATTAAGTTAGTTTTAAGCATGAACATTTGTTTAATAGCATCATTATTACATCAAGGTGAGTGGAGGAATGGTTGTAGTGCTGTGCACTCGAACCAAACCCAAACCTTGCGGTTTTTCTTGTGTCCTCGATATTATTATTTGTTCCTTTTGTACCTACTTTCTTTGTTATATGTCCTAGGGTTCACAGAAAAATAAATATTATTATTATTATTATTTCATTACATCTGTAATATAATAATATTATGTCATCGCTAAGCGACACCAGTTGACGTTTGGTGATTATATATCAGAGATAAGGTACACTACAGATAGTTAACTTAACGATAAAAAGTTGCTACGCCTGTGCAATGTGGTGGGGACCGATTTTGAAGAGTTCTGGTATCAATTCATAGAGGGCGCTCGCGTTACTAAGAGCGCGAAATTTGAATGTATGTTTTACCTTTTTCCTCTTATATAGTTATTGTTTGAGAATTGAATGCATTATTATTGCAAGTGTACATTCTACGCAAAAATATGATATTTTTTCACAATAATACAATTAATTTTCAAGCAATAACATCAATTTGTAAACGTATGAAGGTATTTTTGGAAATAAACAAAAATTTTGGAGAGAAAAAGCATTGTATTTTTCATAATTTTATAAAAGAGGTGAATTTTTATAGCATAAAAGTATTTATGAAGCATGGACTATTACCTGCCAGCTTCTTGTGGGAACCAAAATAGTTTTGTAGAAGCGGATACTGCGTCACAAATTAAACACTTATTAATCAGCTCTATATGAATAAAATCTCAGATCGGATGAAAGCAACAGGCCAAAATGTATTATTTTCAGTCAAGGTATTACGCAAATACGTAAATGTACAGTATCTTGATAACTCCTTCACGGCTTCACAAAAATATATTTTTGTGAAACTGTCATTTAAAATATGTAGCTTGCATTTAACTTCGTAAATATCAACATTACATTTTAGTTAACTAGAAATGACTAGAACGAAAATTTTGCTTTAGAATAATAAGTCTTCTTAAAAGAGGTGCTACTTACCAATGAAATTAAATAAATTTATTGAAATAGTTAAGATATACAAGCCCCTTTTCATCCTAGAGTAACTGATAATTGTGATGGCATATTTGCGCCTAAATTATATGCAATCTTATTACCACATTTTTTGAAATTCCTTTCCTTATATGTAGGCAACTTTATGTACGCACACTTGCGTGTTTACTCCAGCGCCTCTGAGGATTGATAGCCAAACTACTTCCCCACCACAGCGTCACGATTTGTCTAATTCAAGTTGGACGGGGATGATTCTACGTGTGCGATGAGATTGACACTTATCGCCGCGATAGAAGTAGTTCGGTTGTTAAGAGAGACGTGACCGACGGACAATTTGTTCACACCAAGCTCATCTAAATCATTTGCTGGGGCCCTTTCTTCTTTCGCCATTATCAAATCGAAAATTAAAATGTCTATCAATGGATCGATACAAATAAGTCCAAAGAGGGGTGACATACAGGATAGGCAAGAGGGCTCTTAAGAAGCAGAGGCTTGAATTTACTACAGACCTTCCAAGTAAAGATAGGAAGTCTGTCAAAATGATAGTAGGTCAGTTGATCGGTCACTACAGGCTTGCGTATAACAGACACCTGTTAGATGACGATGTTTACAGATTCCGCCAAAGGGCAGCAAGGAATGCCAGTTCAAGTTCTGTGGCACTGCGATGACCTGGCTAGGACAGAACTTAGTGTAGAGAACGCCACAGTTAATAGCTACTACATAAAGCAGCCGCCTTCAAAAACGATAGGACTAGTTAAGAAGAGTTAGAGAGAAAGAAAGTTGGAGAGCGCCTGCTAGGGCAAAGAGGATCACAATAAACCTGAAAAGGACGCGGTGAAACAGGTTTGTATGGCCACCATAACCTTAATCTAATCAAATCGACAAAGAAAATGGGAAGATATATAATAACGGCCTTTTGTCCAATATACTTTTAAATGGCCGTACATCATCCACTATGCAATATTTTCTATATTGTGCTTTTGTGACAATTAAAGATATATTCTAGTATATTTCCTTCATTTCATTCCAACAGATTTACAAGCTGCGAAGAAAGGTTTATGTCAATAATCGCAGTGGCTTTCTAGATAATATGTAACTTTCTCTTTTCCTTTCTTGGAGCTGGAATAAAGGAATACAGACTCAAAATGATACTTAACATTTGCCTTTCATGTTATAAAACACTTTTAATCAAAATTCTTGGAGTAAATAATAAGACATCAAAGGAAGTAAACCCATTCCAGCTCAAGTACATGATGCATACCGGAAACAGTATAAGATTTCGCAACCACCGACATTGTTTGAAAGCATAGGATAGTGGTTGTATTTCCTAGTATCATAAATGAATCTAATATAAGAATTTTGAATCGTATTCTAAGTACTATCCTAAAGACAAGGTCCGTATAAGGTAGAGCAGTATATGACGTCAGGCAAAACTAGTGAATTATACAAAAAGCGTTTTGAATCTCTATATAAATATTCACAGTGAGAGTGGAGTAGTCTTAGATTACAACATGTGCGCTGTACATATATAGATATTGGTTGCCTAAATCCAAACGTACTCTGGATAGTCAGACCCAGGCTAATAGCTTCCGTGAAAACTAGCATAGGTTTATTACCTGTATCCAAGTTTACAACATTTTGAAGATTCTTGCACAATCGTTTATTACCAAGAAGCAATGAATTAAGAGGGGAAGAGTACCTAAAACATACACACCACATAGCATTCAAATCATCTAGCATGACAGCTATATTCACTCGAAAAGTAGTGATAAATTTGGAATATCATCTACGTACATGTGTAACACGTAAAAATATTAGAAAAAAAAATTACATATATACATCGAAAATAGCAAGGGTCCTAAAATAAAACCCTGTGGCACGCCAGACGATAATAAAGCACTAGGAGAAAAGAGATTATTTATTTTGACACATTGTGACCTGTTAAGTAAAAAAAGCCAAGAAGAGATATGGAATTGTTTCAAAAACTGGTAAAGTGAAGAATTTACAGCAAAACATCGTCATCCACAATTAAAATATGTACTAGCTTAATAGTATGATAATAGTCAAAGGACGTTAATTTAAAATCGAGCTTGTGAGCAAGGACATTAAGACACATAAGACCGTTATGAGTTTAAGATATTTATTAGATGCACACTTATTCGAAATTTGATCTGTTTCTATCGATTCAGCCTCACAATTTCCAGTAAGAATAATAATGCCAAATTTACTTTATATGTGCCATGGTTGCAACAACAAAAAAATTTCAAAATAAGACACCTGTATGATAAATTTGACATATTGATGTGTAAAAGAGTAGATCTGTGAGATTAACATCCATGTCGTACAAATTATGCTAGAGCTTTTACACTACCTAACAGAGCGAAATTGGTAAACAAATTAACAGGTTCCAAACTGAATCAATCCCATCTTTTCCTTTATGTTGAAAATGATTTTGGGTGTTGCGTTCAAGTCGATAATAATGAAATTAAAATTTAATTGTCACTCCTTCCTGTCAATCTTTCTCATTTATAAGTCACTCTGTATGTGTTTGCAAATTCATAATATCAACTAATCAATTAGAGAATATCATCTCTAAGTATTCTGTTTCAATCTTCAATGTTCCTTAAAAAACGGTTACCTTGTCCTTTTATAAAATAGGTATTCGCCTAGAGCGGTTTTATAAGACTTCTCGCAACTGCATTGTGATTCCAATAATTATTCGAATATAAATTTATATTTACGTGCATTAATGTACCTTAAAGCCCCTTTGTACCACCATCTTCCCAAGATTCCATTATGATCAATACAATTTCTTCCGATACTTCTTCTTTGGAGTTATGCATACCCTCCCTTTGTTATCTTTCCGATAGTAAATTATTTTTAACTGCCGTATAATAACTCGAAATATCTCTCAGCTCTTTCCTCCAATAAGGCACCAGGCCATAAATTATTCATATTCAATTTCTCAGAATTCAAATCAAAGGGTGCGAGGCATCAATTAACTTCCTATAGATCGACCCGGGAAACCTATCGGATACTGGCCTGTAATTTAATAAGAATATCGGTTACATTATTCAAGAACTTCCCAACAGTAGCCGACGTTGAGGCGGAGGTTTCTATAGACGCAGGCTCATCGGAAACTCGGACGCCGAGATGCTGATATTTCATACGACCTGAAATGTATTGAACGCCGGCCTCGATTCATTGTCGGACCGAAATATCCTTCACGTATTGCCTTTTATTATAACGCAATCCCCTGTAGTATAGGATTTATTCGGAGAAGCGTATTAGAAAAACCATTAGGATGAGCTAAATCTCTCTTAAACTTGGGCGCATTACGTTGAAGTAATGATGTAAATGGAAATTAGTTTGTAATCTAGTGCCTAGTTCCGCGTTTATCTAATTAGATTATGAGCAGAAATAAAACGTTCGTCGGTTTGTTTATTCGAGGGCGGTTGGAAATAATCCTTAGCTAACGTGGATTATGTAAATAATCCGACTTGTAAACGGGTGCTTTAATGTTTTTGTTGTTTTCGGATTTAAATACCAATGTTATGCTAGGTATAAATTAAATAAAGCTGGAAATTTAGCATTAGTCTCTAAATAATTGTTGTTTTAACATAATTGTTTATATCAACATGAATTATTATTTGTATTCGTATCAGGAAAATAATATAAAGGGCTTTACACACCAGCTTAGGTACTGCGTAACATTGCTTGGATTTTTACCTAAAATAGATGACCATAGAAATGACTCGGTCACAATAAATCTTCTTTTCTTATAGATATCTGTTTCTAATTTATTATTGTTTCTCATCACTAAACTATCTAGAAAATGGAGTTGATTTTTTATCCCTGCTTCTACAGTAAACTTATTACTATCGAATCTTTTTTGAGACAAAATATTTATGGGGTTAGAAAGGTTCACATTTGTCGCTAAATCTAGGGTTAAGTAGGCGTAAAGAAAGCACTTGTAAGTATATTTTCTTTTTAGAGGGAGACAGCAGTACATGTTTCAGTAATAGATGTTTCCTTATTTTTATTTAATTCATTCGATTTTCGGTTAATTATAGGAACCCACGTGTTCAAGCAAAATCTTATGTAGCGCGCTGTGATCGGATATTCATGTTAAGGAACAGGATGGAAAAAAAAACGTGGATGAATATAGAACTAGTATAGTATGTAAAAAGTTGAATAGAAAAAAAATATAAAGGATATTTACTATTAAAAAATCAATCTGCCAACTGCTACCATTGTAGGTGCGGGGATCCCGAAGAGGTCCAGTGCTTTGGAATGTAATCTACGACAAGATCCTGGACCTAAATCTTACTGTGGATGCAATAGCTGTCGCCTTTACCGATGATTTAGCAGTGATAAGAATCGCAGATGATGCTATACATATGCGGAATGCAAATGAGTGCCTCCGCAGAATCTGCAGATGAATGAGAGAATACAGGCTCATCCTAGCACCCGATAAAATTAAAGCGGTTATACTGAGAGAGAAGCGTAACAGAGGAAATATATGGTTCAACTTGGACGAGGTAAACTCATCAACTAAAACCGCTTGATACTTGGGTATCAATTTGCACGATCGTGGGATGTTCAAGAACCACATAAGTGTAGTCGTTTCTAAGGCCAAGGAACGGAATGCAACCTCACAAGGTTTCTGCCAAATGTCGGGAGACCCAAAAGTGAAAAGGGAGCGATATTATGCAGCGCCCTGTACGGGGCTGCTATCTGGTACGAAGTGATAACCAACCACTGCAGAGAGGACAGAGGAAAATCATCCTGTGAGTCACGTCAGCGTATAAAACGGTGTCGGGTACTGCCGTGTAGGTTATGATCGGAATTGTATCCATCGACTTGTTGGTTGCGAAAGGAGCAAACACTTACGCTCATAGAAACGACGAAGAGACGCCCCATTATCACCAGCACCAGATTAGATTAGATTAGATTAGGATTGGGGTGGCCCATGTATCTGTTTCACCGCGACCTTTTTAGACCTATTGTGATCCCCTTTTTCCTAGACGACGGTCCCTAATTTTGCCCCCTTAATCAGGCTTATCATCTCTGAGAGCGGCTTCTTTGTGTAGCTGCTAGCTACGGAGTTCTCCAGGCCCATTACTAGAAACCTTGCCCTCGCCAGGTCTTCACATTGGCACAGCGCATGAACTGGTGTTTCTTCCTCCTCTTGGCAGAATCCCTATATATATAATGCTGTGTTTCATAAGAGGAAAGCTACCAACCATGTTGAAATGCAATTACTATTTTATGTACGCACCTGTTTGTAAGTCCAGTATAATTTGGATTAATTCACACTAGTTGTCATGGAAGTTGAATATAATTTATCGTCTGACAACTATACGATAGCTTGGTAACCTAGGTGTCTATTTTAATTGAATGGGGAGTGACCTAATGTAATTCGTTGGGAGAAAATGTATGAAAATCCTTGGTTACGTGTTGATAGTCGATGAAAAGTCTTGAAAAAGCTATGTCATTTCTCATCAGATATAAATGAATTAAACCATATTGCGGGGGTATATCTGATATCGTAGGGGATAAATTCACGAATTTGGTGTTTACTATATCTGGGTACATGTTTTACATGGGATTTTACATGTGTTTGTAACGAAGGAGGTGAATATACGAGCGAATCTGGATTGTCACTACAAGGAAATCACATTCAGAGGTACTCTGGCATTTGTATAAACCGGAAAACGAGGTATCTGGTCAAAATATTGTTTAAATTATTATTATTTCGTATGAGATTTAAATTCTGAGCTTTTGTAAATTGGCAAACGTGGTTGGTGGTATTCAATTCCCTTATGATAGCGCGGGAGATTTTAAAAGTTCATATTTGAATAAAAGGATCTAAGTTATACTGGATAATGGATAATACTTGTTTGAATATCCCAAATAGCTATACTCACCCTGAGTAAGAGTTCTCATACTTTTTTATATATTTCCTGTATAGACTTGTTCATGAATTATACATGTTATTAATGATTGCACTGTTTTATTAAAGAAAGTTATTTATTTATTTCCCTTTTGCTTGTTAAAGCATATACCCGGGGAAATCACAGTATTAACTATTTGGCGCACCGAACGTGAGGCGACCTTATTTGGGAACTTTATTTAATATATCTCAATATTTGTTATAAGTAATTTAAGAGAAAGAATGGATATTAGAAGGCGGGGCAAATCGAAGTCAGCATTGAGGGTATCAGCAGTTAGGGGGGGTGACGCAGAAGAAATACCAGAGAGACAGCGAATTGATGGGGATATGATGTTTAAAGATTTTGTTAAGATGTATATGCAAGATAGGATTGAGGAGCGACAGCAAATAGCTGAGTTAAGAGAAGAGGTAAGGAATATATGGGGAGGAACACAAGGATTGATTAGAAAGGAAACAGAAGAACAAATGGGGGACAGTGAAGAGGGGGCAGATCAATTAGATGAGCAAATTTGGGGCTCAGACGAAGAAGAAGAAAGTGAGGCGGATGAAAATGAAGATGGAACAAATGAAGAAAAAGAAAAATAGCGGTAAAAAAGACGGTAATAAAGAATTGACGACAAAAGAAAGCGCAGCTACAGACAAAGACGAGTCGTCAGATTCCAATGGCGAATCTGAAAATGATGAAAACCAAATAAATGAAGAGGATCCTGAGTATGATGACGATCAAATTCGTCTTTATCACAGCAATCAACCGGAATTGCTGGAATCAGAACCTATGGACTTACCAGATGATTTACAATTAGACAACAATGAAAAAGGAAATGAAAAAAATCAAGAACAGGAAAACGATGATCCAGATGGTGAAAAAGGAGATGCAACTGAAGAAGATGATAGTAATAATTCCGAAAATTCCAACAAACCAGATGCTCATGAAACTGAAAGAAGATGATACTGACAACCAGAAGAAAACTACACAATTTGATGATGCGATGGATCATGGGGCCAAAGAAGATGTGGAGAAAAACGAACAGTCTACGTTAGATAAAACAAGCGCTCAGGATGCTCAAGCACAGCCGATGTATGTTGATAATAACACGAATGAATCTGCTGATAAGGTTCATGCAAATCAAGCGGAAAATCGAATTTCTCGTAAGGATGAATCGGTGATGCAACAGGAAGAAGATAAGGATTGCAAAGAGGAGGATAAGGCTATTGAGATGAGCGAAGATTTTGACAGTAAAATACATGATGTGCATAGAAACCAGGATGAGGATAGTCAAGATGAATATCATTCCGATGCAGAAAGTGATTACAGAATTATTAAAGGTTATGATGATAGAATGAAAGGGATCACATAAATTTGATATATCCTTATTGTAAATAATATTTTAATTATTTGCATACTTTATTCGTTATTGTGTTCAGTTTTGTTAAATGATAAATGCAATTTTAGTGGGGTGTGTTTGGTGACTGGATTAGACCAGCCCTGAAACGTTTTCAATACAAAAGGACGTTGTGTTGGAACAAGATAGCGTCTCAGGGACGTTTATTCCTCTTGCTGTAACAGACCTCGTTTCTTTGTTAATTTAAAAAGAGAAATCAATATTTAAAAATTTTCATACAAGATAAAAATTTATTCAATATTTATTTGGGGAAATGCTGTGTTTCATAAGAGGAAAGCTACCAACCATGTTGAAATGCAATTACTATTTTATGTACGCACCTGTTTGTAAGTCCAGTATAATTTGGATTAATTCACACTAGTTGTCATGGAAGTTGAATATAATTTATCGTCTGACAACTATACGATAGCTTGGTAACCTAGGTGTCTATTTTAATTGAATGGGGAGTGACCTAATGTAATTCGTTGGGAGAAAATGTATGAAAATCCTTGGTTACGTGTTGATAGTCGATGAAAAGTCTTGAAAAAGCTATGTCATTTCTCATCAGATATAAATGAATTAAACCATATTGCGGGGGTATATCTGATATCGTAGGGGATAAATTCACGAATTTGGTGTTTACTATATCTGGTACATGTTTTACATGGGATTTTACATGTGTTTGTAACGAAGGAGGTGAATATACGAGCGAATCTGGATTGTCACTACAAGGAAATCACATTCAGAGGTACTCTGGCATTGTATAAACCGGAAAACGAGGTATCTGGTCAAAATATTGTTTAAATTATTATTATTTCGTATGAGATTTAAATTCTGAGCTTTTGTAAATTGGCAAACGTGGTTGGTGGTATTCAATTCCCTTATGATAGCGCGGGAGATTTTAAAAGTTCATATTTGAATAAAAGGATCTAAGTTATACTGGATAATGGATAATACTTGTTTGAATATCCCAAATAGCTATACTCACCCTGAGTAAGAGTTCTCATACTTTTTTATATATTTCCTGTATAGACTTGTTCATGAATTATACATGTTATTAATGATTGCACTGTTTTATTAAAGAAAGTTATTTATTTATTTCCCTTTTGCTTGTTAAAGCATATACCCGGGGAAATCACAGTAATATATATATATATATGCCTATTTACTCTATAGTGACCAGTCAGCAGACCTACTATCATTTTGACAGTCTTACTGTCTTTATTTAGTAGATCTCTAGTAAATTCAGACCTCTTTTTGCCTGTCTCTGTCCCGGTGATTTTTGACACCACTCTCTGGATTAATGTATCCATTCATTGATGGATTTTTTTAGTTTGCGATTTGATAGTGCCGAAAGAAGGGGCCAGCTCCAACGAATGACCTTGACGAACCTCGCCTGGCCAGCTCGTCCACTGCCTCGTTTCCTCTCACGCCCGAGTGGCTAGAGACCCCAGCCAAAGTTACTTTCCTTTGGGTGCGCACCTCATTTAGGGTGCTTATGCAGTCTGTAATGTAGACTGACTGCCAGGGAAACTAGTGACACTTTTACCGGAATCGGTACGTCTTTCTATTTCTCTGACACAATGGTGGATTGCAGCAACCTCAGCTTGGAATACCGTTGTGTCTTTGCTGAAGCACCAGGGAAGGTACTGTCGACTTCTGGCGGAACAGATGGGACCGGGAGAAGGAAAAAGTACAGTAGACTAGGCGCATGATCACCAGAACAACAAACATGGCTGAACTGTGAGCACAGCCTGTATCTGATAACAATCTGATACAGGCTGACTCAGATGCTTGCTATACTTTGCAAAAGTAGATACAGTGGAACACACCGTATTTGAGTGTTATAAAGTAGGATGACTACAGAGCCGAGAAATTCGCCAACTTAAAACGCAAGATCGAATATCCACGATGCTATCCTGGTTGGCAAACTGGCAGTGCATTTCTCAAATGGTGCGAGAAATCATGACTAACAAAGGAAGGGAGGGGTTCGAGCGACAGTCAAGGTAAATGCCGAAGAATTCTGATGACATGTCCCCAAGATGATTGCGAAATGCCAGAGAAGGTTGAAGGGGGGTTTTAGTGAGAGTTGTGCCCGATACTACTGGAGTACTGCGAACCCGTGCTCCGATGCTATGTGGTTCTTCGTCACCAAAAAAGAAATTTACCAACTTACATATCTCTCGTAGCGAATACATCCTTCAATAACTGACATCAAACATTTAATTCGCCGTATTTTACAACCATGAGCGGATCAAATAGAAATAAAGCCGAATGCAGAAAAGGAAACCGAAAAACGGATCCATAAATTTGCGATAACTCGCCGCGAACGATGTCACGTATTAAAGTTCGAACGTATGTAAACGGAGACCATTTTCCGCACGATCACCTCAAACAGCGATCAGCGCGGAGGATTCTCCTAGTCGACAGCTTTGAAAAACTACGAAACTTACTCGTATAAGTCATTGGCATTCGCCTGGATGACGACGCGCGTATGCCGGTTCACGCTCGCGGCTGTCGAAAACTGCTTTGCCATATTCCAAAGCTAAAGGTCATAAAATTTCAAACAGGATGACATTTACAACTGTTGCTGTCACTTTTGGCGCATGTAAGCGTCGCTAACAATCTGGAATTGATGTTTGGGGTGGATAAATGTGGTTCGTTTCTAACAACACTGTAGTGAAAATCTGTTTCATTTCTGAAGAAATTGCGATAATAAGTTAATAATATAATTAGTGTTCTATAGGATATCGAAAAGAACAGATAGTATTTTCAAAACACTAGACGGTAGTCTATGTGTTCCTTCACAACATCCTAGATAACTTGAAGGAGGAAATCGATCGAATTACATTGTATTTACATTTAATTAGTAATTCCAAGTTTTGCAATATAATTTAATCATAGAATTATAAGTAGGGTAAATCCTAAATTTCAAAATTCCTGCGCCTTCAAAAATTCTGTACCTATCTGATTCTATGCTTAATGATGGATAGTAACCAGCATTTGATAGTAAAAATTATTGGTTACTCGGATTTGTGCCCTAAGAATACATACTAAATACTAAAATTTAAAATGCCACCTCATACAATCTTTTTCACCAGTGCTCGCCAATGGTTCGCGGTTGTATATAAAATTCTCAAACCCAAAAATTTGTCATATTAAAATAAAATATCTTATAAGTATATTAAAATTAAGTATGAATTAAAAATAATACGTTTATTTTTAGGTTAACATGGGCGCAGAATACTTTTGGAGGGAGAAACCGGCACTTGTCAAGTCTGGGATGAGACATCGAATGGAGGTCCTCGTACGTCAAATTACGGAGATTGTCTCAGGAACCAGAACATTTCGCTGGAAAATCGTCGTTGGAGAAAATTACCCAACAGTTATGTAGGTAAATTGTGGGTACAATGAATATTATTGGATACGCACGTTAATTTTGGACAAAATGAATTCCAGCAATTTTTACAGCTTCTAATGTTGACATATCAATGAAATTGGTGTAGAGATACATATAAAGGTTTTAAATTAAAATAAATTTAAGCAAAATAAATACATTGTTAAAAAAAATATGTTCCTTGGAACTGATATCGATCGAACTTTGATCTCTCAAAATATGTTATAAATATTTAATATTCATATTCCAGTATTTGATTTCGGTCTGTAGATGTGTTTCCACTGACCAGCTTTACTTCTTGAAGGAAAAAATGTGAAGGCAATTGCCCTTAAAGGACTTGCCAAAAGCAGAGGTCTTCTACTTCACCTGGATCGTCTGGCTGTTTATTGGGATATTTTATATCCTTTTTGTTACATTCTTTTTATTATTTTAAAATAAATAAAAGTGTGGCTAGAAACGATACATTTCAATATATATAAATATATAAATTCAATAAACCACCATATAGTATATGTATAATTAAATTTTATGGTATTTTTGGCAGGTCTTAACATAGCAATATATATGTTGCTCAACGTGTTATTCTAATTATGCCAAGAAGTATCTTTGATTCTTTAAATATAAGCAATTCTATAAAAATAACACTGTTTTTTTGAAAATTGATTTTTGAATTTGATTTGTGAAGAAGAAAATTATAGATGAACAACATATAACGAGATAGTATTGTCTTACAAAACCATCGTTGTTATTCGGTTTGTGATCAAGAAACGCATACAAAAATACTTAAAACTCTGGCGCTGACAACACTGTCCCATAAAATTCACTACACTATACAGAAGTACCATATTTCACAAATTAAATGCGAATCTAGGCTCCCCAAAACTTCGATTGTTTATGCAATCGAAACTACAATACACCAAATTATGAATTAAAAATTATTTGCGAACAATTCTGAAGTATGCATTGCTATGTATGCAGCGCTTGTAGTTTTGGTTGCATAAATAATCGAAGATTTGTGGAGCTTAGATTCCCATTCAATTTGTTAAAGATGGTACATTTCATAGTAAAGTTATCATCATCAACAACAGCACTGAACTGTATTCACTCAGTTTACTACCGCATTACGGTAATGGCCCCCTTAAGAAAGCTATTGAAGTGGGTATTCATGCACATTGCAGGATATGAATCCTATTATGCGCAATGTTTAAATGAGTACTTAATAATAACTCTCAACTGTAGGATAGATGGTTTATAATCGTCGTAAGATGAAGGTGGTTGTCTTATCGCGATAGTTTTGTTTTCAAAAATCTGCTGTGTGAGAAAAAAAATATGTAATGGTAGAACTTTTTTTATTAGAAATTAATTCGTTTAATTTTAGCTAAAACGATAAAACATCAACATCCACCGTTTTACTCTAATGCAGTAGTCGAGAGCACGATTCTGTTTTTTAAACCTTTCGGGTGGAAATTCATTGTGTGTAATGCCGTATTTATATGCACAAACATGCACACTGCAACTACATCCGAATAAATAACTCTTGTAGCAACGACAACAAATCATTTAATTTGCCGTCACATAATGGACGAATACTTGTTGGACCGGGCAAATATGATTTACTACGTACAAAATACACACGGCGTTGTGTTATTTTGTATTTCTATGGCGCGGACGGAATGCAAATTTAAACTAGTAGATGAGTGTGTGGAGCTGTTCAGTTTAAAAGTGTGGTGCGTGTTTATTTTAATAGAGTGCACTTAGTGGTGGGACTGATAGTGTGCACTTAAATGAGAGTGGATACATAAATACAAATATTGATAACTATTTTATTCCCCGATTTGTAAACGTCCACTTAGGTACATGAAGTCTCTTTATAATTGTTGTGATTTTATGCCTCATCATAATGAGCTTAACTGGTATCTTTCAAAACAACCTTGAATTTATTTCAGTACTACATATTACCATCTCATAACAACTATACGGATGGTGTGGTATTTTCATTTCCCACCACAAATATGATTAATTTTGTTTTAGCATCGCGTCTATACCAGACAAAATATAAAAAGCTACCTTCTTGTAGAAAACACTTTTCTCAATCCAATATTTGGATTTATCTGACACTTTTGAGTGTTTTTTAAAAAATGTGACTTGTAACTTTAAAGAAATATCTGTTTTGAGAGCATTAAAATAGAACGTCCTTGTGTCCTATACCTAGATGGTGTCACAGCCCGATTATGCTTCCATTATTGAACATCATAACAATAGCATAAGCTCCAGAGGCAATCTATATTGCTACAGTGGTCTTCATCAAAATCATCGCATTGTTGAAGCTTTCATTTGGATTTGAAAGATGTTGGAATGATCTCACATAGAATTGAGTTTCTTAGATCAAAATGTTTGCAAAGTTCGCATCCTTTTTCCTTAGGTTTTAAGTACTTACACCAAATTAGTTTGAATTCTTAGTTTTGCTTTTATTATATTTTCTAAGTGGTTCTCTCCCTGTGCGTGTTATTGTGCCTATTTTTTACATATTTAACTCAAGTTCCCATTGTTTTAAGTATATATATGCCCTATGCATTTTAAGTTTTCCATTTCGGAATTTGGTCCATATAGTGCACTTTCACTTGTACTTGCTCGGTATACACAGTTTAGTTATTTCGAATAATAAATGTTTATTTACTTTCTTTACTTATTTGTTTAATTCTTTGATCTAAAGTATATTTTCTTTATTGTGAGGCGAATCAGTGTAAGAATACAGCAGGAAGGCAAAATAAACGGAAACAAAGCGGCAACACGAAATTTGTTTGTGTCTAAAATGAAACTGTGCCAAAAAATTTGCAACATCTCGAAGGAGGTCAGTCACAAAGCTGTAATCTTAACAAAAGAACTGGCTGCATGTAAAAAGTCACTGATGATCATACCGCTCACATCTGTCAGAACTTCATACACGAAGAGAAGGTAGAAATTCTCCCTGGCCTGCTCGCTTTTTGGATTTAAACCCGATCGAGCTTGTATGGGATATGATGGGTACTACATAAGAACTTCGTTGTCATCTATAACAACCTTGGAATTGCAAAGTTAGACAGTGCATAAACAATCATGGGGATGTGACATTTTCTTGATAAACTTTTGCTGGTTGTTGGTATTCTGTTTTCCAATTATTATGATTTACTGCTGAACGCCAGTAGTTATGATTTATTACTTGAAGCTTCAAGCAAGCTTCAGCAAATTTCAGCTTTGTGACTCAGCTCCTTCAATGTGTTGCATTTTTTTTTTGCATGCAGTTTATAATAATGCAGTATACCTGCGTTTTCATATAATTGCAGATTGTGCAAATTCGAGCGGGATAAGTTGATTCATGCTTTTTTTCCCGGTAAAGATTCCTTTTTCTCGAAACCGGATATACCAATCGACGGATTTTTTTTATGAAGCAAAAAAAAAAAAACAAAATGGTATCTGTTCTCTTTAAATTACTCGCTCTCTCTCTTGCCAATAACTGTATAAATTCGACTAAGGTAGCTGCTATATATACATTTCTCAATTTATACTATGAAACTATATTTAATTAATAAAACAAACAAAGGAAGAATAATTGATAGCAGTTATATTTAATAGTAAATTGTAGGCATTTTAATTTTGTTATTATTTACAATGTAGCTGCATCGACAACGATAAGAAAATACGAGATTAACGATTTATTTTGTCTAACCTTCCGTGATATTAGCAGCACTTTTTACATCGCCTAGCTCACGGTGTTACTATATTAATTACTGTTATTTTACCAAACTACAATTTCACGGAGCACGAGAAATAATACACCATTTGAAACGATAGTTTTATATACGTATGTATCCAAACATTTACCCGCCTTATCCAAGGTTCGTGTTTAATTATACATCTAATATAGCTTGATATGGATTAAATTATGTATGCGTTTCCATAAAATGTTATTTTTTATAGTACTGCTGTATTTGATCAGAAAATTAGAGTGTCGACTGTAAATATATATATACACTATACTCTAAATAAATAAATAAGTCAAAATATACTTTTGTAGTTATTCGTCTTATGCGTCAAATTTTAGTTAGTAGTAGTAGTTATATGCTTTTTTTAAGGATCTAAGTGGTAGAAGAATGAATGACATTTTATTAAAATGTAATATATAAACTTATTTAGTAAATACATTTGATAATGTTTTATTATTTAAAATATATCAATAAACAGATTTAGTTTTTTTTTAATGTTTATTTTTTAAAATTATTATTATGAATTTCCTAAATTTCTTCTATACCATCGCTTTCCGTCTGAAAGTGCCTTTTTTGAGAAATAAGAAATAGAGAAATTATTAAAAAAGTAAGAGATATGGAATACTCCGTCTCCCCATTATTAGATTTTTAAGAAGATATGTTACGTTATCTTTGGGAGGATGTAATCTGCTGTTATGTTAAAAAAATTAAATAAGTCTGTTGTAGATAATTTCGGAGGTATTCCAAAACTTGAAAAATTTCGGAGTTTGCTATACATCTAAATCAGTAGTTTCGACAGTAAAAAGAAACTGTATTGTGCTTGTAGAGCAAGAGAAAAAAGTTTCCGCGTAACTTGGTAGTAAAGAAAAATATGACCTGAACGCAATTTTTACAGGATTTATTGTAAATATCGGGCTTTATTGAATAAAATAAATAAAAAACTTAGTTTTTTTTTTTGGCTGGCGGCAATAGATACC
Organism: Protaetia brevitarsis; assembly: GCA_004143645.1. NCBI lineage: Eukaryota > Metazoa > Arthropoda > Insecta > Coleoptera > Scarabaeidae > Protaetia > Protaetia brevitarsis. The sequence continues at coordinate 174,729 of RXPK01000151.1, read as the reverse complement.
GCCGAATGTTAGTTCTTTACTACCAAGTTACGCGGAAACTTTCTTGTTTTGCTGGACCATGGTAGTCTTTTGGTCTGTAAGGTTTCATGGAAATCAGGTTTTGCAGGTGCCGGTATTTCTTTACTAGCTGAAGTCACTTTTGCGTGTTAAGGTATGAAATACTCACTACGAAGGGTGAAACAGCAGGCTATCGAAGTTCGAAATAAGTAGCTCAAGGCTTACCTTACAAAAGTGAAGCAAACGGGACCAAACGGCGAAAGGAATTGCGATTACTTTTTGAATTTTCATTATGGAGACTGTTTTTTATCATTACAATACCTGATTTTTATTCGGTTACATTTTAAAATAAAGCAAATAGATTTTTATTTTCTAAAATAACTAATTAATATCATAGCAAAAGAAAGTTTTTTTTACTGACGTTTGGATGTGCTTAGTTATAAATACATATCTACATGATGCCTTACACATGCGATTCTTTACTTAAATTACATGCATTAATGTTTTTAATAAAAAACTATTTATATTTTAAAAAAATAAGTTCCATGCACTCGAACCCGTTTACAATTTTTCTATTTTTAACTATCCATTGATATATAAATTCATTTCATTTTGCGTTCATTACCTACTTCTTGTAGGACTCACAACTGTAGTGTATCTATTTTCTTTATCAATTCAGTTCTGAAGAAGGTTCATCTATCTTTACCTAGATGTTAACTAACTTACATCATTCATAATGGCCGATGTTTGAAGTCGAGGGCATATGAGCCGCATTTCCTGTTTAAGAGACTTTGCAACGATATAATTACGGGCTTCACATGAGGGCGCAAAGTCTCTTTGAAGAGGAAATTGAGAGCCTACCTAAGAGGTCGGTTGTTGACTGCTGAGTAGGTAAAGTATATAGGTATATTAGAGGTAAACCCATTGCCTTCGCTCAAACAATCATTCCAGATCATTTTAGTAAATACTGGAGTAGTGAATTAACTTTTTCTTTTTGTAATTGTATGAGGATAGTATAAGAAAGCAATCGGTATAGAGTTATAAACGATGCTATTTTCGTATGCCGATTTTGAAAATGTTTACTACGAAGGAGGTATTTACGACTCCTTTACATTAATTGGGCGCAATTACTGTCAATTCAGCACAATTTATGTCGCCCTCCTTGCGCCGGAAAAACCCTCCAACCGCCGTTGAATAAATCATAGGCTTACGGACGGAATAAAAACGCAAAGAAGCTTACTCCCGTATTCCAAGCGAGACGGACAGGCGGACAAGTACTAACGAGAAGATTTCGCTAGTGCTGGAGAGAAATGATTACCCGTCCGCGATGTTTTGCATTTCCCCCGCTTCTTTATTTCGTCGTTCACCTTCGTTCCGCCAGAGAGAGCCACTGCGTCTGTCAAACCTGCGCCCGCGGAGGAAACGTATAAAAATCCGAATGTCGCGTTTATAAATCACTTAGAACGTTTTCGGTGTGTGTCTCTGGCGACAAATAAAACAAATCTCGAGGCTTAAGTGTTGCCGCTGCCGGAGTTTAACGATGTAGTAGTGGTATGATAGCGTGTAGGTGTATGTAGGCGACGTCAAGTGTGCCTGTCACATCCTCCTGGGTTGCAGCGTGTGCATGTTGTTGTATGGCAGAAGCTAACGGAGCGGAACCGCATTGTAGTAACAGGTGACAGGATTTTCGGCAAAATGCATCGATAATCGAGTTTTGCTCCCCCAAGAATCAGAAGATGAGTTAATTTCTGAATAGGGTTTGATAGTTTTTATATTTATCACGAGAGCGGCATTGTATGAAGAACACTTGTCTTTGAATTGCATATTACCAAAGAATCATATATATCCAGCCCCACCAGAAAAAAGAAAATAGAAAATTTTGATGGTGATTTTGGTTATATATTTTTAGGTCGAACTGTATTGTTGTTTCTAACAAGGGAACACCGGCGGGTGTCCCCCTCCGATTTCGATGAAACTTAACAGACTGAAAGAGTACCTTAAAATAAGAGACACGTATTTTTTTTTATCGGCGTATCTGCACGATTTTGGGGTACAGCTCCCTCCAAAGTTTGGACGATTTTTCAATTTTTGCAAATATTTCCTAAATTATAACAGATATTAAATTTTCTTCTTAACATAATTTGCAGCATATTGCATGGCCCTAAGGGTGGCGTCGTCCGTATTCGCAAAAAGTTAATAACGGGGACGGGTACCCCGTACCCCCCATTTTTTACATTTTTTCTTTTTCTTATTCATCAAAAGAAGGCCGATTTTACATAGAATACGATGATGTATAACAAGTTTAGAAAATTAATAATTGTAAAAATTGAAAAATAATAATAAAGCTTCAAAATTAATAAACTTGGCTATTGATATAAATCAAATGAACTATAACAGAAATAAGTTTTTATCCTTAACATAATTTCCAGCATAATACGTGGTCTCAAGGTAGATATCTTCATAAAAAGCTAATAACGGGGGACGGGGTACCCCATACCCCCGCATTTTTTTAATAATAAGTTTATTCATTATTCATCAAAAAAAGATGGCTTTTACATAGAAAACAATGATAATAAATTTGGAGATTAATAATAAAAATAATTGTAATAATAGTAATATAGTACATTAATAACAATTATTTGTTATCGTTACTCCGCTGCTCTCCTGACTTAAATATTTCTGAATTTAGAATTGTATCTACTCGACAAGCTATGGTCAAACTTTTCTATGCCTACTAACTTATACTATATACTATACGAAACTTTTATCGGTGGTAGAAATATAAATCGTTTTATCAACTGCAGTTAGTGACTGCGTTTTATATATTTCCTTAATAAAATGTTATTCATTCTTAGAATACCATAATCCTTTAGTGCGTATATATGAACAAATTTGCTACACAGGACGAAGGATTAATAATACATACATATATATTTTTTAATTTATTTCAAGTTTTTTGTGCAATGTAGGTGTACAATGTAAGTATTCAATGGAGCATAAATATAACTAATGTGTTGGAACGATTATAACATTTCGGAAACAATAGAACAGAATTAGAAAAACATTATAATGCTTATAAATGTTTAAATACATGACATACTGTAATGCGATTATTGGTATATATGTATTGCAATAGCGAAATAGGTTAATATACATACAGTAATTAAGCTATGTAAGTATTACAGTAGTGATAGTCTGTGTAAAAGTGTTTAAAACACAGATTTTTCAGGGCATTATGCAAGTCACTTTCTTGCGGTGTCAAAGGAATTGTTGCGATGTTAGTAACTTGAAACGTTGCAAGTAACATGTTCAACATATTTCCTATATTTACGACCGCCATTGTGCGAAACTATAGGTACTGACCTACACTGCACGAAAAACGACTTCTAATGTTCTCATTTGGAATACTCGTCTTATATACCTATTTCCTAAATGCAGACGTGACCACTTAAACGTTCGTGGTTAATTACTATGCATTCGGGGATTTATTTTTATCTATACAATAATATGATTAATCACCAGATCCCTTATCGCGCGTATTAATTAAACTCACGTATGCGTAGATAAGTGCATATCAAATTCATCACAATAGACACGTACATATATTTATTTTAAGTTATTATTACTATTATTAATTTTCTAAATTTATTATACATCACCGTCTTCTATGTAAAAGCGATCTTTTTTTGATGAATAATGAATAAACTTATTATTAAAAAAATGCGGGGGTATGGGGTACCCCGTCCCCCGTTATTAGCTTTTTATGAAGATATCTACCTTGAGACCATGTATTATGCTGGAAATTATGTTAAGGATAAAAACTTATTTCTGTTATAGTTCATTTGATTTATATCAATCGACAAGTTTATTAATTTTGAAGCTTTATTATTATTTTTCTATTTTTACAATTATTAATTTTCTAAACTTGTTATACATCATCGTATTCTATGTAAAATCGGCCTTCTTTTGATGAATAAAAAAAAGAAAAAATGTAAAAAAAATGGGGGTACGGGGTACCCTGTCCCCCGTTATTAAGTTTTTGCGAATACGGACGACGCCACCCTTAGGGCTATGCAGTATACTACAAATTATGTTAAGAAGAAAATTTAATATCTGTTATAATTTAGGAAATATTTGCAAAAATTGAAAAATCGTCCAAACTTTGGAGGGGGCTGTACCCCAAATCGTGCAGATACGCCGATAAAAAAAAAATACGTGTCTCTTATTTTAAGGTACTCTTTCGATCTGTTAAGTTTCATCGAAATCGGAGGGGGACACCCGCCGGTGTTCCCTTGTAAGTGGGTTACAATTTTTTTCTTTTGTTCCGATAACCGATAATTTGTAATAATACTAATCTAATCATATTGTTATATAATAAAGATGCCGTTGATAATGCCAGGTGGTCAAAAATTATAGTACAATTAACACATAAAGTTGCTCAAAAAAAAGTTTTGTTAGAATTACTGCCGGATATTTCTCAGATAGCGTTGCGATAGTTCACGAACCGGGAATTAATATTACACGGGAAATTACTAACAGGGTTTGCGATCGAGGGAATCACCTGATGGGGTTTAAACGGTAACGCGTTATTTCTAAAACCGGCAACGTGTGTAAAATTAAAAAAACAAAAAAAAACAGTTGGGACGCAAAAATTGTCAATGGTCAGAGCCGTGAACGCGCATTCATCTATTTCGGCAGACGCGGCGTGCGTTATTTCGAGTATATTACCAAATGTTGGTTTGCGTTTGAGGAGACTTAAATTTCGTAGGGACACGAATAAAATGGTGTTTGAGAGTTTAATTATTGTAACGGGAATTAGATTAGAATCGGGCGATTTAGAAGGGCGAGCAGATATATAGGGCCGAATTTATTCCTTGGTGTTAAAGAGTATTGCTTCTAACAAGTTTATAGGCGCTTTTGGAGCGGGTTTGGAAATTTTGACGTATGGATAGAAGGATGAGGGTGGTACAGGAGCGGTTTTTATTGTCTATAGTAGGAGTGTTGAAATATATAATCAAAAGTTTAAATTAACGAATCACTGTAATAATTTTCAGGCAGAATTGATTGTAATAAACTGTGTGTTAAATTACACGCGAGTAGGAATTTATAGGCACTTTCGGAGAGGGTTTAGAAATTTTTACAGATGGGTCGCAGGGTGAGGGTGGTACAGGGGCGGCTTTTCTTGTTTATAATAGGGATATTGAAACACATAATCAAAAGTTTAAATTAGGGGATCATATAGCATATTTTTCAGGCAGAATTAGTTGCAGTAAGGCACTAAGGCAGTAGTTTATATTATGCACGAATGGGAATTTATACGAGACGTAAGAATTATAACAGATAGCTTATTTGTATTAGAGGCATTAGGGAATTTAAAAAATCCAACCGATATGTTATTAGATATTTGAGATATGTTGCGTGAAGCGGTGCAAAACTGTTTTGAACTAGGGCTCATGTGGGTACAATCGGTAATGCGAGGGCGGATCAATTAGCGAAAGAGGTGGTGTCTAGGAGGGGTAGCGCGATAATTAAGTATGAGTTAATATCGGCTAACGTAGTTAAAATGGCAAACTTGATAATGATCAGCAGGGTTAGAGAGATACTGCTTTAAATGAGACGTGAACTAAGAAATTAATCGATTTATCGGCAATTACACGTTTTAGGGAAATGAGGGATAGTTTGTTCTATCAGGCGGTAGAGTTAATAAAGGGTCAGGCGAATCATTAACCCTCCCAACCTATAGGGTTAATGATTCGCATTGTAAATGTGGTAAGGTGGATACAGCGATGCATGTTTTATTTGAATGTTCACTCACTGATGAGCGGCGGTCGCGTTATGGCGTTAGCTAATACACCAAAATATTGCTCATGTATGCATATGTACTGCTGTGGTTTGGCACCCCGGGTTTCGGAAATTCAAATTTGTATTTTTAAGCATTCCGATTCATTTTTATCAATGCAATGATAGAGTTTCCACAGTTTTAATATTTTATTTTGACAAGATTTTGTTAATAGATTTGTTTGATGAATTTAAGTATTTAATTGTTCAGTTGTTTATATTAAATTCATTTATTTGTACATCAGTATTGTATATGTATAGTTTATATGCTAGAATCTTCATAGACGATTTCATGCGAGCGCACGCAATTGAAAATTTATATATATGCGAGGTTTGGGCCTCTCAAGGGCAGTTCCTTGAAAGATACCGTAAGTACATGTTATATTGTTTTCGTTGCTGCCATTTTTGGTTAGTTCATTTAATTTAAAAATTTTGTTTCGTTTAATTTGAATTAAGAACATTAATCGAGGAACTCCTTTTAAATAATAATTGATATTATATTATTGTGCACATATTAGGTATAAGATCCGTTATTATAATTTGTTCTAGAGAATTTTGTTTTTTTGTTTAAAGAGTTAAATTTTTCTGTTTCTAGTTTTCTTTGTTAATCACCTCGTGTAAGGTGAAAAGAAGCATTGTGCTAGTAATTTAAATTCAATTGTGTAAATTTAATTTTTTGTTGGTTTAAAATTTGAAACCACGAGGATTTTGTGTGAAATAGAAATTTCTTCTAGAACAAATATATCATTTTGTTTGTTAGAGGATTTTGAATTGTCCTCTCGTAGTTGTTAGATTAATGCAGGTTTTGATTTCGGCCCAGGACTTTCAGTCTAAGGTTTTTATTTTGCCTGTTAATTGTAATTAAATGTTTTTTTTTTTTAATAATAAATTTAATGATTGTTAACGTCATTCAAAATTTCTATTCTTTTATTTTTGATTCAACCTTTTCAATTTTAATAATTAAAGATAGTCAATTTACTGACGCCCACATTTTACTTTTCAAGATTAGTTTAATTGCGAAAGTAACCCTGAAAGTAGTTAGTCTTTTGCGCCCTTTATTTTTTTTTCCGCTGAGCTAGTAAATTTAATTTTTTCATTTTTAAATTCATTTTGCATTTATGCTTGTACCATCAGTACACAGCAGTACGTATGCTTTAGATATAAAAGAAATTATAAAAACAAAAAATCGTTTTGAAAATAAGCAAGTTGGTGCCAAAAAAAAAAAAAGCAAAAATGATAAATGGATCAATTAAATCTTTCGGATTGTTCGGAATTATATTATAAGAAATAATATAGTGCCTTGAAATTTTTCAGTTAGCCAATTATAATCCTTGCAATTCTTGAATTAAAAATTGTCTTTCATTTAAAGCAATAAAATCTACAACATATTGCCATAGAATTAGAATATAATTAGCTATTAACTAAAAAAAGTCAAGGTATTATATTGTTTCTTCTTATTTTTTTTTGTCCTTACGAACCGTAAACACACTATTACCTGTCAGCTGATGCAACGGTAGGTTCATTTTACCGCCCTAGTGCGGTAAAGCCCACGGCATCTTTTCTCATCTCAAAACTACTTCCAACTTTAACTTACAAAGGGAACACCGGCGGGTGTCCCCCTCCGATTTCGATGAAGCTTAACAGATCGAAAGAGTACCTTAAAATAAGAGACACGTATTTTTTTTTATCGGCGTATCCGCAGGATTTTGGGGTACAGCCCCCTCCAAAGTTTGGACGATTTTTCAATTTTTGCAAATATTTCCTAAATTATAACAGATATTAAATTTTCTTCTTAACATAATTTGCAGCATATTGTATGGCCCTAAGGGTGGCGTCGTCCGTATTCGCAAAAAGTTAACGGGGGCGTGGTACCCCATACCCCCCATTTTTTTACATTTTTTGTTTTTCTTATTCATCAAAAAAGGCCGATTTTACATAGAATACGATGATATATAACAAGTTTAGAAAATTAATAATTGTAAAAATAGAAAAATAATAATAAAGCTTCAAAATTAATAAACTTGTCTATTGATATAAATGAAATGAACTATAACAGAAATAAGTTTTTATCCTTAACATAATTTCCAGCATAATACATGGTCTCAAGGTAGATATCTTCATAAAAAGCTAATAACGGGGGACGGGATATATCATACCCCCGCATTTTTTTAATAATAAGTTTATTCATTATTCATCAAAAAAAAGATCGTTTTTACATAGAAAACAATGGTAATAAATTTGGAAGATTAATAATAAAAATAATTGTAATAATAATAATATAGTACATTAACAACAATTATTTGTTATCATTACTCCGCTGCTCTCCTTACTTAAATATTTCTTAATTTAGAATTGTATCTACTCGACAAGCTATGGTCAAACCTTTCTATGCCTACTAACTTATACTATATACTATACGAAACTTTTATCGGTGGTAGCAATATAAATCGTTTTATCAACTACAGTTAGTGACTGCGTTTTATATATTTCCTTAATAAAATGTTATTCATTCTTAGAATACCATAATCCTTTAGTGCGTATATATGAACAAATTTGCTACACACATACATATATATTTTTAAATTTATTTCAAGTTTTTCGTGCAATGCAGGTGTACAATGTAAGTATTCAATGGAGCATAAATATAACGAATGTGTTTGTAACGATTATAACATTTCGGAAACAATAGAACAGAATTAGAAAAACATTATAATGCTTATAAATGTTTAAATACATGACATACTGTAATGCGATTATTGGTATATATGTATTGCAATAGCGAACAAGATTAATATACATACAGTAATTAAGCTATGTAAGTATTACAGTAGTGATAGTCTGTGTAAAAGTGTTTAAAACACAGATTTTGTTTGCACCATGAACACCGCACAATAGCTGGTTTATTGCAAATACTACACAAGGGTGTAGACTGCGCATCTTTGTTAAAACAAAACTCTACAGGATTTTTAAAAGGCCCAGGTCTTTCCTCAACGTATTCCCTCTTATACCACGAGTACTTGAATACGTCGAAAAATCTTGGGGAGGAAAACTGATTATGGGTTAGGGATTGCAACTTAATAATATTATTTCTCTGATGTAAATCTATGTCGTAGTTCATAAGAATCACTATATCCGAAAAAGGTTTAACAAAATTTTTCCGCAGTCTAAAGCTATGTACATCTAGAGGTTGTACCATCGCTGTCGTTTTTTTTTTTGGTACATTTAAAATGTTCAAAGTTTTGTCTTTTGGCACTAATTGCTGCAGTTCGGCAACACAATGCCCACTCCAAGAATCAATCAAAAGGACACTCTTTGGCCCGGTATTCGAGAGAAAAACATCACAATAGACACGTACATATATTTATTTTGAGTTATTATATTACTATTATTAATTTTCTAAATTTATTATACATCACCGTTTTCTATGTAAAAGCGATCTTTTTTTTGATGAATAATGAATAAACTTATTATTAAAAAAATGCGAGGGTATGGGGTACCCCGTCCCCCGCTATTAGTTTTTTATAAAGATATCTACCTTGAGACCATGTATTATGCTGGAAATTATGTTAAGGATAAAAACTTATTTCTCTTATAGTTCATTTGATTTATATCAATAGACAAGTTTATTAATTTTGAAGCTTTATTATTATTTTTCTGTTTTTACAATTATTAATTTTCTAAACTTGTTATACATCATCGTATTCTATGTAAAATCGGCCTTCTTTTGATGAATAAGAAAAACAAAAAGTGTAAAAAAATGGGGGGTACGGGGTACCCCGTCCCCCGTTATTAACTTTTTGCGAATACGGACGACGCCACCCTTAGGGCCATGCAATATGCTGCAAATTATGTTAAGAAGAAAATTTAATATGTGTTATAATTTAGGAAATATTTGCAAAAATTGAAAAATCGTCCAAATTTTGGAGGGGGCTGTACCCCAAAATCGTGCGGATACGCCGATAAAAAAAAAATACGTGTCTTTTATTTTAAGGTACTCTGTTAAGTTTCATCGAAATCGGAGGGGGACACCCGCCGGTGTTCCCTTGTTAGTTAAAAAAAAAGTTTACCGGTATTTTTATTGCTGTTTTAGTTATTACTGATTACAAAAAGCATCAACCGAGAATTCACTTCGGCATAGACTTCGGTCTGAGTTGAGTTGTCAAGAGCAATGGTACCAATCCACATCTGTTAACTGTCACACAAATAAAACACAAAAATTAAATAATTTAAGTATTTTTCTCGGCCAAAAAATCTAATGCAATATATATTAGGTCATTTATAAATGACACCTCCCCCATTCTAATGTGAATAACTATTAAAGCCTCAGTGCCCCAAAGTTTCACATATATCATTTTAAATATCGATCCAGAGGCGACGACTTTGGAGGCAGATGACATAACAGCAATCTCATCATATCATCGTTATAGCAAAGCAACAAACGAAGTTTTGGCTATTTTTGAAAAAAGTAAGCAATCTCAGAAACTAAATTCTTTATGCCAGCCGGTTGCGATGTTCTTTATAATACACCGGAGCGACACCGTAACAAAAAGGAAGAGTGGCTTTCAAATTAAATTTTCATCGATTTGAATTTTTAATAAGCAGTCTCCCCAAACACTGAGACGGAGGTCGGGTAATTAAGCCGGTCCTAATTAAAAAGGTAGCCAGTCGACTTCCAATTTCTGGTTTCTGTTGTTAACGATGTTGTGCTTCAGGTTAGACTTTGATGTTTGAAGTCACAATCGATGAGTTGACATCGTAGGTATTTGTGATACCTATGGTTTCCTGTTTTTTTTTATCTTGGAAAACATGAAATTAAGAAAATTATTGGCAAATATTATTATCTTGTATTTCCGTAAGGTTAGGGTTAATGATGGATTGCTCATATGTATATTCATACTGACATCGACCTTTTTAAGACCTGAAGATGACTTTGTTATAACCGAAACATGTCGTTTTCAAAAATATTAAAATAAATATAAGAATGCAAAGGATTTAACTTCTTCACATGATATCATATACAGGGGTGGTGAAATTTGCGGGCACGGATTATATGCTAAACATCCAAGACTCAAATCAATGTTCCTTTAGCGTTGTTTAATCTGAGCACAAAACACTTTTCAGCGTTTGTTCAAATCGTCTTGCCACAATAGCTAAACATACTTTAGCGCGGTTTGCTATTGGTTGATGGCAAATAAAGTAAAAATAACGACGTTACGTATCATCAGCGGTGTTACTCTTTGCGTTGCTTGAAATGCACGATTTCACGACATCAGCCACAACTGTTTGGTAAAATAACGCTTTCAAAACGCTCTATAGAAGGAAATCACAAGATGTTGGATCTGGCAATCTGACAAATATATACGTCACACTGGGGTAGAGGCCTCTGAAAGATCCCGACACACGGCAAGTCAGTGTATCGAATGAGCTCGCTTGGGATTTCCAAGACAAATATATATTTTTAATAATAATAATATTTATTTGCCAAACAGCATGCAGCCAATTACAAGGCAAAAATAATTACAAATTACAAAGGTAGTGAAAATACAAAAAAAAGAGAAAAAATAGTACAGAAACTACTTGTACGAATACGCAAGAAATAAAAACCAATATAACAATACAACACTAAAGCAAAGATCACGCAAGTAACAAATTAATAGAACATTTTTAACTTATATAACTAGGATTTAAAGTAATCTTACAAAACAAAAAAAAAATATTTAAAAAGGGAAGAAAAAGAATGAAATTAGTCTGATAATAGAAGCTCCTGAAGGGAACAGTGAAAAATATCACACTTACAACAAATCCGATTATATGTTGCACAGATGAATGTAAGTGGTGAGCGAAGCATTAAATTAGTTCTTGCAGAATCGGTATAGAAGGTAAGTCTATTGCGAGACGATAAACGAGGGACATGAAAATTTAACCCAGATAAAAGCTGATTGGCGTCAATCTGGTTATGAAGAAGTCTGTAGAGAAATGTTAAGCTGGCATTCTTACGACGCGTCTCCAGGGAATCCACAAAGAAAGCGGAAAGTAATGTTTCATATGGAAAGCCGCGAAAAGGGTAAACATGGTGGCTCCTAAACCAAAGATATTTTAAGAATTTTCTTTGAACGGCCTCGACAAAGGATTTGTATCTATTGTAATAGGGATTCCATATGAGAGAAGCATATTCCAATTTGGAGCGCACTAGAGAAAAATATAGTACCTTTAAAGTGGATAGATTGGTAAATGATCTCGTGTTTCGCAAAATAAACCCCAACATTTTATTGGCTGCATTTACCACCCCCCGGATGTGCCCATTGAAGGTCAATTCATGATTGAAATAAATACCTAGATCGTATACGGCTTCATATCTGCTAACAGCGGTAGAGTTCAGTGCGTAGTCAAAATGTATTGAATTTTTTTTTCTAGTGTAAGACACAATTTTACACTTTGAGATATTCAAATCAAGTTTATTAGTAGAACACCAATCCACCATGGCAAACAAATCAGACTGCAATGTAACACAATCATCTACTGAGTTTATAGAAGAGAATAATTTCACATCGTCAGCGAACATTAAGACGTTACAACTAATTTGTGCAGGCAGATCGTTGATGAACAATAAAAACAACAAAGGTCCCAAGTGCGAGCCTTGAGGAACACTAGAGCTAGCTTCGCGATTGGCTGAGCAAAAGCCATTATAACAAACAAAAAATTTACGATTGCGCAGATAGGAATCGAGTAGGTGTAGAAGTGATTCACTAAAGCCAAGGCATTCAAGGTTACGTATCAGAATTCCATGGTCTACACGATCAAATGCTTTAGACAGGTCCGTATAAATAACGTCAACCTGACCCTGGTTGTCTAAAATCTCCATAGTCGACTGCAAAAATATACTTAAGTTTGTAACCGTTGATCTCTTACACACGAAGCCATGCTGCTCTGCCGCAATAAACTGATTGATTTGTGGAAAAAGAAGTGTTACTAATGCAGACTCGAATACCTTCGCAATGTTAGAAAGAATGGAAATAGGCCGGTAGTTAGATATATCGGACTTATCGCCACTCTTGAAGACTGGACACACTCTCGCGAACTTCCAGGCGGTAGGGAAAGACGAAGTAGCTAGAATAAGGTTGAAAATTGTCAAGAGCGGACGCACTAGGATCCCCGAGCAATCCCCCAGCACAAAGCAAGGTACCTGATCATATCCCGAGGTCATTTTATTTCCAAGTTTACGAATCGCAGATAGTATGTCAGTCTCGGTAAAGGCAATGATTTTTATATCTGACAAGGTGGAAGTGGACATAGTGCCGATAGAAGAGGGCGAAGAGTCTTGAAATACACTCACAAAATGCTGAGAAAAAGTGTTTACAATTAATTCCGGCGATTCAAATCCAAATCATCCTAACCATTCTTTTTCTAACTTCTTATGCACTATTTATTTATACAAACACGGGTGGTTGTATGGCGCTTTATTTGCGTTTATAAAAAGCAGTAGTAGAAAATAAGACCATATTGTCTATTGAGTGGAACTATTATACATTGTTAGAGAAAATATATTATTGAAATGTACGCATGAAAAGTTCAAAACTAGTTTCTAATTTAAATAAATAATATTTAATTTCATTTATCAAAATTAAGGACATTTCCGTCCTTAATTTTGATCAGAAAAAATCAGAAATAAGATATATATGTATAATTAGAAAAAAAAAGTTAAGCGGTATTGTGTGCTAACATTATCAGAAAGTATTGTTAATACTTATGCCCAGGGTGGTGGCCGAGGGATTAATACAAATATCTGGAAATTTCAGCTATTATACGTCAGATCTCAACGAGGCCTCGATAACTTATGTGAAATCTATCACAACCCCAGAACTAGTTTGCTTTAAATTCTACTGCTACAATACAAGGTTGGGGAAAAATATTTTCCAATACAGTACAAAAGTACAAAGTAGGCACCTGTTGAAATTTACATTAAATAAATGTTTGTTTGATTTAACTAATTTTTGCTGAAAAAATATTATTTTACGGCCAAATAACCACATGCATTAAGCTAAACTAAACAAATTTGCTTTAAATGAATACCCGTGCAAAATATATTTCAAGTGGTATATAAATAAACACGGAATAAGCCTTTCAGGATTTTATTTTAAATATTGGATACTCTGCTATTTATTTATATACTAATTAAGAATTATATAGTACTTTAGATTACTTCACAAGAAAATATATTTTATTGGTTTAGCAAATCTTGTTTCCCACAGAGAATTTATGTTTCCTTATTTCAAGTAATGACGCATAAAAGTAGGCAACCCCTTTTGTCAAATAATTATTGCACATTGTCATGTAATGAAGAAAAATCTATACAACATTCAATACATTTGTTCACAAATAGTCACTGTTTAAATAGCAAACGATTTAGCAGTATCAATAAAGTGCATTACTGTCGTTATAACATGTTCTTACCCGACATTTACTAATTGTAAGAGTACTGTACTGCATATTCTGCAGTGCATTGATTTGACTTTTTTTAAAATTGAGCATAGGAAAACGATAAAATTGTGTGCTCAGAGTTAACTACCTAGCCCTAGTTGTCCATGAAAGAGAGATTGCAGTTACCTAGATAAGATTAGGCTAGGGCTGGAGTGGCCCACTAACTTGTTTCACCACGACCTTTTCTGATCTATTGTAACCCCCTTTCTCCCAGAAGGCGCTCTTTAATTTTGACCTCCTAATTGGTCCTATCATCCTTGAGAGCGGCTTCTTAGTGTAGCTGCTAGCTGTTGGGTTTTCCACGCCCCATACTTTCATATCTTATCCTCGCCAGGGCGTCACATTGCCACAGCACATGCACTGGTGTTTCTTCCTCCTGTTGGCAGAATCTGCAAGTAACACCACCTATCAGGCCTATGTTGCGCATATGCCTATTTAGTCTACAGTGACCAGTCAGCAGACCTACCATCATTTTGACAGTTTTCTTACCTTTACTCATTGTCAGTAGATCTTTAGTGAACTCAGGCCTCTGTTGTTTTAGAAACTCTTTTGCCTGTTTCTATCCCGGTGACTTTTGCCACTATTCTCTGGACTGAATATGTATCCATTCAATGATAGATTTTTTAATTTGGAATTTGGTAATGCCAAAAGAAAGACTAGCTCCAAAAAATGACCTTGACGAACCTCGCCTGACTTACAGTTGCCTAACAAAAGGCGTAAATGTGTCTTGTCATTTAGTATATTTTCTACGCGCCACAAATCATTATCTAGGTGCAAACATCCCTACACAATAAGGCAGTATTTTGCAGAGATTATACCTGAGTCGTCGGTATCACCAATGGAAACCCTCAGCCCACACACATCCTAATTGAATCAGGCGAGCTTAGATTTAATAAGCCGCACACAGAACTGTCAAATTACATTCCCAAACGCTACAGAGCGGAATCTAAAGCGATCCAATATTTCACGGGTGCGATTTTAAATTGCTTCATTAATATTAAAAGAGAAAATCTGCTGAACGCGGAAAAATATATTAAGGGTTGGGAGTGGTGGAAACGGTTAATAATCGCCTCTGTATAGTCGCGAAGTAAGGGATGACGGTGAGTGCGCCAGGGGATGGGTGGACGGTAACAAGAGCCGTAGTGGAAAGGATGATAGGGTATTCAAATTTTCGGAGTTGGCGCGCCACCAGATCGCACGCAGTTCGTTCTCGATTATATTAAATTTGCTTTTCGCTCTTCGTACGTATATAGGATTTAGCGAAATTTTCGCGTTGGCAATGGCATTTTTTACTTTTTATTAATACAAAATTATGTTTATTTGGTAACATTTATCCATCAGTATGAACTAATATGCCTATTTATTGTCTATTCGACAGTGATGAAATACTACAATATATAGAGAAGGAATGGACAACAATTGAAAAGGGAGTAAAGGACGCAATGAATGTCAGCATAGGAACACACAAGGAAGGAAGAATGGCGCGATGAAAAAAGCTCTGAAAGAAAGAAATAAGGCAAAAAAAAAGGATTGAAACAAAACAGAAGAGGCGAAAAAAGAGGAAACACATAGTGGTGAAAACAGAAGCCAAGAGCTCCCAAGGCCTTTAGCACTAACTTATATATGTAAAAACTATTGTGATAGTCACTCATCTAAGGTGAATACCACGCTCAAAATAGAATTAATCCACAATATCAACCGTCATGCGGTTTAGCAATAAAACCGTACTCTTTATGCAATTAATTTAATTAATATCTCTCGCCTTTAAAGTATTCTAAAATGAGGTATTATAACAGGAAACACCCTCAACGACCACGATTTAAGTAAGGATTTTAAGACGGGGGATATTCAACGCACTAAGCTTTCAGATAAAACAAGAACTAGGTCGACGAATAACGGTATCATTTTTTATCGTTCTGGAGGTAAGCCAATTTGTACCTAATATGTTACTCTGCATGCATTAGTGTTAAGCGTGTCATCCGGTGCCCTGTCTTCTATTAAATTTATGGTAAGTGCCGGTTGAATATTAACTAGCGAAGTTCCTAGCCACGCATAAGCTATTTTGATCGGTCTTAAGTCGATATTTTCAGGGCAATTTTAGGAGTTCCTTCACGTAGTGGAGGTTGTTTAAGTCTTTCGGGGATTGATGCCTTTCATAGAGCAGCGAGCTCTTGAAAATTTAATACAAGGTTAAAGTGGGTTTTCTTATCCATTATAATTGGCTACATGTATCTTTGCTTAGATGTTGATGAGTCCATGATGTATTTATTTGTCCTTTAGTGATAAATTGACTCATACGCAAAAAGAAAAAAAACAGAGGAAATAGAAATGAACTATCAAAAGTAATTGCGTAGGTGAGGGTTTTCTTTGATAGGAAGTTCGAACCCTATGATATTGTATTAAAATCCCTTAAACTAATGTAAGTTGTTAACGTAATTCATTATTTTATTCATGGTTCTTTTCTCTCAGGTATATTAGGGATGTTGAGTAACACCTGGAGAGTGGGAAATGATATGTTCGCTGTCTTTACATCGCTCAAACAGAGCTCATATTTCGTGTCATAAAATATACACAGATATGTTCTACAATTATAAGGTATTGTTTCACAAGAACTTCAACTGAAAAAAAAAGAGAAAGAGATGGATAAAGCCTCAGTATTATACAGAAACTGTTGCGTAATATGCCTCAGGTAAGAAAAACAAAACACGCTGATAATACAAGCTTATACGTCCATTCCGACGATGAAGGTATCAACTCTAGCACGTATTATTTTATATTAAAGGAAAAATTCCCAGAATAAAGGTATTGATATTTATTTACTGAGATTATTCTCAAGCAGTAACTAATTTCGACATTTCAGTCTTTGTATGCCTTAGGCTTAATGCACAATGCTATAACAGTCATTATATATGAAACATGAAATAGCAAGTGGAATAATTAGTATCTACTTGACTTGCAAGAAGATCGGGCATTGGAGAAAGAGGACAGACGTTGACACCGCGATGCTCGTTCATTCAATTAAGTTATTATTTCACTTGGTATTTCATATGTAATGACTATCATGGGATTGTGCATTGAGCCTGATGAAGACTGAAATGTTGAGTAGCTCCTAGAGAATAATAAATCAATCAATTAGAAAATACTGATATTTTACATTTTTTTCATTTATTCCATACCTAATTATTATTATTCAAAGAATTTTATATTAATTTAGCAGCATGAAGAATGGTTAAGGTCGATCGAAACTTTGCTGTATGAATTCTCAAAAAAAAATTATTATCTTTTAACGGTATACAATTCTTCTTTTAATCTGATGGACGGAAAGGCGGATTATCATGTGTTCATTATTGTTAGTAGTTTATTCATCAACTTTGTTTAATAATCTAGTGTTGGCAACACCTATCATCTGTTATTTCTGTTTAAAGATTTCTGTTGGTAATACTGAACTTTTCAAATTTTTCAAAACAAAAAAGTTTTAAGATCTTGGCCGGTTCGCGAGGATTTATGTTTGAAGGGTATTCGCTCACACCTCGTAGCACGTTATGCAGGTGCTAACTAGTTAAGTGCTTATAACATCTAAGTAAGTATTTTAATCTTGTTTAATTTGATTAATAGATTGATTTTACTTTTAATTAGCTCCTCAAGCTGTGAATAATTTAATTTTGATTTCGTTTTTTTAATTCACTGAGTGACTAAGAGAAAGGAAAGAAAAAAAAGAACTTTTCTAAGAACTTTTCTAGAATTCATTTTAATGAGCACATGGTAAGACGTTTCTCTAACTTCTCTAACAGGCTATTGAGTTAAGGGTACCACATTTTGGGCAATTTTATTACAAATAATATTAAGGGAAGAAAGCCTTTTTCAAATTTAATCGAGGATGAGGCATCTGTGCCGACTGGCTGTTTAATAGTAGATGCAACATCTTAGGCATATTTATTATTAATAATGGGAGGACAGCCTTATTAAATTGGACAGTATTTATTTCTACGATACAAATTTTATCCAACGATATTTAATAAATCCAGTCAAAGGCGAGGAACCTGTGTCCATCGGGGGCATCGTGGCTGAAATAAAAGTTCCATATACATTCGCTTCATATGTATAGGAGTAGAGCCACAATCTACTACAAATGAACAACAATTAACAACGAGGCAATTTATTATAAGGATTTTTACCTGATTCGCACCATCGACATAATTTACAAATAACTCCATCTCTCCGATTTGGGAATACTGGGAGAAAGTTTGCCAGTCACAGAGGTTCTACAACAAGACTTAAACATCTTAAGGTATTTGTAGAAATAAATGAAACTTCTTATTTTATTAGTTTGTAAGCATTTACTGAATTTTCTTATGTAAACACCTAACAGCTGTTTTGTGGTTAAAGAACAAATTATTATTATACTTACATAATTTTTATAGCTCTTCTTAAATTGCACTTTAATCATTATTTTTCTTTTTACAACCAGTTTTCAATCTTTTAATGATTAGTCAGCAAGAAAGCCTTGCTTGACTGTTGACATATATAGTCATATGTTTCCAGATTTAATGCGGCAACATTCATGCTATTTAACTGTTATACGAATTCCATAATTTCAATATACATACTTGCCGGATATTTTTAATAAAATTCAATGTTTAAAGTTGATGTGCAAATACTTCTATCTTTATTATTATTAAATATTAACAATAGTTATCTGTTGTGTTTGTTTCTGATATTCCGACCTCCCCACCGTTTGGTCATCGGTTGGCACCCATTTTAAAATATTTCACGAACTCACACCCAACCTCCGATTTAAGTAGCGACAGGGCTTGAACCAATTCCTTGTGAGGTCGGTTTTCTCATAGGAAGAGATAGCAGTCGCGGGAAGCCTCGCAATCTATATTTTGACTATCTTTTTGTTTCATCACTTCATGAAAGATTTAGTGCACTGACAGCATTTTGAATTTTAGGCGGCAATATATTTTTTTGTATACCTCGAAAGAGAGTTCGTTTATCTATCAAATATCAATAAAGATAATAGGACCATGAAAATGAATAAAATCATAATAATCCATGAGGTAGAAGCTTTCAGAGCTTTTAGAGTTAATTTCATTTTCAGGTATTTTTAATTAGTCAATTAATTTTAGTATTTTTAAGACAGTGGAGCAAGGAGAGTACTTTATTTTTTATGACATAATTTGCATTCCTACTTACTGTTTTAATTAAAGGTTGATTATCTGAAATCTTTCCATACAAAAAAAATAATCGCATAGACATAAACCAATGAAGCCACTTTGAGAACCTAAACAAAACGGTAGGGCCACCAAGAAGTTAAATACAGGGCAGCATTATTCATTACTCTCGATAACAGCAAACCAAATAGCATTCGTTATGGATATTGAGCCATAAGATCAGCATTCAACAATTCATAAACCCATTGCGACACTTTTTTGCCACATTGTACAGACATGTGTAGATCGACACCTAGAGAGCTGCATATGTATTTCCTTTAATACATATGCAGCATACACTAATGTTTGAAACGAGTTTTACCTCTCCGAGTTTATTGAAGTGTATACTGACCAGCCTTTATCAGCTGCCGTAATGCACATTAAAAACACCTTAAACTATCAAAATTATTACATAGCGCCCCATCCTACATCTACCATCTCCACTGATGTATACACAAGGAGTGAGTGAGTTTGCAACCTGCAGGTTGCTTCACAGATAAAAGCTAGATAAATTAAAGGACGCTCCCGCTGTAAAGACGTCAAGTGATGTCATCCTCCAGAGACGTACCCTGGGATAGGAGTAGGAGAAAGTTCCACTGATAATACCACTCGAATTGGTATAAGAGGGGCTCAAAAATTAGTAGTGGGAGGAATATGTAGAGAAAGCGCAGACATGACTATGTAGGACAAAACTGCCTGGATTCATGTGTGCGTCAGAGAAGCAGAGAAATTAAAATATATATATTTTTTTAAGATTGGAAAGAACTTTTAATTGTAATTAATACCTATATAGGAAATCATGTACTTCCAATCATAAACTAAAATCGTTTTTACATCCTCTGATACCTAATCAGCGCTTAAGGCGATTGATCTTAAGTGTTGACTCTAAACTGGTCGGGGAGAATCGTTACGGTTTAACATTGGAGGTAGCGGATTTAACAACTGTTGAGTCCTAGGACCTTCTGAAGAGGTCCTTGAATCCAGGTCAGCAGAAACCAGTAAGGAGCAAGGTAAGGAGTCGGGTTATATGATGTTAGTTCAACCTCCAAAGTACCCACATATACTTAAAAATATTGGCGCTAATCAAGTTTGGTGGCAAAAAAGTGAGCTATGGAACAAGGATAGGTCGTAGGTTTTAACTCTCGGATATTTACTTGATGATCATGACTTACCGCGAACCAAGGACTGACTAAAGTGGAATTCAGTCTAAAGAGCACAGAAATGAGAGAATTAAATACAAAATGCAAGAGGCAGCAGCTTTTCCGAAGCCTCTATGCCAGACGGTTCCCACCGAAAAAAAAAATATTGAAGGCCGTCCTTCCCGTTGGGACTACCAAATTACTGATTATTGCCTAACAAAGGCCATCAACGAATATAGAAGAATAGTGATAGATGTTTTCAGGCCACAGATAGGCAAGAAAGTTCTTAAACGAACAAAACTTTCTTTGATTGTTTCGCCCTTTTACAGTAAACTTTAAAATGTTTATATTGATTATCCCATATACTAATTAAGCAAGTTATGTTTAAGTAGTTATGGAGGAACGAGTAGGGGGTGGGACATCAACCTCGTTAAAAGTCCAGCGTTTATCCGACCCGGATAAAAAAACAACCTGTTAAAGGGTCTCTACCTAGAGTTACAGAAATTCTAATCAAGCGAAAAGGAGAAGCCAGACCGCATAGGAAGGGTAAAAGATAAATGTAGAAGACGTAAGCCAAACCAGTAAGGGTAACGACGAGAATATCGAGGCCTCAAAAGACCTAACGAAGACTCTAAAATACCATCGCATACCTCGAAGAAACCCAAAAGTGTCAACGAAGCAACGTCAGTATTACAGACTGCCGTAATAGACAAATGTCAGCTGAGAAGAACAATGAATCAAGAGCAGATGGATCTAATTCACAAGGATTCGTGATGTACGACTGCTCTAAGTAGGAGTATCAATTTAATGCAATTCACGAAGAAACAAGAACCTATTTCAAGGCAAATGCATCCATAATGAATCTTTAAAAAGGTACAGGTTTAGCCACCGTTGAATCTAAGGACCTTACGAAGAGGTTAACAGTTCAACACAGTAGAAATCAGTAAGGGGCAAAGTCAGGAGTCTGGGGTATTGAACATAAACTGATTTATAGCAGAACTCCTGAGGTACCCAGAAATACCATAAAATACTGGCGTTAACTAGGTTTGGCCGCAGACAAAATAGGCGAATGGGAGAAGGATATGTCGAAGTATTTAGTTATTAGATCGGCATATTTAATTCGAAGACCTATCACAAACCAAGGGCTGACAAGGGAGCTTATATTTATAGCAGAATTAGATTTTAGTCTAAAAGTACGAAAATGGAGGAATTAAATGCAAAAAGCCAAGAGATTGCAAAGTTTCCGGCTTACAGTTAATTATTTTGGTAATTATACTATAAATAATATAATATAAAATTCTCTGTTCAATAATACTAATTAAAAGAATAGGAAAAAGATGCTATGGAAACCATTCTACCATCATTTTATTGCATCCAGTAGCTTAAATTCTTGCGGGTTGTAGCCTTTCAATCAATGATTGTGAAGATTTTATTGGTCGAAAGATCTAGTAAAATTGTACCCCGTAGTTCTAACAAACGTTTCTGTGAGCCCAAAGCAATATCTTGGGATACCAGTATATTACAAGTTACGTGATGTTGATCAATTTCTAATAACGCATTTTTTTTTAATAGGTAAGAATTAATAAATTAAAAATTTTGCTTACGCTTATTACTGACATATGTGCAAAGTTTTCCTTTCGGTAGGTACTATTTTATAAAAATCTCATCTTAATTGACTCAAACAAGGAGCTTCCCACATTACTTAGTTCAAACTCGTGATCAAAAACACAAAGTTAAAAAAAATAATAATAATAAAATGCCCATCGCTAGCACTTTTGGAAATTTATGGGTAAACGAACCCATTCTCCTTTTATTATGCAAATCATCCATATTCGAGCGCGGTTTAATAACTTCTGACGCAGATCCGACGCAACCCAATATTAATAATAACACTCGGAGAAGTGTAGCCGCCATGTTCGTACGCCCGCCTGACCTACATCCGCGAAAATCGCAATCAAACACCCTCGAATAATGAGAAACGAGTCTGGCGAGTCCCTTGTTTCCGTAGCGCACACGGAGCGCTTATTAACCGCCCGCTAACGGGCACGAAACAAAAGGTTATTGGCTCGCTTAAAGTTAAATCGATTATTAGATGGACGAAGCGCATTTCGTACGAGCTGTTTCGTATACCCCCTTTTTTGTTATTGGGGATTTTTTTGTACCTTCGTCCTTGGTCCCATGCCAGAATTTACGTCGGAAAAACTCCGGCGAGATACGGTTGCAGAATATTAGCGTCCCTAATCCAGAATTGCGAGATACAATAGCTATATTTCACAGGAGATTATCGCTGTAATCACGTTCCTCGCACGTGCATATGTTTCTTTATTGTTCGGTAAGCATAAGTTTTGCTTGTGTGTTTTTGTGTGGGAAGGGATAAACATGAAAATAGATGGAAGAATAAAATCCTTCGCCACATTTACATCAGCAGATGATTTATTTGTAATAGTAGAAACTCTAGCTTTGAAAACATCAAACGCCTCAAAAATTTGTCACCAAGAAAATCTATTATAGTGGACATATGTTCAAACAGCTAAATCATCATTATCAACACTTCAGTAGATTTTTGGGGTGTCTGATCACGTTAAGAAGTAATATCTTTCTCAAATTAAATCCGAGTATATGCTTCACAAATCTTCGATTCTTTATGCAACCGAAGTTATAGGACGCTGAAATATTAGCTAAAATTTATTTGCGAACAGTTGTGAATTACGTATCGCTAGGTGCGCAGTGCGTGTGGTTTCAGTGGAACAAACAATTGAAGATTTGTGGAGCTTAGATTGGCATTTAATTTGAGAAAGATGGGCTTTATGTTCAAGGTAGCGCGAGCAATAAGTCTCTAATGAGATTGAAGTCTCTCTTTTGAGAATGGAAAAAGTCGGCAACATAAAGTATATTAACGCATTGATGAACCTTTAAGGTAATCCAAAAGGTAAATTGCATTGTAGTGGAAAATTGGCGATTTACAGGATTTACATTTAAAGAACAGACAGTACATTACCGCTATGGTGGTGTGAATAATCGAGCGAGGTACAACACATAATGAGACCAGACATAGTATTGAAATAGAAGCTCGAATTGATATAATTTTACCGAAAGAATTAAACACGTGGTAAATCATATCATAAGAGAAGACAAAATCATTAAATGAGAGGCTGCTAGTTCTCCTTTTATAGCCATACGAAGTTGATAAACGTTTATCTCTTGAGTTCTTTATATTTTAGCAGGTCAAAGTTGTATTTAAAACTTTTAAAGCACTTCTAAATATATTTTTAAACCAGAGATACTGTAAACGCCAAATTGGATGGCAAGCGTTGGGAGTCAGTCAGATCAGCATTAGAAGTAGCGGGAAGCTTTGTATTAAGCTTTGCTTCAGCAAGTAGCCGTGGGCGTTTTTAAAAATGGCGCATTCCCAAAACTCGCCATCTAATTTGGCGCTTGTAGTACCGATGTAAATAAACTAATGTGGGGCGCTACCATACGTTTTTATCTCATAAAATTGTCATGGATATATTCTTTAGTGTTGATATTTGGGCTATTCAACGATAATCGCTGCAATAATTTAAAAGAGCGTTTAGTAGGAGAAGATGGTTTAATAGTAAAACTCCCCTTCTTTATAGCGTTAAATAGTAAGGTTGAAAATGTCATAATTTTCAATTGAAGTATTTCGAAAGCAAATAATCAGAATCACTAGACAAAAAGCTTGAATTTTAGGTGCAACCCAAAAATATAAATTATTATAATTATTATTTTAATTGAAATATATTTATTCCATTTAAAATGAGAAAGTTGGTGTTTACACTCTGCATTATCAGAAGTGGTGCAGCTCCTCATATATTTTTTTAGGACTCCTGTTGTACTACCAATATTTCAGATTTTTTCGACCAACATATCGCTCGCGACAAATTTATTATGGAAAACCGCGTATAAAAGCTGTGCTGCGACATACATACATGTAATGCGTAAAACTAGCTGGTAATACTTATTTCATAAAGAAATTGTCAAAATAAGCTGCATGTTCTTATTTGTCGTATAGCTTTAACATATAGAAATCTTTTATTATTATTACCAATTACAAACGCTTCCTCTTAGTAGAAACTCTCCAGTAGAAACTAAAACTTAATGTTAAAAAAGGTAATTATATTAATATTTCTGCAAATACCAAAAAATATATTTGGTTCTCTAAATCGGGAAATTCCCAGCATACGGTGGCACAACACGGCTGATAATACACAATCTAATACGATTGCAAGACTCCTCCTTCAAGAAGTTTATTTCTTGACACAATATCTGAAGAATTTTTCGACAGCAAACGGTGGCCAAACTCAGTATTCACGGGGCTAACATTAGCCCGCTACGCGATGCATTTTGAATAATATATGTAACTGTGTTGTGGCCATCACCTAATGGCGGGTCCTCCTACAATCACTCTCCAGCTGAACAGCACGTCCACTCGCTTTGAACGCTGGCTGACGACTTTCCTTTGTTCGCTTGCGTACCTACGCCCTCCCACATGCTTCTCTCGGCCGTCCGCTAGTCAGGGACTTTGCGCTGTTCTCGTGGCCGCGGCAAACTTCTTAATTTGTTCCTTCCCTCCTTGATGCCGCTTATGTCACACACACACACTCACACATGGATTAAATAGTACTAAAAATACGTAACAAATTTTACATGTTTTATATGTTTACATATATAAGATAAAATCAAACATCTTTTATTAAGGAAATAAATAATAAATCAAATTTAAAATAAATTATTCACATGCACGGCTGCAATTTCCGAGAAACAATATTTGAATAATGTACATCAAAGCAGTGCTAGTAAAAGTATCAGAATGTGAACACGGGTAACTGCTAAAGGAGGATGCCATTGTAGGACTTTAGCTAAGGAGCAGTTACATTTTTGTGACGCATCATGTTGAGAATTTTGTCGTCAAAACAACAGAACAGAGATTTTCTTTCGAGCACAGCAAATGTAAGTAGCTTTGTTGTCGCCATCTGGCTCAGTTCACTGCACTTTTTTTGTGTTAAGCTATGGCCTATTCAACACCACCATAGCTAACCGACTGGCTTCGAGTAGTAAGTAGATAGCAGTTCAATTTACAAAAGTGCAGGAAGTAAGCCAGAAGGTCAAAACTCTTGTAGTTTTCTATGATTACTTCAACCAATAAAAGGACTAAATAATATATTGTACTTTGAGTCACATATTTTACTCCATTCATTATAATTCTCGATTGTAGACGGGTAGATGGGATTTAATTTTTTTTTTATGGAATAATAATAATAATAATAATAATAATATATGCCTTTATTACACATAAAAGGATTACAAACATAGAGGAACATTAAAAAAAAAAGAAAAGAAAAAAGAACGTTTTTAATCTTTAACATAGATCCTTTAAGGTATACAATTACTCAATTGGCCGCTTTATTTCTTTTACCTAATGACCCCTAGGCAAGAAAATTGCACAGTACTGATTAACTGCACACTAACTATTCACGTAGGACACGCAAAAGTAGAGTGCGTAGTAGTTATAGCATGTAGGTTTGCCCAGTGTACCATGTAATAAAATTGTCGAGGTTTACGTGCCGACTAATAAAGCCTCAAAAAAAAAAAGAAATAACGAGCACTAAATAGGGCATATTATTTTTGTTTATTACATGTATGAGACTAGATTGACACATAAGATCTCCAACAATTTCTCACTCAAATTTACTAGTAAGTAGTGGGAATAGAAACAATTTCTAACCTAAAAACGGTAAGTTGTGGTAATCTTAGTAAACTATCTTTAAGTTCCTCAAAAAATTTCATTTCTAAGATGCACACCACGCACAGAGTTGGCCGTGAAAAAATACGTTATGGAGACCAAACAAATAGTTTTGAGGAAAAAGGATCAGCTGTACCAAAATTTGTAACATGTAGTAACAGCGGAATGCACTTGAGAAATTGCTGGGCAATCAGGCGTCAGTCAAAAAAAGGTTCAGTATTTACATATTGATATAGCAGCAATAATTTATAAAGCAACAACAAATAAAACATTGGTCGAGAACTTCTCGTCCTATACCAATGTGATAAGGGCGATTTTCTCATGAATATCAACATTTTGGGTTCATCGTTATTACTTCGAGAACAAGCAGAAGTCAGTGAATCACCGTCATCCTCATTTTTTACGTGTATGAAAATTTAAAGGTGTCTTATTAACGCAGAAAATCATGCTTACTATTTTCTGTGATGCAAACCTTATTCGCACTAATTACTTGCTAAAAGAATCAACAGTTTTGTTAAACAGCACAACACCATATTAGAGCAACGAAAGTTGAAGGAGATATTAAAAGATCTATACTTTTGATCATTGCTTAAAGTTTGGGTTATTGTTTGTGATTAAATCAACAGTAAACAAGAGAGCCCTTTGATGGAGAGAATCGAGAAATTCTGTACAATAAATTTGCTTCCTTTTGAGACTAGTTTCATTATCTTGTGTATTCTTGTTCTTATTTTATGCACTCAGAAAAGTACCTGCAGTGAGCTAACCAAAATTTAATTAATTTAACAATACTGTTTGTTTGTATATGGCAAACCAAATTTTCTTGTTGCGGTAGCGAAAAAAAAATGTTAGGTATTTGTTGTTAGTTTTTATGTCGTTATGCTAACTCTAGTAAGGCCACGAACCCTTTGAAACGTATCACATCAAAAATTATTTTTTATTAACACAACTCCCTCTGTACATGAAAAAAAAAAAGATTTGTTTGCGTCAAATAAATTTCATTTTATTCAAAGAAATTATTAGCTTACATAGTGGCACGCAAATTTTTATTTCAGAATACAAAATATTTTTGTTGAAATAATTTAATTATAGTAACCAAAATTTTAGTCAATTCAACCAAATTCTATAAGTATATTATGCTTCAACATTCGAATATGCAATTTAAATGAATATTCAATTAAATGAACTCCTATAATATTTATTCTTGTTTTAGTAACGCACTTATTTGAGTGAATAATATGGCGGGACATGGGGTTGATATTGTAGTAAGCACGCCAATGAACGCAAGGATCACTCCAATGTCGTAGAATGCGGTTAAAGTACTCACCCTTTCAACGATCACGACTTCTATTGGATGTTTATCTGGTAAATATACTAGATTAATAATTTATAATCGCATTTACCTCACTATTTCTGCTAAATATGTTCTGTTATTGGAATGAAATAGCGCCATCTATGCGACAATTGTTGTAATACATGTAAGTATTTAACGTATTTGCTGTACCATATAGAGAGAAAACTGCTATAAAATAGATGGGCTATTGTCGATATTTTTCAGTTTCCACAACCCAAAAAGTAATTTGATAACCATATTTTTAGTTGAATTGAAAAAAAAACGTGTTAACTTTCTAATAATGTTAAAGGAACCATTTTCACATGTTAATTATAACAAGTTGAAGCTTTAATTCAATTAAAGACAGTCAAGCCAAATTCTTTCTTTACAGACCTTGAGAAATTGCTTTGTTTTAACTCAAATTTTGGTCATAATTAAAAAAAAAATCAACAAAGAACATTTTGTTGATTCAGTAACTTTCCTGAGTGCAGGATTAGAGATTAGTCTATATATCGGTGTATACTCATATCTATTAATGTTATGTTAGGAATTTGAAAATTCATTCAAATTATTTCTTAGAAGACTGTTAAAAGTAGTCTATGGATCCCACATTTACTGTATAGTAGCAGAGAAGCTTCAACTCCTACAACGAGAGATTGCAATTCATAAGGAAATTTCAAAACGTCACAAAATAAATGGCTTCGAGGAATTTTCAAACACAGAATAAATAAACGATGGTATTCTCTTTATTTTCAGCAAGATATTCTATCCTATTCCGCAGACGATACAGCGTACGACGCTCTCTCTCTTTACTAGAAACTTTCCGCAAACGTGCAAATTTACCCTCGCATATTTACCAAGCGTTTTAAAACAATACATGTGCATTTCACATTATGTATTGTTCGTCCAGCGGCTACACGGTTTTCACGTTACACATAATGGCTTCAACCGCTGAAAATTCAACGTAAATATTTCACTACTATATTTAAATGTTTTTTAATTGCTCCGTTATTTCTGCATCGCATTTCCGGGGTTTTTGTTTAATACCTCCGTTCTATTATGGCGGAAGTTCGAATACGAACAGGTATACGTTTCGCTCGTTGATTTTTGTTAATTATTTTTATATCGTCGGTGTATAAAAGCGACATTTTACTAGTTGAAAACAGGATATTTTTGTAAACTCTGCTGCGGCATGAGGGATGAATACTGATCCCATTGGAAGTGCTCTGTCGATTTGCTGCAGCTGTGCATTGCAGCTATTTCATTGTTGTAATGTGTTTTCCTATAATATACCAACACGCACAGATGTTAGAATAAACGCGGATATCATAACAGGGGATGAAAAACTATTCACCATTATAGGTTAGCTTTTGTAATATATTATTTTTTAGCATAAACCAACCTTAAAATACACAGTTTTACTATAAAACGATGTGACTGAAATCGTTAAAGCTCCCATATTACTAGCAGTCCATATTTAGGACGTTCAGCTACATCAAAAGCCTCTTCTGTCCATTCATTAGCCATTGTTAGTGAGTGTGTTGAATGATGTGAAATTCCACGTGGTTTATGTCCTCTTTTATTTTTATCTGTTGCTATACGTTCTAAAATGGATATAGATTGGATATTATTTTTAAAATTTACGACATGGAACAGCTTCAGATTTAAAAATATTCAGTCAACTTTCATAAAGCTCTACATATCAGGAGTACTTTTTTTCAAGTAAATAAATACGCTAGAGGGATAATACTTCTTTAGTTTTGATCAATATTTAATAGAAGAAAACATACCGTGGTCAAATAACATGCGTTTTCTTTACATTTCTTGTATAACGAGAAACATGCGATTTTTTTTAAACTAAACCAACATTTAAATAAAAAAAATGTATTGTTTTCATTTCACAGAGATATCAACGGATTCCAACATATAGGTAAGAGAGTTTTTCTTTGCAACGTTGTAAATCACATAACATAGGAGTACATAAATTCGGATATAGGATAATTTTAGAATTGGTACTAGAATATTTCGCATGCAAACAAATCCGAGTCTCCTTTATTTATTTTTTATATCGAATATGTAGAAAATCAGAGAATATGGAAAAGAATCACAAAGATGCGGTTTAACTACTACAGGAGTTATTAGTAGCGGATAGCAGATCGAAACAATTCATTTTACTACAAAATAAATGCACTTTAATATACAAACGGAATTAAAGCGTTGAATAATGCTGATATATCATAAGACTACATCTTCATTGCTGGGATAAAGGAAAGTCTTTACTTTTAGGATTGTAAGTTGATATTTATAACAAAATTTTATTTCTTCCTCCATTTATTTTTTCACCCTCTTTAATTTTGTAATAACAATTTAATCTTTTTCTTCGGATGTACGATACGGTATAGTAGAGATTTTCTTATGTCGTTGCAACGTATTGTTTTAAAACAAGCCCCCTCGCCCCCCGCACATTGGCAACTCTTTAATATCGGCGATTAAATAGTCTAATTGCATTTGAGGTGCTTTCAGCCGTGGTGAGCGCAGACTAATCTGGATTCTGGGTTGTTGGTTGGAAAAGGTGGCTGGCCACGCTCACTTAGGCCACTCTAACCGGGCCCATTGTGGCATCGAGCCAACCCAAGCGAAGAATGAACTCGAGCAGTGTAGCATGTGAGGTACCGCCAAAGCTGGCCATACTGGGCCAGAACTCCCCAAGGATGGAACCTCTAAGTTGGGCAAGCGCCGAACAGTCACATTATATGTGCTCCGGCGTCTCGTCCTAGGTAGCATGCACGGCAGAGTGGGCTGCTACTCAATCCTATGCGGCACATGTGTTTATTAAGTATGCAGTGACCAATCAATAGCCCTACAACTTGACGCAGTTTACTGCGAGAGAGCTACAGTCTGTATCTTGCTGTTCTCGGCGACAGCCTGAGGATGGCTTTGCGTGCCTGACAGCAGATGGTTATGGATGCCCATATCCCCTCGTGCAGAGTTGTGGTCCATTGATTTATTAGGGTGTTGAGTGTAACCGAAGAAATGGGAAGACCAGGCTCCGGTCCCATATAAGAAGAACACGAACTCCGTCTCGCCAACCTATCGGCAGGCCTCGTTTCCCAGATTACCTTTATGACCTTTAACCCATCTGAGTTTCAAGCCATTATCAATAGCGATCGCTTCCAAGGCATTGTGACACTGAAGTGCTTGGCCTGAAGGAGCGCAGACTAGCAACCAAATAGTTTCTCTCCACTCAGTTTGAAAATGAAGTTCGTAGAGAGTGTAGCGTCTGCGCCTTGATTCTAAAAATGCGGTAGAAGAAGCGCCGAAAATTTTGAATTTTGTGATTGCCCACTGGACACCATTCCTTCTGTTGGAGTAAGGAACAAAACAACAGGCGCTTCAATTAAAGATTATTTTGCCAATTATTTTATTTCACCTGCTGGATCTATTCCCTGGCAATATTACAAAATTTAATTTAAAAGTTTGTCTTTTATTTCAATTCTTTTCTTATTTTGATTTTTTTTTTTAATTAAGATTTTAAGAATTTCAAAATGTTTACTTTTCGTTCAGATTTTGCTGAGCAGATTATTTTGTGGATTGGTGATCTATTTGGAGCAACTGGTTAGGACTGGCAGGACGACTCTCCGTAACCAAACGTTGTACTCTTCGACGAAGACAAACGAGTAATACGGCTTCGAGTATCAAGGAAGGCAGAACATCAGGCCTGGACGGAATCTCCCAGAGGCAATAAAGGTCGCAGCTAGCACATCATCAGCTTGGATGTTGGACGTCTTTAATGAGCTGCTAAAGGGCCAACGGTTTCCTGAAGGATAGAAGACAGCCCGCTTGGTCTTGATAGCTAAGGCGGAAAAACCAATTGAGCAGGCAAGTTCGTACAGATCGCTTTGCATGTTGAATGCAACTTTTCGGGACCTTAGTCAGAAATTGCATGCTAAGGGAAGTGAATAGAAAAGGTAATTCCCATCCAAAGCAACATGGACTATTGAAGGAAAAGTCGACGGTACAGGCCATCGAAATGGCAATGAAGACGGCAGAGGTATACAACAAGGAATGGTGCGTTCTTGTTACCATCCACGTCAATAACACCTTCAATACAGCCAGTCACAACTCGATAATTCAAGAGATGCCTGAGAGGTAGGTTCCCTTGTACCTCGTTAACCTGGTACCTAGTTACCTAAGGGGCAGAAAAATAAGACTGAGTGACAACGTGACTGTGGAAGTTAGAGCGGCGGGCGTTCCGCTGGGTTAAGTTCTGGGGCCCACCCTGTGGAACGTCCTATATAATGGAGTTTTTGGCCTGGAACTCATCAGGGATGCTGTAACCATTGGTTTCGCTGACGAGCTGGCGTTTGCGGTCGGTGTTGAGAGCGGCAGAGTACTGATGGCGAATACTAACGATTGCCTTGCGAAAATAAGTACACGGGTGGAGTAGCATCGCCTGGGCTTGGCATCGTCCAAGATGGAGGCAGTTATCGTGAGGGGCATCTCCTTCAACCTTGTAGGCGAGATTATTACGCTTAAGAAAAGCATTAGATATCTGAGTATAAATATTGACGATGAAGGTACTTTTAAAGAGCATATTGCGACCGTCGACCGGGTGGCACAATTTTCGTGAATTCTGCTAAACCTGGGTGGGCCTAGCAGTGAAAAGAAGGCCGTTTTGTCTAGTGCTATGCACAATATTATCCTTTATGGAACTCCGGTCTGGTGACCTATCTTAAATTTTCGTAAATACACTCAGCTTTTGGAGAGGGCAATCTAGGTCATTACAGGAGCTGTTCCAATCGATCTCCTGGTTATGAAAAGGAGGTTCATGTACGTCCACAGTAGCGAGAATAAGCAGGCGATTAAAACCAGACCCAGGGAAAGCGCATGTGGATCGTGGCAGAGTAAATGAGAGAACAGTAGTAAAAGAGCTAAGAGGACTAAGAAATTAATACCCAGACTCGGCCTCTGGTTGGGCTGCAAACACAGGCAGTTAGACAACTACCTTACGCAGGTTTTGAATGGGCAAGGATGTTTAGAACGTATGCCAAGCGTTTTGACAAGGATAGCACCGATGAGTGTATGTGCTGTTCCAACATCGATACGTTGGGTCTGGAGCAGACTCCAAGTAACCTGGACAGCGCAAAAGATCCAATATATGGATAGAGATACTTGTAGGTTGCTAATTTTAAAAAATCTTTACATCGCTCTTTTTTCTAACTGTAAGACTTAAAAAAAATAGATTATTCCTCTGAATAAATAATAATAACCTTGAAAAGTTTGTATTTGGCAATAATGGATTCTCCTAACGTTCATTAAGTTAAAGTTTTTGAATTGCTTCCGTGCTGGACTGAAAAGATTAGTTGGTGTTTGGTGTTAAATGTTAGGAAACACCATTGACGTATTTTGCTCATCTGGGTCTGAACCAGAAATTTCAAAGATAGAACAGAGATGCTATCAACTACTTCATACACATCAAGCTAATAGAGGAGATCATGAATTAGGAACTAATGGCTGTTGTATACGTGGCGTAATCTAATCTTCATTTCTCCGCTCCAATAATGAAGCTTTTCGGCGTACATTCGCAGGGGCATGCACATACAGACGCACACAAACACGTCGAACGCTCAGCGGGAATCTCGAGACGAAATTAAATTTCTATCCGGCACGTCGGTTTCCGCCGTGTATTTAAAATTAAAATAAAACGTTACGATACGAGATATCCGATCTCGACTGGGGGGCTTATCCCGGACCGACTGGGATGGTCAGATTCCCCGCTACTCTTTGAATCTTGCGCCCCTCACGCCTTCTGCTCATGCAATCCGCGCTCGCCGTCCTACTTTTCTCTGCCTCAGCAGCGGCTTCCGGGGCGTTATTTCGCCCGGAGGCGATAAAACATCCCGGAACGGCTATTATACCGGTATTTTGAGGATATTAAGAAAGTTATAAAACAATAAACCATCATATTTTTATAGTCTGAGGCGGTCGTGGGTGTTCCCTCTTCGGGCTTTACTCGTAAAAAAAACTTTCTAATTATGTATTCCTCACTAAGCTTACGAAAGTCCTCTAATCTTATTAAAATAATGATTACTTGGGGTCCCTTTTTATATTTTTCATCATTAATGAAACTTTTATACGTTAATAATGATATGAAAATATACACTTTTTAAATAGTCTGCGTATTGTGCAAAAACAATAATATCTGATTTTGACGCAATGTAACAACATAAGCATTTTTGCACTGACTGCATAGTGTTTTTCTAATCGTAATGTGATTCTGAATGCAACTAGTGCTAAACAAAGTTCATACATACATATTATCTATACTAATGTGTTACCTAAATTTCCGGCACCGGAAGTGACGGTCGAGTACCGTGAAAAATCGCGAGGTAAGAACTCAAAATAAAAAGGCAAAAGGTGATGCACTTCCGCTTTACAAACCTTCAAATAAGTGGGTTGAGATTCGGCAATCATGCAGGGTGCCAGCCGGCTCGTCGGCGAGAGAGTGGGTTGATAGAAACACAAACCCAAGATGGATAATAAAATTTTGGCGCCACCTGCTTAGGTTACTTACCCTGTCATGCCCCCTAGATAAGCAGGAATCCAAGGTGATAAATAAAATCGGGGGTAAAGCGGGTTGCAAATATTTACACACAAAGAAATAAAAGAATAAGTTTAATGACAAATAAAAAGAAATAAAACTCAAAAAGAGCAATGTTGTTGTCGATTTGACATTAAATACGGCAAAACAATTAAAAATGACAGATTGTCCTAAGATAGGACACAAATGCCGAACGCTATGGCCAACGCGAACCGCTCACATAGATTTGTACAAACAAAATTTTAAATTATAAACTGATTGAAGTGTTACGGTTACAAAAACTCAAAAGTAAAATTAAATATTTAAATGGTGAAAAGGTGAATAAACACCCTGTATATGCCAAGCCGATATTCAATCGGATGGACGTTGACAAGTAAATAATAAAGTAAATAAATATCCGAATTGAAGACAAACTATTTTACAAAATTAACGTTAGGTAGCACCCTCCGATTCTAGGCACATATAAATTTACTTTAATACGTTAAATACAAAAAAAAACTAAATGATCGGGGGTGGTTTCCTATTATATTCGCGGAAAGGTTACAAATAAAAAAAGGAAAGAGAACGTGCACTAAGCTTTTCCCCTCGATCAGCTGTTAGTGGGGCGTAAAGGTCCTCTCCTATTCGGACAGACAGATCGTAGCCTCTGGCCGACTCGATAATAGCCGAAACCAGGTGGTCCGGGTAAATTCAAGGTAAGTAAGATTCTCCAAATGGACTTAAAAAGGTCGCAGAAGTCCTCAGACGCACGTGGGTGTTCAAAATCTCACAAAAACGAACGTAAAATTCCACAATTCAAAATAAGGGGTGTTATAAAGGCCTCGTTAAGATAATGAGGTTTTACAACGAAGAGAAGAAAGAAACAGATATGGCGTTGCAGACGCGTGGGTTCTCAAACTATATCTCGAATTATCGAAGTCATCTGCTGTGATAATCACAAAAATTCCACAGCAAACACAAGCGAAGATACGGCCAATGAATATTTCAAGCAATCTTCCAATTAAATCCACAAATGTGTGAAAATATCCAAAATTCCCAAAGATAGGAAGATGTACTCGTAAGAACACGTCTATTGAACAACCCAGAATCGCCAGCAAGCCGGAAGGAAGGAAATACATCACACAACCAATCAGAAGACAGATAAATAAAATAAGAAAACGGACATAGAAGCGCCCTCTAACGTCGAAAAGATGTAAACACAGAATAAAATGATCTGAATAGACGATCAATCGGCAAATCGAACAGATCTAACGGTGCGTGGGAATCGATAATGCCGGCATGTGCAGATCGAACAGACGTAGTCTTAAAAAGAAAACGTCAAGTGTCAAAACATGGGAATTGAAGGAATTTACTAAAATTGAAAGAAATTAAACGAAAATCTAAGACCGTATTAGGTATAAGGAACTATCTGTAAGTAAATGAGACTAAAAGATACAAATTCTAGCTAGACCGCACTAACATGGGAAAGAAAACACAATTTGAAAGCCAAAAAATTAGACGATAATGTTTACGTTGTGAAAATACAAGACGTAGGAGCATCTTTGAAGGAAGAGGTACGGAAATAGTAGAAAATCAGGTTACAACAACTTGTCGAAAAGACTAGCGGAGAACTAAATCAAGGTCAGCGAAGCAAAAAAAACCGTAACAAATGATAATAATATACTGTGATGCTATAAGATAGTACACAGTCCGGTATAAAAAAAAAATTGCAATAAAAAATACTTTTTTAAATTATTACAATCCTATTTTAATTATCCCAGTATCGTCATCAATTTTGTTATAATTAAAATTAAAAAAATTCTTCTGGATAACAAAATTAATCAATCGGAAACATAAAGACAGATAACAACTTTATAAATGATGTTTCAATTTACAATATTCAGAAAAACCTCAATGAGCAATCAAATATTGAATTAAAAATTTTAATTTAGAAAAAAACGTACATTCAAAACTATCAAAATTGATTCAAATTTAATGAAAATAGGAAACAAAATGTACACTTGTCAAAATTCAAACCATGTTAATTTAATGTAAAAAATTGATCAATTTGTAATTACATTATTGTAAAAAGGATATTAGCAATAGGTTCAACGTTTTTCAAAATAGATGGAAGGTTTCTTCGTTACGTCACTTTTTTACCGACGCGAGAAGATTTCGTTTGTCAATTCATGTGACGGGAATGCCAAGTTTTGATTTGATGATTCAGATTTTTGCAAGAAGGCGTAAAACGCGAGAAAATATCGCTTGGTGAAAAACTTAAAGAGAGAAGCCAATAAAGCCATCGAAGAGGCAAGACCTCAGTACAATTGCTCCTAGAATTTTATCTACAATTTAGAAAATCAGAAATATAAAGTAAATATCACTAATAAACGAGAACTAGAAACACCACGAATTTAGAAAATCAGTTCCTAAACCAGAAATGAATTTCTTTTTATCAAAAATCTGGACAAGAACATTCCCTCTAGGCTATCGAGAAGCTCCAGCAACCATCCAGACCAGATACAGACCATTCCCGATATTCCTAGACCAGAATCCGATCCTGAAAAGACACATCCTAATCGTAATATCACCTACTATCAAGTTAGGATGAATTAAGACCAGTAACATTGTTTTTAATATTATATCGGAGGATATAAGAATAGATTTACCTCAAGACGACATGAAAATTAATATTTACTTCAGATTATTCGTTAGAATCAAACAAATTTCATTAATTTTGATGAAACTCTTTATAATAACCTTCAATTTCAATTATCTTTTGTATATCACACCTAAAAAAAAAGTTATAAATAAGAATGAATTTGATATTTTATAAAACAATTATAGTAGAGAATAGTCTCAAGAATTTCACATATTCCACATTGTTTTTCTCTTTTCACGTTTTTATTTAACATTTCATCTAAAAAGGAAATATATGTTATTGTGTTTAAAATTCTGGGTATTTTTATTGACATACAAGGTGAGTTTTTTATCTGGAGACAACTAAAACACTGCATCAAATCAAACAACTTTGAAATCTTAAATGGGAACCCCCATTTTGTATTGCAGATTCGGGTTGTATGCCATCAAGTATGTAGTTTTTGTTTGAAACTTTTTTCGATTCGTAATAGATTGCGCTGTAATCGCAAAAAAAACATGATTGTGAACGTCTAGAAAAAATACACAAAAAAGAGAAGCAAGAAACATGATTTTGTGTTTTTTTATTTTAACATTAAATAGCACTTCAAAAAGCCAATCAACAACGAAGAACTTTGCTTTATCATACCCTCCATAGCCCCCATTATTGTTCAAATATTCAACACTAAGTAATTTGTATTGGATTAATAATTAATAATCTAAATGGGGATCGGACAATGTGCAAGTATTCACAGCTTGTCAAGTACTGAATAAAGTACGGTTTTGTATCGTTGAATAGCATTCTAATTGCGAATAAATAAATATATTTTTGTTGTTTATAATTGTTTTATTCCAAATAAACGCCGAATTATTATTATTATTATTATCATCAAAGTGAAAGGGCACAGTTTCCAACACACGATTTTTTGAAAGGTTAGTTTATGTTAAAATAAAAAAACACAAAATCATGTTTGCTTGCTTCTCTTTTTTGTGTATTTTTTCTAGACGTCCACAATCATGTTTTTTTGCGATTACAGCGCAATCTGTTACGAATCGAAAAAAAAAGTTTCAAACAATAACCACATACTCGATGGCGTAGAATCCGAATCTGCAATACAAAGTGGGGGTTTCCATTTAAGATTTAAAAGTTGTCCCCCCTCCCACTCTGGGACGGTGAGGTGGGCAATCGAGTTCGGCACCATTCAGTGAGTTCCCTACATTATAATAAATCTTGTTAAGATCTTTTTTTGATTTGACGCAGTGTTTTAGAGATATTCCGTTGTTTCAAGATAAAAAACTCACCCAGTATATTTATCAAACTCACAAAAGAAGCAGAATAGACAACAGACAGGTAAGAAAGAAGACTTTTTGAGATATCTTACTTAGAAAAAAAATACAAATAATTTAAAACAAAAGAGTCCCATCTCTCCACAGTTAACAAAAGTTAAATAACCACTATTTCAAAATGTAGTCACTAATAGTTAAATTTTAGGCTTTATTTAATATAGTTATTTACATAATTCAAAACCTTATCGTATTTTATATGTACCATCTTTAACAAATTAAATCCGAATCTAAGCTACACAAATCTTCGATTGTTAATACAATCGAAGCTACAGCACACTGAAATAGTAATTAAAAATTATTTACAAACACCTCTGAATTATGCATTGGTTGGTACGCAGTAACCAAAGATTCGGTTGTACAGATAATCGAAGATTTGTGGAACTTCAATTCCCATTTAATTTGTTAAAGATGGTACATTAATGTATTTGTTATATTTTCTTTTTACCGTATATTTAAAATTTTGGCATTTATTTACTTTTCTGTCTTTCTTTACAATACAAGGTTAAGTGTCTTGGGATTGTAGTAATAATTATCACGTTGCATAAATGTTATATTTGTATTCTCTCATAACTACAATAGAGACAATATTATTATTATTATTAATTATTGCAGTACATCCCCATTTATTCTTTAGTATAACCAGGGATAATATGGGGCACTGCTGTTCCCGGTGCTCTGCACAAATATGAAATGTCAAAATAGTTAATTCAAGTGAAATTGCGTGTTTGAAACTCTTATAAACCGTGTATCAGTGCCATGGATGGCAAAAGCGCATTCAAACGCAAACGCTGATTAACTTAATTGTCCCCTCTTAGTAAATAGAACTCGTTTTACGGTACCAACTTCAAGATGCGACAATCAAACCTACAACCATCTAGATATGCAGCAATCATGTTTGAGTTTCACTAAATTCTAGCGTAAATATTTCTATCGCTCCAACAACTACTTCTGCACGTTTTCAAAGGACATTTATCCAAAACTTCTCATTATTTTCTTATATGTACAACGCCAATATTTTTCAAGAGTGAGAGCATTCTAGCGCCGCCAAATCGGAATTGTGAGAAACCCGAAGGAGCGACCGTCATATCAAAAACGTTCATAAGTCGCTCCAACACCTTGTCGCGTCGCCGAGTTTACGGAAGGATGAACAACTCCAGCAAAAGTCTCGTGAAAGGACTTTTTTTTTCTCTCTCCCTCCTCAAAGAACTTCGCAAACACATAACCCTAAGTTTATACATATATGTACCTATATATATTACTTACATATACAATGTCGTCGTCTACAGCCTAGGTAACGGGGTGAGAAAACTTCTTTAATGCTTATATATTGCTGTAAGTTAGTCATTCTCGGTGTATTCGCCGATGTTATGGGGGAAATCTGATTTTCACTGAACCAAGAGAGAATTGAAATATGTAGTAACTTTTTTTTGTTGGCTAATTTTGGTTCTACCAGCTCAGTTCTTTTAATCTTTCTACTTTTTTTTAATCTCTTGTTGTGGTTTAACCCATAGGTCTTACAATCTCATTATCATTCTGCTTCTCCTGAAACCAAATAAGCTGTTTCATAAGGACTTCAGACTAAAATCTAGCCATTGAGGTGCATACTGAATTCTGGATAAAAGCAGATCAATACAAACTTTCAATGATAGTCTGGCGGCGTTGAAAGTACTAGACGCGCATAAATACAACTTGAACCTAGATTGAAGCTATAAAAATATTATAAATATATTGGGGACGATTGATATACACCTAAGTACCTGATAACTCACTCAGTCTCGGAAATAAGAGAAAAAGGATGCTGCGCAGCAATTCCAGGAAGCAGAACCTACCATAGCCAATAGCAACTCATTTTTTGGGCAAATCAGACATTGCACCAATATCGGAATGAGTCGGTTTGGTGAAGGTGGACGGGTGCAATTTACCTAATCAGACCCAAGAAACTACTTAAATATAACTGAAGAAAAGCGTCAAGGTAGCTGCAGATTCAAAAATTACCTACATGCAATTGCCTCTTTGATGAGACGAAATGTCGACTATATTTAGAGGACGAGAAGACAGTTCGAACATATTTTCCGACACTGTTCTGCCCCTCGAGAATCAGCTATATGAAGAAGGAAAAGTTAATCTATCCCGAGAAGACTTGAAGACGATTTTACTAAGTAAGATTCTGAGCCACTGATGCCTGAACTTGTTGGGTGAAGCTTCCCTATTGTAGAATGGCCCTAATGTCCACAGTGTATGGGACGGTCGAATTATGCGGATTCTGTCCTTCTCTAATACTCTAATATTCTAATATTTTTTTATAGAAGATTGCTTCTGAACCACTAACCACCCCAATTGATATAAAAGGATGCGTATCAATGTTTGCCTTCTTTGTTAGATACATATTGTATAAAGAATTGAACAAAGGCGTAACAGCACTTCAGGAATGCTGAATGTTATTTGATGAATCTCTAACATAAATGGAAGAAACTTTAACGAAAGACTTAAGAGCATTCAAGAGAAGACATTGAAGATGAAGGGCCCTGAATATCTTAACACATCAACGAAAACCTCGAAAAGATAAAGAAAACGGCCATGGTCTAGCAGCTTGCATGCTTAGCTATCAATCGTGGGGTCCTCGGTTCGAACCCGACGGACTGCTCTCAGAGTGAGGTTTTCGTGGTTTCCCTCACTCCTTCGCAAATGCTGAGAGACGAACATCTTATGTCGCTCTACAGGCGCAGGCGTAATAATAAGTCATGGCTGGGCCTATGGCTTCTGTAATTGGCGAAAGCTGTTGGGGGATGCCAAGGCATGTATTATTACCATTATTACAATTTAGTGAAAGCCTCTCGAATAAATTTTGCAGTGCGGGCTGAAACATTGCTTAAGAACTGCTGATAGAAGCTATAGTTGAGACAGAACTGAGCAAATGAATTATTAATGCTGTATAGGTGTAATGTCAAAGTTTTGGTCCATTTATCCTAATGCCGGTTTCGTGGAAACAAAGACCACGAAAAGCTTTTGATTTCAACGGTGCAATATATAGTCAGTTCTAGCTACTTGATGTGTGATTAATATGATTATTAAAGGATTTTACTTGGAAATCCTTCACCGCTTGCATCGAGGAAACTAGAAGATGGTCGGATTTCTTACAAAATAAATTGTTCCGCCCTGATGCCCATATAGCATGTGGGCAATACTCTCATGATATCTCTGGTGACAGTTTGCAGAAATGGCTTCTTCTGACTACTATCTATGCCTAACACCAAACCAGTCTCGATACAATCAAGACTAGTTTGGACATATATTCGAAAACTGAATAGTTTTACAGACCGCAATAAAATTTTGCTGTGGGTGCCCGGACATTCAGCAATCGAACGAAGCGAAAAGGCCGATGAGTTAGCAAGGAAGAGATTATCTGCTTCATGTATACGCCAAGAACCTGTTCTAGGAGTGTATAAAAATACAGTGCGATAACAAGTAAGAAGTTGGATCAAAGAGATGTGTATAGGCCAAGAATCTGTTCTAGGAGTGTTTAAAAATACAGCACGATAACAGGTAAGAAGTTGGATCAAAGAGAAACAAAAAGAATGCCAGAATAATACAACCCGGCAAACTCAAGGTAAGAACTACTATAGCTAGGTAGGAATCATCTTCGCATCGTCTCTAAATAGGACACTGTACAGTGTCCGTTTATATTTTGATCCCTACCTACAGGCTGTATTATTTAAGGTAGAAAAAAACTTTAAATACAAAAGTTATAAAATTATTGCTGTACTATGTTTTAGAAATTTCAAAGTCGATATTATCTCATAAGTTGGTGGACAAATAAATACAGCTTGCATTTTTTTTAAATACGACATCCTGTATACAAGGTGTATCAAATAAAAAAGTAAATTTTGCTTGGATGTTAACTACACGACACGAAAGCACAAACCCGCCGAAACCGGATTTCATCATTAAAAAATTAAAACAAGTAAAATTTAGAGCCAAAAATTCTTTAGTCCGGGCCTAATGCATGGAAACGTCATGTCAAGCACCTGCTAAACGTGGTATTATGTATAAATACATTGCACTCATTTAGTATTATTCTTAATGGTATGCCGTAAGTTCATTTAACGTCATTCTGAATAAATAAAGGCCAATCGCCCAGTGTGCCCTGGTAAAAATTAC
The DNA here is from genome assembly GCA_004143645.1 of Protaetia brevitarsis. Classification (NCBI taxonomy): domain Eukaryota; kingdom Metazoa; phylum Arthropoda; class Insecta; order Coleoptera; family Scarabaeidae; genus Protaetia; species Protaetia brevitarsis. Next base: position 132,248 of record RXPK01000151.1, on the reverse strand, counting down.
AAAACTGAGGCATTTTAAATTTCTTCTTTTTATAAAATAAACATTCCTTTTTTGTTAAGACCATTCTACGTAAGTCTACAAAGTATTATTTTTAATATCCTGATAAGACGTTCGAGTTTCACCGGATATGCGACTTCAGTACTTACAAAAAACGTAAATATTTTTCTTTTGCTTTGTCGAATCGAGAGGTAGTTGTTAATAAACGCTACCACATGAATCTGAGTTATTTCTTTTGGATTTATTTAATACAAATAACGTAAAATGAATTGATGAATTACACAGAAATAAATGTAGATACGAAACATTTGCAAACACGCCTTTTACTATGATGTCGCGCGAAAATGAATCTACACATTCCCGCTTTTGCCGACGCATCAAGCTTCGATTTTCTTTATATGAAACTGATAATGGTCCTGAAAAGGATCGTTTTTCGAGACGGAAGAATTTAAGTAAAATCTCAAAGTGGCTGCACTCCAAGCGGCGATCCACACAAAACTAACGCGGTAATGGCTGAATGATAGTGGTATGTGGGGGTATTACTCGGGACAGCATTTAGGTTGGGCCACAGGTCGCGCTCTAGCCCACGGCATTTACAAAATATTTTCTTCTCGTTAATGCTTGCAGATAGAGCCCCTGTGTATTAAGACTTTTTGACCGTATATGATTACAGCTGTTACATATTATTATATTTACCTCTATATCTGATACATCCTGTATTGTTGGATAGTGTGAAATCTCCTTTCACTGGTTTGAAATATATATACATGGTTGATATTTGAATAAGCCTTTTGTGTGTAGGATACTAGGATACTGGAATGGATGGTAAACTTTAATGGATAAAGAAATGGTAGACTAAATACAAAAAGCCAAGAGGCTGCAGTGCTTCCAGAGACACCATGTCAGGCGGTAAAGAACGAAAATGAAAAAAAAGCATTGAAAGGATAACATTCTTCCAACATTGAAGAGCTAAAATTAGCATTGCCGAAGGACTAGATGCTACTCCGAAAATTGCGTTCTAGAAGCAGGTAGTGAATTGGGAATAATTTTAAAGGGTCAACATTATTATTACTCCATAAATTGGTGTTAGCTTGTATATAAACTCAAAAGAAAATATGAAAGTATAAGCTCACAGCACAATCTTCGATTTTCCCATTGGGTTACCTAACTACGAATGCCAATATCCTGTAGTCACGATACGTGTGAGAAATTCCAATCGTATATAAAGCTTTCGCAGTTCACTCCTTTTCATAAACACTGCCGCATTCTAATAAAAACTATTTGATGTGGTTTCGTCATTGAGGTGCAAAATAGTTTGACGACGGGACGACTGAACCGCGTCCGAAGTATGCTGGAAGGAATGCCGTATTTTACTTATTCTCCTTGTGTTGGTCGAACCAAATGCCCGACTGGTTTGATGTCAAGATACAATCCCAGAAGTTTGACTCCCCTCCTCCCGTCGACCCTATCCAGCCGCAAGTTGAAAATTACTCCCGCATTGCAAATATCATGAGTTAGCCTCCGGCTTTTGGTTCAACGCTCGATATTGTGAAATCGCTGTCGGTAAAGTTCGCCAGTGTATTCGAGGAGAAGGAAACGGTCAGCGCCGTATATATTTGAGTTTGGTGTAGGACGAGTAATCGCGTACTAGCCGAGAGATATGTTCGTTGTGGTGTGAATGTAGTGCGATAATAAAATATTTGTATGATGGATGGCGTTGAACATCTATTCGATGTTGTGTTGGGATCTTTTTCAAGATGTAGGATTTCACAGCCTAATTGCTCCCTTTTAAATTTTTATTTTGCATTTTTATCACAATACCATATCTTTTAAAGCTCTTTTTGAAGTATTTAGTAAGACTAGTGAATGCTTAATCACTGATTTTCTTGAACAGCTAAATACAAATTTTTCTCCATTAAATTTAGCTGTAAAAGTGAACAAGCAACATCATAAGTAAAGATGTTAGTAATAAGGTATTATCTACTAGATGTGCCATTTGCGTACACGATCAAAGTTAATGTCGGCCCAGGCAGAAGAGGTAATTACTAGTAGTGTCATTTGGTTACATAGCTTCGAAACATAATAGGTAACGTTAATCTGTCAATTATTTGTTATCGGGTGAAATGGGAGTACAAATTCGGATGTGAGCTGCGTTGGTTTACCTGCAGATCAAAGATACAGACGAATCATGAGTTTCTATAGAATAATATGCTTCTAGAAATAATCTGCAGTAATTTTGTGATTACTTTGAGGAAATGACGGTGAAGAATCCCATTAAACGTTTATGTAATACAACCTGATTGACCGCTGAAGTGCTAGCGTACATTACTATCTATTTTTGTAATTGTTGTTGTGGAAGCCGTCTAAACACTAATGCTTCTTGCCTTTTTGCATTTAGTGTCCGATTTCTTTCACCAATAAACTTATATCAGCCATTTCAGGATCCTAGATATCATGCACTAATCTGTACAGGTCTCTGGCTAGTTGATCGAAGTAACCCTCTGCGTGCATTTTTGCTTGCCAAAATTCTTTCTGCGTCTAGAGCCTGTAACGTGGCGTTACACGGAAAAGTTAATTTCAGTATACATTTTGATTTAGCAATTTATTTTACCACAAATTTTAGTTTATTTAATCATTTTTTTTTCTGCTAAGCTCGTTACGGCCGCATTTATTCGTTAATTTGTTTTCGCCAGCACGCGCCTTAGGTTGAATTCTTAGAGTATCGCGTCCCCTCCACGCAGCGCACATTAATTACGCTTGAATCCCCGCCAGCGCCGATTGCCTATATAAACCGTGCATCCACCGAGATCGAGACAGACTCCGCCGCTTCCAAATCCTCTCCCTGGCCACAATACGTTGTCGTCCCACGGGGTGACACGATTATAGCCGGTTACCGATCCTGTAGGACTGTATTTCGTTGTCGTCCTTCGGATACCGAATTGTATTTCTTTTCTGTTTCGGTGGTATAGTCGTTGTCGTCTCTCGAGTGTGACGAATGTAGCTCTTTCGCCCCACAATTGATTACCGACCGTAGCCACCACCGCAGGTGTGACGCGACCCGTACTCCCTGTATTCCTTTTTTTGTCAAATTATTGCTCGTTGTCGCCCTCAGGGTGTGACACGACTTTAATTCGCGACAGCCGACGTAAAACCGCCCCTAGAGTCGATTAGTTTCGAGGTGGGATTGTTTTTTATTGTTTATTATCAATTTATATGCCGCCCCCTGTATATTATTTAGTACGACAATTAACATAGACTGATTTCGGCCATAAATCAATAAGATTTCATTTGTAACCATTAATACGACGAGCGTCACAACTTAAACGAAAATCCTTGTTTTCATCACGTTTCATTACGAGGACGCTGTTACAAGGGTAAGGTAAGCGCGCGATAGATTATCTTTTAATGCTAAAGCTAAAGATAAATCAAACATTAAAGAGAACATCACACACACAGAGAAACGTCGTTACAAGCCTTACGTTCACAGAGAATGTGATAAGCATTCTGTGTCCTCTCATTACACAGTCGGCAGTTGTTATCTACAGTGTTGATTTCAATTTCCTGTGGGTGTTTTTAGTGCTTTTAGTTTACAATGTCCTGTCTAGGAGCTCTGTTGCGATGTAAAGATGACTCCTATTGAGTTGCAGTAGTTCTTCAGTCTTTTTATTTGATGGGCTCTTAATAAAGGTCTTACCATAAATTTGCCTACTTGTATTATTCCAGTATTCTGCGGATTTCTTTTTGACCCAACTCCTTACCTGTATTACTTGTTTTCAAGTACTCGTAGAACAGATTCTTAGATCCTTTTCTTGTTAACTCATCAGTTTTTTTGTTTACTTCGATTGCTGAATGTCGGGATCCAGGTACCCACAGCAAAGTGATTTATTGCGATCTGCCAAGCTACTCAGTTATCGAATACATTCCAAAACCAATTTTAATTTTGTTGTTTAATTGGAATTCACTAATACCCTCAGCATTGCCTGGTTATCTGTCACAATATAGATGCGCTTATTTTCTGCCCTCTGATTGATTTCAATTTGAATTACGCTAACTTCGTAAATAACTCTTAAATGATAACCATTCCCTTTTGTGTGCACGTATTATCATTACGTACACGACTGCGTATAAATTAATTTGGCTTAATAATTTTCGAACATCATGAATTTAGAAGAGCAGTAAACGAATTTAGCCCCTATGTAATAAAGTTTAACACAAATTAACTTACTTCTCATAAATATTGATAGTTGGATGGGTCACTTGATGTAATGGTTTTAAATTGAATGAATATTTTACGTAAATTTCTGTGCAGAATAAGAAATTTTTGGTGGAAAATCGAAATTTTGGTAGAAAATCAAGCCGATGTTCATAAAGAAAAAAAAAAAACTAAAAAAATCTTCCTCTGAAGGTTTTGCAAAAAATGGTCCTATTACAGTTATTATATCATATACATATAACTTATACTCTAATGTTTCTATTGTATATTTAAGCTATTTTCAACAAAAGCTTTACATATAATAATAATTAACAGCACTTTAGAGTTCAGCTACTTTATATATTTAATGGAAAGTTTTTACATCATTTCCCCCGAGAAACTGAAATGTTAATTTAAATTTCGTTAACTTTGCATCAAATTTTAAGCTTGTTTGTCTAGACTCTAGACGTAATATCGCTAGATTACACGGTTGTTGTCTGAGGCAATTCAGGTCAAGTGGTTTCGCATGTCGGGAATTTAAAAAAGCAGCAACCGAAATTATCTTCCATGGTAAATAGCTTAATCCGGACCTGCTTATTTCTATTTAATTTAACAAAATCTATGTACAAACTAATATAATTTAAAGTTAATTATTAATAAAAAATCTGTAACAGTTGCTGGTTATCACATGAGTAAATTTGGTATATACAACTGATTTTTTCGACAACACAGCTCTTTCTTTTTATATAGTTATAATCTTTATTTTAGTTTCTTATACATGTTGCCATAATAAAAAGTAAACTTTGCTGTAAACTTCAGGTACTTCTGTAGTAAAATTTACATTTGTGAGTAAATATCTTAACAAAATCTTGTTTGTTATTGTTTTTTTTTTTTATGTAACATATTATTAATTTAAACTCTTTTCTTTTAAATCTCAATTATAACATAGTTCTAGTGTTTATCCTTTTTTTTTTGTTAAAATATAGGATTATTTGAAGATTGAAGAAAAAACATGTTGAAACCTTTGCCTCGGCATTACGTTAATACTGATGTGTGTTTTGCCAGATTTATAACCTATTTTTAGTTACCGATCACTGGTTAAAAGAAATGTAATCGAAAATGTTAATTTGAGTACTGGACTCGTATATAAATTGAGCTTCTCAGGGCTTGGATTCGTCACCACTCGTATGATTATTCGAATAAAAAAAACTCTTATTAACAAATAATTTTGATTATTTTATTAAATAAATTATATCGGAATGAAATTGAAATTCTTAAATTAAAAGTGAACCAATAACAACTAATAAATAGTTAGTTAGTGTTGGTTAAAAACAAATATTACAAATATAATTTAGTTAACATTTTAATTATTGCTATAAGAACGAAAATCTCCCTTGAATTGTGGATTATAAATACCCTTATCGATTTATCGATTCCTGTAACTGCTTAGTCTAATTCGACTTTAGATGTCGATACTTGTCTTACCGACCATTTAGTAATTAAAAATATGATTGTAAATAAATGAATTAATTAAATTAGTAAAATTGAAATAAATAAAGAAAAATTCGTTAAATTATTCTGATATCCTCAACCCTTCCTGTAAAAAAAAAATGTAGTTATTAATCAATCTAGCCTTCAGTAAATTCCCACCTTTTTAAATCGTTACTCACTTCATAGGTAAGTATCGATATGTCAGTATACAATACAATTAATGGTTTTCCTGCTTGCTTGGATGAGAATTCTGTTCCGAGTAAATTATACTTCCGCAGGTAATAAGGTTTGGAACGAATTGACCTTTGTACACACCAGGTATTTAGGACAAGATTCGGTCCGGTTACGGGAAGCGGTGGTCGGCCTCGACTCGATTGGATCTTCGGACTAGATATTCCAGTTAGGTAAATGATTCCCAGCTCGGCAGGTCAACTGGTATTGGTATTTTGGTTGGCTTCACCAATAGGATGTGGAAAGGTATCGTTGTAGTTCAATAGCGTTCCAATTCAATTAACTTTTCTTTACATTTTAAATTTTTCAAAATTTTGAAGGTCAGGTTACATTTTGGAGGACACAGAAGTACGTGTGGACGGTACGGTGGTCTAAGTTGAATCTCCTGCTTCTCGATCGTGAAATGTTCTTGAAAATTCAAGTGACACTCTCCCTTATCGGTTGGAAATCGTTGGCGTCTTTGAACAAATGTTATCGTTTTTTTTTCAATCCAACGGCTGTTTGAAATATTTTGAAAATCTCTTTTTGAATCTTGAATTTGATGTTGGATTCGTGTTATCCAGGTAAAAATATCCCTGTATACCCAAAATTGTAAATTAAATATCTTTCGTTTCTCTAGCTGTCATATGAAATTTCAATGGCCTAGTTTGTAATTGAATGGGACTTTCGTCGATTAATTTCATTATATTCTCATTCTGGAGGATGTGAGGAATATTTTGGTGCCCATTATGTTACCCAGAATATGTTACTCACTGAATTTGGAAAAAAAGGTGATTTCATGGGGTCTAGTGCGTATCAGCGCCGCCGTTTCATCGCCGCCGATTCAGCGCCAGGACATTTCAGCGCCGGGCCATTTCAGCGCCGGGACATTTCAGCGCCGGCCGATTCAGCGCCGCATTATTGAATAGTTAAACTATGGATAACTTGATGATTCATTTTTATGGAGAATTTTTGTACCATGTGTATTCGTTACAAACTACGTATGTAACATTTTTCGAATTTATTGTAATTGATACCACCCTTTTTTCTGCCTATAAACATAGTTTAACTTAAGTAAAATAATGAGATCTTATGCAAGTGGAGTCGCGAGCTTCGATGAATAGAAAGTTGTTTTAAGGATAAAAAAAGTTTTTCAGATTACATCTAAAAGAAAAACAAATAAATTAAATACCTTGCTTAATAAGAGAAAAGTTTATTTTATCTGGTGTTTTCCCTCGGCTTACTGACGTTCTACGCATTTCGCTGGAGACGTTCCGAGCGACCCGTTTCCATGCGGCAAGTTTTGACGCCAGATGCAATACAGTTTGAATTTGATTTAAACATATGATGCAGAGATTTTTTTTGAACATCCGGGGAGAGGACACATTAAAAATGTCATATTTTTTTTAGTATTGGAAAGGGGTGAGAAGGGAAGAGGAGTGACTATTTTAAATGATAATATTCTTTTTTGCGAAACATCGGGAGAATTAATCAGCAATGTTTCAAATCATACTTTTTTTTAACATTGAAAGGAGGGAACAAGGAAGGCAATTTTTTAAGATTTATTTTTTCTGCGTTTTTTTTTTTTAATATTCGGAGAGGATGCATTAAAAATGTTTCAAATCATATTTTTTTAACATTGGACGGGATGAGAGGGGAAAGGGAGAAGCTTTTTAAATATTTTTTTTCTTTTGTTTTTGAAATATCGGGAGAAAGAATACATTATAAATGTTTCAAATAATTCTGTTTCTCTCTCTTCCGATGTTTAGAAAAAAAGGAAAAAAAAAATTAAAAAACGAATATCCTTCCCCCTCCACCTTTCTAATATTGAAAAAATATGATTGAAACATTTTTAATGCATCCTTTCAATGTTAAAAAAAGCAACAAAAAAAATATTAAAAAATCATTTGATCCCCTCTCTTTCCCCCTTCCAATGTTAAAAAAATATATATGATTTGAAACATTTCCGATCCGTCTTTTCTTTCGATGTTTCGAAAAAAAGAAAAAAAATATCATTAAAAAAACAATTTTCCCTCCCTCTCTCCTCCTTCCGATGTTAGATAAAATATGATTTGAAACACTTCTAATGCATCCTCTCTCTCAATGTCTCTAAAAAGAGAAAAACTATCATTTAAAAAACTAATCTCCTCCCTTTCTCACCTTTTCCAAAAAAAAAATAATTTGAAACATTTTTAATGCCTCCTCTCCCGATGTTTAAAAAAAAGAAAAAAAAAACATTAAAACAAATATCCTCCGCTCCTCCTTCCCTCCTTCCAATGTTAAAAAAAAATATCATTTGGAACATTTCTAATCCATCCCCCCTTCCAATGTGTCAAAAAAAAGAAAAAAATATCATCTAAAAAATCTCTTCTGTTACCCCATCCAATGTTAAAAAAAATGATTTGAAAAATTTCCAATGCATCCTCTCTCTCGATATTTCGAAAAAAAAAGAAAAATCATTTAAAAAAAAATCATTCCCTCTCCCCTCTTACCCCTTCCAAAGTTAAGAAAAAATAAAATTTCAAACATTTTAAAAATCTGTGTATCATATGTTCAAATCAAGTTCAACCGGTATTGCTGTGCGGTCAAACGGCGCATCGAAACGTCCCATGCAACCAAATACACGTGGTACAAAAATTCTTCATAAGAATGAATCATTAAGTTATCTATAGTTTAACCATTCAATAATGCAGCCCTGAATCGGCCGGCGCTGAAACGTCCCGGCGCTGAATCGGCCGGCGCTGAAATGTCCTGGGGATGAAACGGCGGCGCTGAAACGTCCCATTCCGGATTTCATGTAGGTACGGATGTGAATATTAGATTTTCGTTCTTTCACAAAATTCTATTACAGTTTTGTTGTGTGTGTTCTTATACATACATCTTAGACTATTCGATACCTACATAGACAGTTGATTCATTAAGCATTAAAGAAAACTCTTCTCATGGGCATGAATTTACGTAAGCCAGGCTAGACGATTAACATGACTGAATCGTTTGAGAAATCGATTGACAACCCAGTGAGAACAAGTTGGTTACATTTACGTGAATTTAACGTTGTATTGGTTGAAACAACGTTAATGGTTATAATTAACACGTTTATTATATAAACCAATTTTTTACTATACATTGAAAAAACGTTATATAACTAAGAAATTTAACGGATAGTTTAAATTTAACTAAAATAACACGTTGTAGTTAACATCGTTTATTTTGGTTATAAAACAACGTTAATATGAGAATTATTAACTAAATGTAATGCATAGTTTAAAATATAACTAAAATAAAACGTTTTAGTTAAACCGTTTATTCTACGTGAAAGACAACGTTGAAAAATGAAAAATTAGTGGTGAAATGTACGCATAGTTTAGATATAATAAAATAAGACGTTGTAGTTTCACACGTTTACTCGTTGAAAGACGTTTAAAGACAACGCTGAAAAATGAAAAATTATTAACTGAACGTAACGCATAGTTCAAGTAAACTAAAATAAAAGGTAGTTTACCATCTACTCTACGTTAAAAAGCAACGTGAAATATGAAATACTATTAACTGCAATCCAACGCATAAGTATAAGTATAGTTAAATAAAATATTGCTAAATTTGTTTGTTTAAGATAAGATGTGCTTTTGCATGAATGAATGCAAATGTATTTAACATAGGTAACACAATTACTGTATTAAAACTGCACTACTGATGATGTATCATCCTCCCCCATTTCAAATAAACTCTTCCACCCTGTTGCGCATCTGCAACGTGCACGGTGACTTGCAGTGCGCATGTTTACTACGCTAGTCGAGAGTTGGAACTTTTCTTTATGTTTATAACAAAGTTTATATTAATATGTGATACGCAACAATCAGTGTATTTAACTAAACGGTGAGTAGTAGGTACCCATCAATTAAGTTTATCCAGGTTATATTGCATATACGATGCACATTGACGTATAATTATGTATATGCATATACACAATTGGCAAAACAGCATAGTAGCCATCTTAAAATAAGAACACTAATGTCAGAAATTTAATATATTCTAAAATTTGTTTTTGAGGAACCTGGTTTCTTAGTATACACACCTCTTACTTTATTTTCAAATATATAGGTTAGCGAATGCTGATGGTTCTAAAATCTGGATTCTTGTATAAAAGAAATTATTCTATTGCTGTTACATGACGTCGTTGCAGTGAAGCATAACTGGAAGGGAAGGAACACTTAGTTTTCACAAAACGGGAACCAGAGATAATACGGAAACTATAGAACAATATACAGTGAGTATTAATACTTTCATTCGTTTGTAATACAAAATCTAGGAAACAATCAAAGTAAACATTAACTTATTATATACCTAAAATTTACAGCCTGTAGTCCTTGGTGTTACTTATGATAACTATTGTTTGGGTCTTCCATTTAAAGTTACAATAAACGATACATACATACAGCAGAAAGTGCAGTGAAGGACTGGTTGAAATATACGCCCCAATGGACTGTTTGGATAGAAGACCTGGATGTGCAGAAAAAAGGAAATGTAATATCTATAAAATGAAAAGACGTCGTTATTTTCTTAGTTTTGGTAAGAATTCTATTATTTTTATTATTATTATTGTTATTATTTGCATTGTATTATATTTATAGTAATTACATTTTAGTTTTTCTGAAGAAGCATTATGTTTCATTGAAGAGCTTATCCTGAGTTCAATACTATGATGTGATCATTGAATGATTTAATTAAAAAATTTAATTTAGTATTGGACATTATGACTTTTAATCTATAGCCATTTTTCGTTATCCACCAAATAAACAGCACTGTAAATATAAAGTAACATATATGTCACATCTGGAACTTGGTAAGTGTTGTACAGTTTCTATAACGCAGCGTCTAAGAGCGCATGAATGCAACGAACCTGATAATTCACCTATAATTATAAAGCTGTTGATTTTCATACATTTGGCACCTCACTAAATTACGCAGATGTGACGTTACTACTAAGTGATTTATAAGGTTTGATATAGAAATTTTATTAATCCTCGTTAGTGTGGTGGAGTATGCCATACCCCAGTATGCTTGCCTACATAACGTACTTTTTAACGTTTTACAGAGGTGGTTTATTTAAACGTTAAAATAATCTTGTGCTAAACGTTTCTATTTAACGATATTTTCTATTAAAATTAAACGTAAAATAAAATTAGCATATGACGTGAAATAACGCTTAATAAGTAACTTTTGTCAACGTTTTTTGTCGGGACATAGATATGTCGTTTTAAAGTTGTTTATAAACGTTACGAAACGTTCGGTTACCGTTAAGAACAACGTTTTCTTAACGTTTATGTTCTTATTGGGAAGTAAGTGGTTGGAGGATGCTAGCTGGCTGAGTAAACTGACCTAGTTTAATTTTGAAATTATATATCAGTAGAATCTTAGACGTGGAGTACGCTTGTTCAAGTTAGCGAGGCAGTGGTTGTGTGTATTTTAAGTGTGAATGTGTTGTGTTTTAGTGTGGACTGTATGAACCGATGTGTGAATCAGTACAATATATTATGAAATAGTAATTACCATAAAACATTCCATCAGAAAATCTGCCGTTTCAATCTCCAACATAAACCGTTTAATTACCACGCGTATCTATGCGTCACCATCAACGTTAATTAATCCTCAGTCATCCGTTAGTGTAATAAGAAAATTCCCAATTCCAAGGATTCAAGGTCGCTCTACGCTCCCCTATAGTCGCTCTACGTGCGGTACGGGGTAAGTAATTTTCGCCATCGAGTAATAATAATGATTTCGATTAAGTTTGCGTGTCTTTACGGACGACGCGCACGGTATGCCATATCTTTGCGTGGCGCAAACAGAACGCCATTATTGTTACACGAATGGCGGTAAATCGATAGTGAACCGACTGAATGACGTTTAGAACACTCCCTCTTAGTGTTTGTATGCGTGCATCTCGATTTTGATGTTTATACACAAGCGACGTCGACGCTCAACGGTTGATGATGATCGTATCTTGAAATCGCTAAGAACTAGCTCTTATTATTATATAATTTCGTCCAATAAGAGGGCGTGTTTGAAATGGTTGCATCGTCTATAGGATTGTTTAAATCCGACGTTTCGACAGTGTTTCTACTGCCGTCATCAGGGCAACCCCGATAATTACTCTAGTTCTTTTAATTCTATAGTTGGCTAAGGAATACGATCTCTCGGATGAAATATACACAGTTCTATATAATACGGTGGTGTACTGGCTCCTCCAGGGGATAGATATACCATACCGGCCCGTGGACATTCATAAATAGGGGCGAAACCTATGCATAAGAACTCGCCGTAGTTGCCAAACATATAGCACTGAGGATCAGGAACCACACCCACCGCCCATTTACTCCTGCACGCAGTCTTTCCAAACAAACTACAAGTGGCAATACTAATCTGGCACACATTGATGAATGTAGGTCTCCGCTGCTAAAAACTATTTCTTCTCACCTTTTATTTATTTCTTTTTCATTTAAAACTCTTATAATCCTTCTGGTTATTTCATTTTACTTTTTATATTCTTTGTTATAAATTCTCTCCGCTGTAATGTTAATTAAGATATGTGAAGAAAAGAAGAAACATAATTAAATAACACCACTTTGGCAGCAGTGCCCAAGAAGTAGTTGACCATTTTATATTTGCTTTCCAAAATAGGCCAATCTCAACTGTAACAACAGTCTTAAATATTATAGGCAAATGTGAAGCCACGTGTTGTGACACCAATTATCAAATGTTACAAACAAATAATTCTCCTTCTTACACCGCAAGGGCCCTACGATTGTTTTGGAAAAAGCTTTTTGTAATCAAAGCACGAGAATCGATTTTCCGATTTGACGTTCTTAATCTTTCATGACTTTATAAACAAACTCTTATCCTTAATGGCTTCCTTCAAAAGAACTATTTATGCTGTCGTCAGTATAACTATTAAAACACTTTTGCACTGACAACAGGGTAGTATTATAGGGTATTGCCAGGAAAAAAAAGATGCGATTTGTTCGAGCATTTCGAGAATGCTGTTTTATTTCTTTTTAGTATTTCATGTCAGCACAATGTAAATCTTTATATTGTATTGATGCATGCGAAAGTTTATTTAATCGGATATCTACATTATATTCATAAAATTCCAATATCTCTTCCTGCATTGGCATGTTTACTACATAATCCCTAATGTATCACACGGAAAACTGTATTCGAAATGATATTGTTCTGCACCTGTATATCACTATATATCATTTGGATTGAATATGTGGAAAATTATGAATATCAGAGTTATTCTGTAGTTTTTCTTTGAAAGGTAAAAGTTGTCAAGATTTTTCAAATCTGTTTATACAGAAAGTTCCATTGTAAGAATTCGAAATTCCATCCTGTATAATACAAAGTATAATTCATTTTATTAATACGTTGATGATAGGTACTGTGCCATTCGCTGAAGCAACGTCTACTTCACAGGAAATAACAGTCTATTTTGTTAAAAGTCTCGCGTAATTAAGATAATACGGTATTATTATAAATATTATCTGCTTCTTTGTCTATTGTATGTTACAAATGCTGACCAGCGAATCCCACGTTACTCTCCAGAAGGGCGTTTGAAGTTCAGGAAAATAACGCCTTCGATCATTCTTGCGCCCTCCTGTAAAGAGAAGTGGAACTAGTGATCGGTACGGAATGACGTCACAACCAAAGCTTATAAAAATTCTTTACATCGCTGTTTTGAATTAATTAGTCCGCGGTCCTTCGATTTAGCTATAGAAAAGCACGCGCTTCCCTTCGTTCCGGGCGTTTCCATAACTTAAAGTTAAAATAAAACTTCTCTTTTTAAATTTTGCAATTAGAATAAGCTTGAAAAATCGAGAACAGGAAGCAAAAGCTTTTCTCGAGAGGTGTTTTGTTTTTGTGCTAAAACGTTCGAAAATTCCCTCTTTTCTTTCTTTAAAATTTTGTGAGTGTTGTGTAAGTTTTGTCCCTTATAATTTGGATTACGGGAAGAATTAATTACCCACATCGTTTGGTAACATGTTCAAAATTTCAGCTTAAAACTAATCATTGCAAATACGTAAAAACCGTAACTCGTTCGCTCTCTCTCTCTCTCTCCCTTAATAAGCATTTTTTTAAGTAAAAATTACTAATGCATATGTTAGGCAATACTATAAACTAAAATATTCATCCAATTAATTGTGTTTTGTTTTTTTTTTACTTGCTACTGAACAAAAAGATTGTTTTCCAGCAATGGCTCGCCGGTCAAAAAGAAAGGAGGGGTTAACTGTGAAACGGGATTTGATTTTGTCTTGAATGAATTTGGGCTGACCATCCCCAAAAGTTTCCAGATAAACCCGTTCTGTTACACCATTATAATTTTGTTGGTTCTTTGAGATCCTTATTCTTCATTGTTACTGTGTTATGGTGGCGCTAGAATTCTGATTATATTTTGTTAACCCATTTCAAAAACCGATGTGATCCTTGTTGTATGCTAACTGCATCCATGCCCTATGCAATTCTAGATTTGGAGCACTAATGCTCTCTGGTGTCGTGACTATGTAAACGACTTCATCCAAATTCATTCTTGTGTGTCCACCTTCTCTGAATGGAGTAGAAGCAATTTTCAAGACTATCCCATCATTTGTTTCCAAAACATGCTGCGCCAATTTTAAATCTTCGATTTCATGTTTCCTGCAGAACTTTTTGTGTTCTTCTATTTTTTTTCTGGAAAAGGAATGGATTCGTGATTGTGATCTTAACTACGGTTTCTTATCTGGTCGTGTTTCTTCTCAGATTTCCTGCTTTGGACGACATATCTTTTGGATATCAAAAGATTATTAAAAGATATTCATTCTTGGTATGTCGGTGATATTTCAATTTTCTCTACTTGCGTCTGTTGAATTGTAGTTATATGATAGTCTTGTAGGCACCTTGCGACTTCAATTTCTCTGTGTTGTGGGTGGTTTAATTGGTAATGCAATTATTGCCCTGCGTACAGTGGTTTTTATTATTTCGGCGACTATGTCACTGATCGCGCTCTAATTTGTTTTATGGAAACTGTGTAGAAAAGGGACTCTTTCTGGAGATTGTGTCCGTTTCTTTCTCTGAGGCCCAAAGACGATTTTTCTTTCAATTTAGGCCGCATACTCTTCCAATTTTTGTTTCTCAAACGCCTTGAAAATAGAATTACTTTTGGAAATAGTTTTTCTACGAAAAAAAAAAAAAAAACAAAAAAATTAGAGCTTTAGATTTTTTGTAAGTGTGGCAATGTTTCCTTCCTGGGAAATGTATAAAATACTTTTTTTTTATTAAATGTACCAAAAATAATCCGTAAGTAGCATCATAAAGAGTTCTGTATGCTATTGTGGCGTTTGATAAAATAATACCTAACTGGAAGCAAAAAAAAAACAAGTGATTTTTTTAATAGAATATCATAGCTTTATAGAGCCAGCTCCACTGCCATTGTTTGAGGTTAATGCGCAAAATAATAGAAAATCATAATCTACTTTAAAAACATTTGCAGCGCATGTTGATATTTGGATTAAACTGTCGTTAATGCGATAGACTTTCCAAAGGAGAATTTTTAGTGAATGACAATAAAAAATATTTGCACATGTATGGGCTTAGTTTATTTTCAATTCCATATTGCACCGATTAAAATGATATGGATTGCATAAACTTCACGATTCAATCCCAAATTGCGCAAACACTGTTTGCTGTATAAAATAACTACATAAATAGTTGGGTAAGGTAAAAGCAAGTACTTGCGACCTACATACCAGCCAACATGTTGATTACTCCTCTGCGGTGTAAGTTCCCAACGTAGCGATCTTATACGGGGAATGTATGCAGAAGAAAATAGACCAACACTTCCTTCCCGAGAGAAATTAAACCATAAATTCATTCAAGGGATATGCGAGCAATTTTGGCTTTTAGAGTAATTTGATTAGCGAGACGTGTTCCCGGAGTTTAAAGATGTATTAGTTGCTAAATTCCTGCTCATAAATGTAAGATATTATATAACTTTCTGGAGGTGACATTTTCCTGTGGGAACTTAGGTGTTTGGATTCCTTGTTTTATTTTTTAATGTATACGTAAAGTGCTTAATGTTGTACCTAAGTTTCTTTACTGCATCGCAAGCATTCCATAAAACTGTGGAAAAGCAATTCTGCTTTTGTAAAAAAGAAAAAAGTAAGAAAACCTGCTTAAAAGAAGAAAAGCCACATACTTTAATTAAATAGTTAGTTCTTAAGAATGGTCTTGCACTTAAAGCTAAACTGAAATGCGAATGTTGGGAAAATTAAAAATAAATGCAAACTGGGCTCTAATTACAACCCGCATAACAATTGGGAAAATATGAGCATAGAAGCCACAGATGGTGGCCGCAGCATTAGTAAGATCTAGGATCCATAGCAACTCGTGGTTGCTTGATTTGGTGGACTAGAATTACGTAGACGCTAGTTATTTTAAAAATTACAAAGATCCAGAGGCTTGCCCACTTTTATAAGACTGAGCTAACACGAACTTTTCAAGGTTACCTTCGTTTGGGGTGGTTGGAATATTAAACAGAAACTAAAGCCAAGTACCCAAAATTGGTATGTAGATCAGTCGGAAAAAGGTTTAGGAGCTGGTACGTACTATTGTGATTTTTAAACTCGATTTGTCCAGCTAATGTTTTTTTTTTAATAAATAAAACTTTATATTAAATCTGGCTTTTCTTTACAGATACCTATTTATATACCTATGGTTATTGATATTCAAAAATACAATTCAACTTCGCTAGATGGCTATGAAGGTATGAATATACCTGATATATCTAGAATTCACCACTGTTTCTAATCAATGAGTAGTTATATTTATATTTCTTTATCGGTTGTGGGTATGTTGCCGAAGTGGTTGCACTTGTTGTGTCTCTTAAATTGCTGACTTGTATATTATTATACCCTTTCTTTGTTAAATATTGAATTTATGATTTAATTCTTAATCATTCAGTGTATTAAATGCGTATATATTCACAAAAACAATATGGATATCAAAACATACACAATTTATTGGTGTCCCAATTAATAATAGTAAATCTATTTACCTGTTTCCTACTAATGAAATTGAATGTTCATCAAACTATTTTGTATTTTTTTTTGGATTTTTGTTTCTATTGAATTTCTGTATGTAATAATTATTACTCAGGAAATAAAACCTATATCTACCTATCTATCATTTACAAATATGAAAAGTAACATCAAAATATCAGAAATGTTAAATACTTATTTACACAGAAATTTAAACATTGATTTAATGAAATACCACAAACGTCAGCTTGCATACACATCACATAAATACATCACAATGGAGTTTCCCCGCAGTGACAAACCAAAAATGCTATAAAAAGGATCCACATCAGGAGAACATTACCAATGTCAGAAAAATCCAGGGAAAAATCTCCTTCGCAGCATCCAAAGTGTATAATTATACTCAAAACAGCAGAGATATGTATGATTCCACATGAGAAAATGTACCAAAGTATATTAACACAGCAAATTTCTTCTAATGTTGAACCATCTTGACGTTTCTTCTGCATATCTTTAGGCCGAAGAGGCATTGGTATACAGAGAAGATTCCCTTCGACATCGGACATACCATACGAATATGATTTAATTGGTTTAACTTGATGAAAAATAAAACAGTTTTCAAGCAAGTATTTTTTATCAACAACTGCCTCGTCTCCATGGACCTCAACTAATTTATTTCATACGAATTACATTGACTCTTCATCCCGTTGAAGTAAAGTCAAAACCTAGGATACCTATTTTGAAATCATACAGTTACCACACGGTAAATTTATACATTTAATTACCACGACTACAATGCAAGTTGATTAAACTTAAATTGCATACTGGATTTACAAACAGGTGTGTATATAAAATAATAATTACATCTACTATGGCTGGTGGTTCATCCTACGTATGCACCATAACAGTATGTATACTTAGGTCGGCTCCAGAAAGCGCAGTATCAGTATCGTCCAAGAAGTTTATAAATTTAACAATGTCATTAAGAAAAATAAGAAATACTACCGGATCAAGAACCTAGCCCTGCGGTACCAAGATATGTCGGTAAAGTGGAGACTAGTGGAGGGTCTATGTAGACAACAGGTTTCCATATTATCTTTGAGTATGTCGTAATAAATCAGCGCACTTTAATACTACTAAAGACAATGAGGTTCACTCAAAAAGGACCAACTTCTTTGAGTAAAGCAAGATTATTAATTAGAGAATAATACAACAAATTTTTGGACTGCAGTATTAAGGAATTAACAGAACTGGTTTGTGCTTGTGCTGACACAAGTGCTTGATTTATTTTTTGCAGGCATTTAAAATAATATTTCCTGATTATTAAAATAGCAAAAATGGTTAAATAGGAAGAAGAGAACAGTTCCTCGCGTAGTAATTTGCAAAACGACTAAGTATTCCTAGCTCGTTTCTTTTAAAAAACCATTAAAGACATTTCACAAAACGTTTAAAGGTGTAAAAAAGCAACAGAACTACCGGAAAATAATTAACATTTTACAGAGAGCAGCGAGGCTACCATACAATGTCCGTGCAATTTTTGACCACCACTCTCGCCTGTCTCTCATCTCCGCCCACTACCCTCGCATGATGTATTGCGTGCCAAGCTCGCGTGCTAGTAATGAGCTGTATACGGCCTGTCTGAAAGCTGCCGGCATGGAGTTATATACATATATCGCGCCCTTGGACCTTAATGGACGAAGCGCGTGGAAAAGAATTTTAATGAATGAATACTTTTCCGGGGCCGATGCCGAGGAACATGCACCATTGAAAAATATTGAAAAGGGAAGCGAAAGGTTGCGTTTTCCGATATAATCGCGTACGGAAAAGGCGATTATATTTTTAAATGTTCATTTGCTCTAATCGATAGCATCATTCTGCGACCGCACTCGGTAATCAGTAGGCGTTTAAGGTTGTAGCAGCTATAAATTAAGATTCGATCGTTACTCGTGACGGACGTTTGTGGTGGGGTTTTCTAAAGGTGTGTTAACGTCAGATGCATAGCGATTGCATAATTTACTTGGATTGTTTGGTCTCCGTGGAGCGTTTGTGTAAAGCTTAAATTGAAGTTTGGATGATTTATTTGGTGAAATGCTAAAGGACGTTGCCAGGTACTTACGCGTTAATTTCTTCAAAACCAAGGACACATTTCAAGCCATATAATCGCTATCTTTAGAATTGTATTTATTATATTATCACATGATATTGTTTTTCATTTATACTTTTTAAATATTTCTTGCTCAATGTGTAATAATAGTATCAGTACCTAACTACGCTAATTTCATTTCAAGAGAATCACTACTAGGGATTAGCTCGAATACATTTATTTTGCTGAAGGAATAATTTCCTGCAATGCATGATAAATAATATTAATATAGAAATTTCCGCTAAAATTAAGAAGCACGTTGGTCTGACGCATGACAGTAATAATTAGATCCGCCGACATCCTCGACATCTCTCAAAATTTACATAATGTCACTGGTTCAACCAATGAACAAACCCTCAAGCTTACAAAAATTACACTCAATACTCATAACTTCAAAAATTGCAAATATTGGTCGCGTTCAGAGTACGAATTTGAGCAAAAACTGATACGCATCATAAACCGTTCCCCGCTACATATCAAACAACACGTCTCTTGAACGATCGTTTTCCTAGCACGAGCAACATCTGGAGCGGCTAATTCTGTTAATCGAATGAAATGTCAAATGTCATAAATTTGTATCAAAAGCGGTTTAAATATAAGTTTAATTTTTAAATAAATACTGTAATCCCAAGTATGTATTGTTACGGTAACGTTGACAATTGAAAATACTAAACACGCTATGATTACTTTTATGAGAGGACAATTTAAAGTTTAAGTAGTTGAAAATGTCGTTAAAGCCGCGCGGTCCTTAAATCTTATGACAAAGAATTTAAACGTTAGGCGACAAATTCCACGCAATTTAAATTATGTAAAGAGGATTGTGCCACTATATGATCATGACATGTTTACGAACATTTTAGAATGAGTAGAGCTACCTTTATCTATTTATCTATCTTTCAATTATATCAATAAGACGCAAAGCTAAGTATCTGGTGTAGTATTCTTTATTTTTCCAGCAAATAGATATTAAGAGAACTAAAAATGAAATTATTTATTTTAAAACAAAGAAATATTCAATATCTATTTATTTCTATATAAAATGTTCACAATTTAATGAAATGTGATCAACATAACTACAATCATTAGTTAAACGTATGTCGGTTCTTCCATAAAATTATTATGAATATTTGTAATATTTTCTTTTGAAGTGTGATCACTGGCATGATCTTGTTAGCGTTACTGAAAATAACCTGTTAGTCATAACCGTTCTGTTGGACAAGTGTTATGGATATGTAGATGGTTGAATATTGCAATCTCGACCATACTTATTGTATTCAAATTTTCACGATAATTAACTGTGGTTATTGTTTCTTTAAAGCAGGGTGCTTCATCAATCCTTCTCCATAATACACCAACACAAGCACCAATTTTTACACAATACAGCTATATTTCATGGGCTTGCCGCTGACCATATTCAATTCGGTAAATTGAAACATTTCACACCCCATTATAATCTGGGTATAATTCCAAAATCTTATATGGATAATAATGCTGGCTTTCTAGTTTGAGTTGATTATTCTCCAACATGCGCAGATGGTGCTATTTCACATTTACCATTGACATTTAAATGATTTTAAAATAATAATAATTTTTTTACGCCTCTGTCGAGAAACACTCATTTTGCAGTATTTCAAAGCGTGCAAATTTGTCACTAAAGGTGGCCACACTAGATTCCACATAACAGACGTGTAATAAATTGTCATTAAGCTACTGTTCAACCATGCTAAGATGAAGTGGTGTCTTCATTGCAATTATTATTGATAAATAGATAGATAGAAAGAAAATTTCAGAAAAAAAATTATTCTCGGAAAAGTCAAATACTAAGGTATGTAACATGTGTGCCAACTTGTACTGTCAATTCCCTAGTGTCAAAATTTCTTTTCTATTGCAATTCAAAATTAAGATTTGTCGGCCCAAAAAATATTGTGTATCACACGTCCAGAAACTCTCTTGCGAGTATTCGTATTCATACTCGCAAAACTGTAGTTTCTATCCTAGTGATACAGATAACATTAAGTATTATCCTACCTTTTTATGACGTCTTTAAATTTAGCTTTGAAAAATTCTTCATTTACAGATAACAGCATACAAGAATTTATTGCTTTATTTTATCATTTTAATAAGATAATTAGGTACTATTTTCTTTTTTTTTTTTTGACAGAGTAACGATCAGAAATATGACAATTAAAAAATCATGTACATGATTTCTACAAATCTAAAACCTACAAATGTCACGCATGTCACGTGACACGCTCCCAACTTGTATCATAATCTAAATGCGCTACATAAAATGGCGACCGCTCCGTAAACATGTTTACCATGTAGCGCATTATTTTTGAGACGAATTGTCAACAGTTTACAAACCGTTTGGGACCAGCTACGTACTCTGAACGCGGCCATTATTAATATAAAAATTTCGGTTAACGTCAACAAACGCATGATGATATAACAGTAATGTCATGTCAGACCGACGCCCGGTTTCAAAGCTGTAGCAAAAAAATAACATATCGCCATTTGAATAAAATTGTTTTGTAGGTTTAATTAGTATTCATATTGCCCTTGTAGCGTAAATTTAAATGGTAAACATAGGTACGAAAACATAACTTTTATAAAGATCTAGTGAGGTATTTTAGTGATAATTATAGAGTGGAAAAATGAAATTTTTGCCTGTTTCCCATATTTAACCAATTAAGTTCTCTTAATTTGTGACTAATGTCATCATATTTTCTGATACGAAATATCAAACGCATACACGAATTTTGAAGCCTTTGGAGACGATATTTGTCATTAGAATCTAACGGAAAGCCGAAAGCAACGTCGGCGTCGCAATAATTAGCATAGTAGCATAGCGAATTGATTAACACTGTGTTAATTTCCTCACTAAGGACATGCTTTTGCTGGTAAATAATTTTCAATGGCCCGTAAGCTTTTTGAAGGTAAACAGAAATATGCTTCTTAAACCGCAGGTGTACGTCAAACCAATCCGCTAAGTTCGTTGCTTCGTCAACAATAAGGATTGCAATTCCATACATCTCAATCAAAACATTTTCCAACAAATGAGGACGACGAACTTTTTTGCTAAATATCATCATCATCACATTTGATTTTGAAGGATTGATCCGCAAACATAACAATTTGTTCAGAAGCTGCAAAAATCTCGGATGCGTTAAAAGATTTATATATCTGAGTATCGTCAGCGTAAAGGTGAGAAGTGCAGTTCAAAATATACAAACTCATCTCAACGTATATGTGATGTACAACAGAGGGCCCAGGATGGATCCTTGGGGCACCCCATACTCAACAGGCGAAAACGACGAAATTTCACCAGATAAAAGTGTTACATAAGCTTTCACGGCCGGAATCTACTGTAAAAAGTTTTTCCGGGCTGTTGAGCCGCGGTTTTGTGGAATAACTTCATTCATTCATTTCATCCTTTATGGTAATTAAATAGTTTTTTTTATATATATATAAATATTAGAACAGCTGCAGGATATAAGGTTTTACAGTACTGTATAAATCTCTTTGCTAATATTTCAAGACGGTCTGTCTAAACAAAGCGAGCATTTCACAATTAAACCAAATGAAATGCTAGTAGAAACAAGAATTTCCGCAACATTAAACAAGCGGGTTCGTTTGAATGTTGTTCGTACCGTTCTACCTCCGCCAGATAAAAATATCTCCTGAATCCTCCTCAAGAAATAAATTCCGTAGAAACAAAACACCGTTTTAATTAAATTTAAAAAAAGTTCTCCTGAAAGTTGCGTATCTATCCGGCTAAAATTCCGAAATATTCATGGCGAACAGCCTTCGGGTAAACCGACGCCGATGCGATGCTGCGCGCATATAAAGTACTACCTTCAGATTCGCCTCCGCTGCCATAAGGCACAAAACGAGAAAACCCGTAGCTGCGGCCGATATTGTTAGAGTAGTCTTGTCGAAACAATTTTATTTTTCCCTATTCCGGTGAATTTCTCCCGCCCGTCGGCTGACAACGGGGTTGTTTCTATAAAACTATTGTATTTCAGTTCGTTCGTGTGGAAATTCGTCTGTGACATACGGAAGAATCCTGCATACATAAAATATACGTGTATCAAAAGGGTGCGCAGTAAATTCGGAGATAAGATTTTTACGTTGCTTATGTATGTATGTATGTCGGACAAAGGGAATGAAACGTAAACCACCAATCGTGTGCGTTTCATACTCCTTTGAATATAGGTGTCCCACCGGAAAGTGTTCTTTTTCAATTTTAGGGAAATAAAAGGGAAGGTTTCTTGCTTACAAAATTTGTATTTCACGCAATGTTATGGAAGCTAAAACTATTCCTGTCTATGGAGTGTAAATCCGAAAAACACACACCGATTTTTGTTGTCATTTTCTAAAAACTACACATAGATTGATTCATTACTTCCCATAGAACTCATACTACATAATAAAAACTACTACAACACAATAGTTAAAGATATGGAAACATAGTCGGCGATTTATTGTGTCTAATATTCAATTTAAGGCTCGTATAAATCAGAGGACGAGCGCGAATGTAACGTGTAATGTAAGGCGAATGTAACTGATAACATGTAAGCGGAGGCCACATGAGCGGCCAATTGCAGGGGCAGTCTCTCCAATTGCGATGCAGCATCATTATGTAAAATCATGATTCCTTTTGGTAGCGCGCTTCTTTTCAAATTATGAGATTTCATTTAACATTTATGGTTATTGTTATTACATTATGATTAATTGTGTAGAAGCTATGGGACAATACAACGACATACGCTACATGCGCTATACATAAGAATACATGTTCTAAGATTAATATGGATAAACTATTTCAGAAAACGATATGGAAAAAAGATGGGCATAAACAACTGGGAAACTTTTAATGCAAATCTAACACTTCGACTATGCAACGTGGCTACGGAGGAAAGAACTTCATATAGAACCTGTATGGAAATCGTAAAAGAGGCCTGGCAAAATAGCATATCTAAAGGACCAGACGGAGAAAATGCTTGTACCGTACTGGTGGACCGAGAAAATAAGCAAGCGACACAAAAAGTGTATAGGACAAGTCAAAAGATACATGTATATATGTAAAATACAATAATTATAAAACAATTATTTAAAAAGTGCGACAAACTCTTCCACGGAGTAGACGCAGCGCTGAAATAACAAGGAGCGCACCCGTCTCTTAAAGATTTTTTCATTATTCAAGGACACTATTTTGGATGGTAGTAAATTGAAAAGTGTCAACCCAGCTGAGGTTGGGGATCTCTTAGTTACGTTGAGCCTATTTAAGGGTATACTATATTTGCTTTTTTGTCTCGTATCATATGAATGTAGGTCACCATTCCTGACAAAGATCTCCTTATTTGTGAAAATGTGCATCAAAAGTTCTAGTATATACACACTAGGCAAGGGCAAAATATTAAATTTGATGAAGTATGGCCGACAAGAGTCTGTACTTTTAATGTTTGCCATGCATCGAATAACACGCTTCTGAGCCAGAAAGACTTCGTTTGATGAAACCGCCGCGCCCCAGAATACAATCCCGTACTGGATAACACTGTGTACCAGACCATAATAAAAGCTAAGTAAGTAATTAAAGTCTATTATATGTTTTAAATTTCTAATTTGGAAACATGCCGAATTGATTTCTTAACTAAAAGCGAAACAATGATTTTTCCAACTCAAATTTTCATCAATATTTAAGCCCAAAAATTTTTACGGTAGTTTTTCGTTCCAAATCAAAACCATTAACCTGTACATTATCACTAGAAACTGACTTATTTTAGAGTTGAAGAGGACGGAAACGCATATAATTGGTTTTAGATAGATTCATGCATAGTTTATTGGTGTTAAACCACCGACCCAGGTTATCCAGAAGTCTCTCAGCCCTTTTACATACATCCTTGGTATCCGCACCGGTTACCACAGCAGAGGTGTCATCTGCATAAATGATCAAAGTAATAATTCACAAAGTAACAATATCGTTGATAAACAGGATGAAAAGAATTGGACCCAAGATTAGCCTTGGGGCACTCCCATTGCAATAGTAACTGAGTAGACACAACATCCCTAATTAACCCATGTCCGTCCTTAAAGGATATTTTTACATTATTGAAATCTGTTTGACAGATATGATAAAAACCAATCTGCCATCACACCACGAATGCCGTAAAGATTAAGTTTATGTATTAAGATATCGTGATCAACACAGTCAAAGGCACGAGATAGATCGCAAAAGACTCCGGCCGGATATTCACCCCAATCTAAAGATTTATACACGTCGTTTGTAAATTGAAGAATAGCGGATATTGTGGAAAATTGCTTTCTAAAACCATGTTGTCTATTTGTAATGATATTGTTCTTTTCCAGGTGTCTAAGCAACCTGTTCAACATTGCGTACTCAAAAGCTTGGAAAGACTTGAATTTATTGAAATGGGGTGATAATTCGATATACTAGAGACTGAATCTTTTTTGTGTATAGAATAGACTGTCGAAATTTTAGTAGATTGGATATACTCCACTCTCCAGAGATAAGTTAATAAGCTTGGTCAGCGGTTCAACGATATAGGGAGAAATCCGTATTAATAAGCTACTAGGTATCTCATCCGGGCCCGAACTATTTTTATTTTTGATTTGATTGAATAAGTTTAAGACTTCTTGTTCGTGAAACGGCAAGGCGCACATGCTACCGCATGGACTTAAATTTACCCCAAGAATTAAGAACCGAAGACTTTGTACTATAATAGCTAAGGTTGCAATAAAGTAAGGGAAAAACAGAGAGCGAAGGAGAACTACAACAGGGCTAGAAAAAATTAAGGAAACTAATAAGGAAGTCTAAAAAAGAACACTGGAGAAAGTTGATAATATAATAGTAGTAATAATAATACTAATATAATAATATATTTTGACTCTGGGACCACATAAGAGTGATATGAGTACCGTCACAATAAAAAATAAAATATAGGGGGTGTAAAAAACGAACGACACAAAGTAGACACAAACAAAAGATAACATAACAAAACTAAACTAATAAAGAATCACACATTAAGAAATTCTTTCACATTATAGTAAGTTTGATCTAGTCAAAACGTCCTTAAGTCCTTTTTGAACTTGTGAATAGTTCGCAATTCTTTCATGGCCTTGGGTAGCTTATTATAAATTAGATGACACACATATAAAGGTGACCTCTCGTAAGCCGCGGTGTCGTGCTTCGGGGTTCTGAAATTACTACGTCCTCGCGTTAGGTACCCATGCTTCTCCCCGTTGGTACTGAACAAGTGTCTATGTTGATATGCATATATGGCACGTTTATAGATAAAAATACCCGGTACTGTGAATAGACCATAGTCCTTATCACGCGGTCCTGCTCCCAAGATCGTTCGAAGTAACCGCTTTTGTACAAAAAACACTCTCGACACATGCAACCAGGACGCAGATCCCCACAACACAATATGGGTAGAAATGTGGGTGTAAGCCAAACCGTGGTAGATGTTAATCAAATGATCGCGGTATAGAGTATTTCTCAGTTTGAGTATCACAAAGCAAGCACTAGTTAGCTTACTCATGATATATTCTACCTGAGTACCCTACGAGAGACGACTATCCAGGTAGACTCCGAGGAACTTACAAAATGCGTCGCCCAACCCTCTAGTTGGATTGGCCAAGGTGAATTCCACCACGTTGGTCTTGTCCAAGTTCAGAATGAGGCCATTCTGGCACACCATAGTTCCATCTCAGACGTAGCTGTCCCTATATTTGCAGTATGCTCTTCAGCGCTGTTCGAAGTAACGACTATGGTGCTATCGTCTGCATAGTTTATTAAACGCCCACATGTTATATATTTTTTTAGATCGTTGATAAAAATCAGAAAGAGCAGCGGTCCAAGCGTTGATCCCTGGACAACCCCCATATTGATCGAATGGTCTCCCAATCTTGCACCGCCACTGAAAACACAGAACTTTCTGTTCGATAGAAAGGATATTATAAGGTCGCTATAAGTTATCCTACGATTTAAATAACGTCGTACGGGGAGACGGCTACAGAATCGTCATAAAGCGAACGAAACTACAAACACCATACGAGCTTCCAGGAAGAGAAAAAAGAGAAGTGATCAAAAAGCTATTCCCATACGCGAGGAAAAAATCCCAAATGACTCAAAAAAGGTAATGTAAGCTCCATTGTTTACCGATTCGGAATTGAGAAGTGCTATGATAGGATTAAAGACAGGAAAAGCTCCCGGACTAGACGGCATAGCTTCGAAGGCATGGAAAGAGACCTATAGGTCCAATGGTAGATTACTACTGGATGTGCCGAATGAACTGCTAAAAACTCAAACATTCCCCTAGGGATTGGGAAAATCGCCAAAGTGATCCTAATACCAAAGGAAGTAAGCCAGGCACTCCGAGTTCATACAGAACGATATGCCTGTTAAATACCCTAAGTAAAATCTATGAAGTCTTAGTTAAGAAGAGACTGAAACAGGAAATCGACGAAAAGAAAGCATTAGCCGAGCACCAATTTGCCTTCAAGCAGGGTAGGTCGACGATTCAGGCAATGAGAGTAATCAAAGAGGTGGTTGTTAATCAGGGATACAAGTGGAATTGTGTTGATAACGCTTGACGTGAGAAATGCCTTCAATAAAGTAAACTGAAGCCTGATTATAGGAGCACTGGAAAGTAGAAGGGTGTCCACCTACCTGATAAAATGCTACATCGGAGTATCTAAAAGGAAAGTACGTTTAAACCTCGGAGGGTTACAGACACGAAGTAGGAGTCGGGGTTCCGCAAGGCTCCGTATTAGGCCTCGTGTTATAGAATATTCTTTACAACGATGTACTTGAGTTGGAACTCAAAGGCCGAGCAACTATTATTGGTTTCGCTGACGATCTAGCGCTAATAGTAACGGCGGAAAACAAACACACACTAATGATAAATATCAACGAAAATCTTAGACGCATTGCCGGTTTGATTTCCTCTAGTGAACTACTGCAGTTTAGTAGGAATCATATTCGCATCGCAACAGATCTCCTCACAGGGCACTGCACACTGAAGGGACACCTACAGTGAATTAAGATCAACACATGAGATACCAACCGCAGACTGTGTAATAGGATAACAGAGAACGCTTACCACATTCTGTGTGAATGCGAAGCTCTGGACGCGAAAAGACAGGCGATTTTAGGCAAACCAAAAACCTGTACAGATGGGTGCAGGGTACTAGGATACTGGAATGGCCGATATAATTTAACGGGTAAGAAAAATGGGAGACGAAATACAAAAAGCGAAGAGGCTGCATTGTTTCCGGAGACTTCAGGTCCGACGGCTCCCACAAAAAATAACAATATGTAAGCTTACGACAAGCTTTTCACTTGTCTCGACTTTGAATTGTCGACGACAAGTTAACAGTGTGAACATTGAGCCAAGGTTGCTGTAGCATTTACGGCAATAAGATTTACATATCCTCCTCAATGAAAATGTTGTGACAAGGTTATTCATTTGCGGTGGCCTCGTATATCTTGGGAGTAATTCGGCCTCAATCGTTCATCGAATGAGTCTATTGATTTGTTTTCCTTTAATCGTCATCCTGTCAACGACTCCCATTATTAATTTGTTGTGTGCCATTGTTGTTGGTCCCAAAATATCTAGATTTCATGATCTTAACCAAACCGCGTACAAATAAATCAAACGGAGACGTGGGCCATATCCTTTATAAAAATACATGAAGGTACTATATCTAATGGTTATCTTTTTTGATGGCAACTTTGATTGCAGTTGTAAGTTAACAAATTACGGTAAATACAGCCATTCCGTTGCCTATTTTACGACAAATGAAATCTTAACAAACAAATATTACATACAAACCGTTATTGATAATAGGCGATAACCCTGTATAGCGTTTCAAGCCACCGTTCACGACACTAATAAAAAAGCGATATCTATCAATCTACGCCGTATACACCGACAAGCCAAAGGAAGCAAACACAACACAAATCGACATGTATTTCGAAAATCGTTCACGTGACAAGTGATTTTCAACAAACAAAATTTCGACTGGACATAAGACGACACCGATAAACATCTAAACCTTGATGAACAATTACATTTCACACGCCGAAGGCCAAATCACGCTTTTCGTTCGTGTCGCTCGAATAATTGATAAAGGCATAATGGTGTGTCGAAATTCCCAATGCGGTGTCCTGTTCTATACACAATATTTTCTCCAAATAAATTATTGAAGGTACGTGTCACGGAAAAAAAAAGTTAGTTTTTACTCTATACTTCAGTGTTCGAATAAAAAGATTATTTCCGAACTGTGTATGTATTTAATGAATTATGAGTAATTTCAGTTCATATCTCTTTGTTATTTGTGTACATCATGATCCTCCGTCCATGGAAATATAAAACTTCTAGTTGTGCTTTTGTTTCAAATATATAATAAAAGAGTGAGTAATTTTTTTCACGTTCCAACATAATGTATTTTACTTTCGTTTCAAACGATCGTATTCTTATACCTTGGAAGTAAAAACGGGCGGAAATATTGGTGGATGCACCGGTTTTACCCTGTTAAATTTAACATATTTAAGAGCTTTCCGAAGCAAGTGCAGTAGTAACACAAAGAAAAAGACTATTTATTAAAATAAACGTTGTACAGCTCTAGCAAAATATTGCAGGCACTCTAGATTTTGTGGGAATAGTCGCAGTATAATAAACAATAAAAAAACTAGTAGCCCAAACATACTATAGATGCTAATTTATTGAAGAATCAGGAAAATTTGTTGCAATCATTTTGTGGGGATACTCAGTGTAATCCCAATCAGCACTTTTTCGAATTTTTTGGTAATAGCGAAAACTATTTCATACGCCAAAGACGGTGGTGAAATAAAGAACGAAAAGAAGAACTACTTGACGAATAATAATAATAATAATAATAAAGCAGAACAGATTGCTACCAAGAGCCGCTAGACCACCCAGGCTGTATGGAATACCAAAAATACATAAAGAAGGAGTGCCATTAAGACCGATTGCAAGCAACATTGGATCACCGACCTACGATTTGTCGAAATATTTAGCTAACTTACTAAAGCCATATACCGGACAAACTGCAACGTATGTGAAGAATTCGAAATACTTCGTGGATATTTTGTCTACGCTAAAGACTGAACTTACAGACATTTTAGTAAGTTTCGACATTATATCACTATTCACTAACATACCCACGGAGGACGCACTGGCTTTACTTCCAGAACTTGGACTACAAGAAGACATCATTGAATTAGTGAAACTGTGCTTATCCACGACATGCTTTTTGTATGAAGGAAAATACTGCGAGCAGAGGAACGGAACAGCAATGGGAAGCCCTTTATTACCAGTAATAGCTAACTTGTTTATGGAAGCATTTGAAGAAGAAGCCCTAAGTTCCAGCGATATGAAACCCAAGTGTAGGCTGCTATATGTCGACGATACTTTTGTAATATGGCAACACGGAGAAGAAAAACTACAACAGTTCTTGGAACACATAAACTCACAGCACCCAGCCATCAAGTTCACCATGGAGAAAGAACAAAATGGAAATCTCCCTTTCCTGGATGTTATGGTCAAGAAAACAAAAGAGGGAATGCTACAGCACGCAGTATTTAGAAAGAAGAAGCACACCGCTAGATATCTGCATGCAAGATCTCACCATCATCCGATGCAGAAGAAGACATTAATACAAACATTGCTATCCAGAGCCGAAACCATCTGTGACGAACAACATTTTACCAGTGAAAAGATACATTTGGAGAAAGCACTAAAGAAAAATGGTTACACTGACATCGACATAAGGAGAGCCACTAAGAAGAAGACGACACTGGAGAAAACTACAGAACCACGAAAAGGGATGGCGTGTTTACCTTGCATAGCAGGAGTCACCGAAAAAGTAGGCCGAATTTTGAAGAAACGTAACGTACAAGTACGCTTCGGGACTGCAACGTCGATCCAGCAGTATCTACCAACCGCAAAGGATAAGATACCCAAGGGGCGCACAGAAGGTATCTACAAGATAACATGCCAATGCGGACAGTGCTACGTCGGACAAACAGGAAGACCCATCGACATAAGAATAAAAGAACACGAGAGGGGACGCAAGATTAAGAAGGACCGAGCAATCAGCGGTGGCAGAACACATGCACGACACCGGACACAAAATGGATTCAAGAATGTAAAAAGTAATAACTACCACCAAGACTACGGAAAAAGACTCATCAGAGAAGCCATAGAAATAGAGAAGAATAAAACCGTTAACAGAGAAGAAGGGTACCACCTTAGCAACACGTGGAAGAGCCTACTACGAACCGTCACGGTCAATGGAGCGGAAACTACAACGGTTGGATGCACCAGGGGCGTATATAAGAAGAATGTCGGACCATGGAGAATCGGTTCAGTTATCCTGAAGAAAGCTGTCTGTTATGAACAGCGAAACGTCGAGTGAAAGTTTTGAACACACGGCGAAACCGCAAGAAGCTGTTGTTATATGTTAACACCGGCCGTGAAAGCCTACGCAGTGTTAATTGAGCACCTTTTAAATTGAATTCAAACTTTTATATACCTTTTGTTTGAATATGTGTGACATTGCTGCTTGTGAAAGCAACCATTTCACTTATAATGGTTATAATAATTTTATTTTTCCTTTGTGAGAATTAATTTTCTATATATTAAGCTGTTTCATTATTAAAGTAACAATATAGTTAGTTAAGTACAAATGACTGAAATGAACATACATGTATGAATCTTTATTCTTCTCTAGCGATTACAATTCATCCCTCTTCGTTGCTCATTTATGGATTGCTCACATCTATATGAACACTTAAAAAATCGTTGCCTTATGATGGACACTCGTTTACAGCACTACTTATAATAAAGAATCTTCACCGATGGGGACATAAATTTTAACAATTTTCATTTTGGGATCTTTATCTATGGTCTGGTAGTGCAATAAAAGAATTGGAAAACGACGCATTGGAAATCATTATACACAAGCTAATACATAATTTGTAACCCAATACTCATAATAATCCATGTACCCTAAGATAGCAGATCCCATCTTCAACTACAACTGGACACAAGTATACTTAACATTTCCACATGATCATTTCCAGGTATAATTATTCTGAAACGCAGTTTCGAACAGTAAAACCAAAAGGGATGGAACTGGAATTGTAAATTACAGCGTAATTAGAGCTCATCCGGGATGCGCCAGGTCTTTGTCTTCATCGCCCACAACACCCTCACAAAGAGAGACACACTCCTGGCCATAATGAACTTCGGGCGAATGCGTCGCTATAACTACGCGCAAACAAGTCAGACGTACAGAGCCGTTACCGTGTGCAGCGTCGTGTACGCACCACCTGCTTCATATACCGACGACACTAGTACCACACTAATATTACCACTTTCAACATAGCAGGAAGCTAACTGCCTCAATTCGCTCGAGTGGAAAGTTATGGGTGAAAAGTTAATAGCGGCACTCGTGAAGGGCGGAGACGGGCGGGTCTTCAAGTCTGGAGAACGTGTGGAGGAAAACCTGCACGGCAAGGATATACTAGACGGAAACAGTAGTGAGAACGCATTTTTTTTCTTTCATTAATTGTTGAAAGGCTTTGCAGGGGAGGAAGACGTCAATATGCATTGCGGTGTTGCATTTCCATTCATGAGGAATTTTCACGGCAAACAGTTTAGAATTTCTTACTTTTATATCACTCTATGGAGACAACTACATTAATTCTTAGTATAGTAAAAAATAAAACATTACAAAATGAAACGTTGAAATATAGACGATCATACAACAATTTTCTATGTATGATTAACTGTGTTTCAGCGGGTTGTATACAGCTTTATTAAACTGAGTATAAACAAATATTAAACGTATGCAATGGCGGATGTGTGTATGTATTCCTAAATAAAGAAATTCTAAGCAATTCGGGAAGAGTAAAGAATCCATAGGCAATGTAAGCGAAATATCAAGTTAGCTCCACAATTATACAGCCTAATACTTTTTGATATGAGTTTTTTAGTGAAAATGATTTCGTGCAGGACGAAGGAAGTCACCATACCACACTATAGCGTTCAGATAGTGTGCTTTAAGAACTTGCAAGTTTTGAAGTAATAAATATTTAATAAGTTTATGTCACTCATGGTTGCCAGTTTCTATTACTTCAAATAGGTCATGTCCATGTCATTCTCAGTTTGTGCTGCAAAAGAACTTTAATTTCCACTATCCATCAGTTTTTAAAAATATCGCATATTACACTTTCGTTTGCGTGGTACTCCTACAGTACTATCACAAAATTTATAGCTTTCCAGCATACTTGTATGGAATAATTTGATGCGCCAGCTTGTTCATACGGTCATTTAACTAGTGAAGCTAAAGTATTTGAATTTTAAGTATTAAAAACATGAGGTACAGGCTCAAGATTTATTTGTCACCATTAACAGCTGTTGTTTCCATTTTACAGTGCGATAATTATCAGGTCTACCTCATAATTAATGTTTTACCAAGAAAAAATGAATTTGTGAATTTCAAATTTAGATTTCTGCTTTAAATAATGATGTCATGTACCGCTGTAGAGCGACTGGTGTACTAGATCCCTGATGTCGAAAAAAGAAAAGAAAATAAAGTTAAACCGTACACTTTGGCTCTTACAGTGGCATCCGGAGCATTTAATTTCATCCAGGCCTTGGCCTAGACAATGAACTTCTATGGAACAAACATGAACTTGAAGTAACCAACAAGGCCAAAAGAGCTCTGATGGTGATACTGCTTTGGATGTATACAGCGATAAGTGAGGACCGCATTCATCGCTTATGCATCAGTAGCTTGGGGCAAAGAACTAATCTGGCCATCGCGAAAATTAACCTCTCGAAAGTGCAAAGACTACCATGTGTATGCATAACGGGGCTGTAAGAACCTGTCCAACAGCAGGTATCGAAGTAGTACTGGATCTTACCCCTCTCCATAGTAGTAGAGGGCGTAGCAAAAAGAACCACATTCAGAAGAGTCAAGGAAGGAACGATTAGGCATAGGCCTCAATCTTCTGACGTTGATCAAACCTGGGACATGCCCCGGGATGATATGTTAAAAAAATTCAGCTTTGTGAAGGAATTCATCATAAAGTTCAGTAACAGGAGCGAGTGGGATCATAATACCATCTTGAACTTGGATAGAAATGCCATCAAATGGTACACTCCAAAACGACAGAGAGAACTGGAATAGGAATACACCGGCCTAGAACCACATATTTCGAAAGTTTGGGAAAATATCCAAGTATATTTCAGGCGGAAATACACGCTATTGAAATGTTTTCAGTTTAATATTAATAGAAATTATCGGACGCAGGAGATTATCATCATGTCTGACAGTCGAGGAACCATACAGGGGCTGAGCTCACATGAAATCAGTTCCGATATGGTCTGGAAATGCCTAGAGAAAATAAATAAGCTGGGTAAAAGGAATAAAGTAACCCTCCTCACCCCTCACACAGGAGTGGAGGGAAACGAAATAACGGATAATCTCGCAAAAAAAGGGGCTGGAATACCTTTTGTAGGGCCTGAACCCTTTTGCGAGTTAAGTAGCAGTATAATACTGAAGAAACTGAAAATAGAAATGGAGCAGAAAAAAAACAATTACTGGAAAAAATCTCCAGGGAATGAGGCAAAGTAAAATTCTTCTGGGAACTTATAACCAGAGGAGGTTTACAGAATGCATCAACCTGAGTAATGTTCGCATATTAACAGGAATACTTTCAGGCCATTGTAGACTGAAAGAACACCTGAGTAAGCTTGGATTGGAATCTGAACATAGATTTTGTGGGGAACAGCATGAAACACCCATCCATCTCCTCTCAAACTGTGTAGCACAATGCAACTCGAGGGCGTTGCATCTAGGAGCATGTCAAATCGAACAGGGAGACTTACCTAGGCTGGGGCCCTCTGATATCCTACACTTTCTGAAAGGAATAGGATTGGAAGGCCAGCTGTAAAGCAACGAGAATGGGAGACACAACAGATCTTTTAGATCGCAGTGTAACATCACTCTTCCATTTATATACATACATACACATATTTAATTTCATTGTAAATTTGGCACTGACAATAAGAGTAATAAGCAAAAGCGATATCAGTATGAAATCAAACATAGGAATTGGTTACTTTTTGTAATAATTGGACGTGTATGTGGTTGATCGTGATAATTTTAAACTAACTAGACTTAATATACTTCTTGCAATAATAGTAATAATTATACAATGATGTGTAGAAGGTAAAGTAGCACAAAAACTGCTGTTCGACTCGATCAATCCTGTAATTGTAAAAAACACATGCTACTAGTTTCGGCCTAGGCCATCATCAGGCTTGTTGTGTTATTTCTGTAAAATCCAGATATGAAAATTGTCAAAATTTTGTGTGTTATATTTAATAAAATGTATTTTATTTATATAACTACGAAATTTTGTGACTCTTTGAATGAATGTTTCAAACTTCAAGGTAGAGAGAATGAGAGAATTTTACTTTCTGCACATCACATACATCCATCCAAAGACGTAATGAATCTAATTATATAATGGCATTACCAAACCTCAAAA
Source organism: Protaetia brevitarsis (assembly GCA_004143645.1). Taxonomy (NCBI): domain Eukaryota; kingdom Metazoa; phylum Arthropoda; class Insecta; order Coleoptera; family Scarabaeidae; genus Protaetia; species Protaetia brevitarsis. Next base: position 96,531 of record RXPK01000151.1, on the reverse strand, counting down.
AAAAAAAAAAAATAACTCTGTGGTTTACCTTACACCTTTTTCTAAACAAAAAAAAAATGATAGAGGAAGTTATAGCTGTAAACACTCTTTCGATGACTTTCCAGCAATTTCTTACATGTAGCTTGAATGAAAGAATTGTTTGCTTTAGAGGAGCGCTGTGAACCGTGTTATAGTGTTATTTTTTACTTCTTTAACTCTTTAGAAACACCGAAAAAAAATAAGTATGACAATAAACATCTTACTTACACGTTAAAATAAATGTCCTTTTAACAACAATGTAGCAAGTATTGATGTCAAACAATAATTGTGTCTTTTGTGATACTGTTTGATGAACTGATGAAGTGTAACACTGTTCTTACTATCCACAGGAACATCGTGCGCTTAGCTATATTTCTACATTTATTTTTGATGTTATGTACACCAACTTAAATGAAATGTGGTTGATGGTCTAGTGAGACTAACTACTACTAGAGACAGTAACGGTCTTATTCATAAAAAGTTACGAAGGCCTTATAAAGCCATTATAACATTGTGTGGAAAAAACGTCATTCATAAACGTTTAATAGCGCCTACAGAACTGATACAAGGGTCTTCTAAATACACATAAGTTACAAGAGCCTCGAGTCTACTTTAAACCAATTTTAACATTCCGAGTGCTCCCGAACGGTCGCTTTTAGACGATACGACTTGCTTTGATTTGTTTGTGAAAAGGGGTTTCAGGTTATGTATTATGTAGGAACCGAATACGGCTATTAGCGATCATTATTAACGTTTACCGATTCAAAGAGTACAGATACCATTAAAGCTGAAAACAAGGTAAATGTCAAATATAAATCACTACTTAGTAAAATATTACATCAGACATATGTAATCCAAGCAAGCAGACGCACGAAAAATGTTAACAATATTGGCATTTCACATATTTAGAACCATAAAATGTTCATTTCTTTATGTATACAAAAGTTTATCATCTTTAAAGAAGAAATCAAGTGCGCCTTTTTTTTATTTTCCAAGCATTTTGTTTTCTATGTTGTATTGACATATCAGAATATAATAACCTAACTTTTGTTCATTGTTTACATAAAAATCACCTACATAAAATACCATCGCACGCAGTTTTCTTATTTTTATTGGTATTTATGTCCGCGTTTTTATTTTCTATTTCATTGACTCTTGTCCGAATTAAATCTTGAATAAGTACCCAAGATTAGAGACAAAACATAATTGGAAGTGTAAAATATAGTACCAATACTAATAACCTTATTTTCTAACTATGCTCAGTTTTTTTTTTAACTTAAATCCATATTTACAAAACAGAAACACGCGCCCCGCGTTAACGACATTATCTGGGAATCACCGGTTCGGCGCAGGAGTGCGATACTAATGTACTAAATTCCCTATAAACTGTTTATTATCCATATTTTAGTCACCCAATGTTACCTAAATTTCCGGCACCGAAAGTGACGGTCGAGTACCGTGAAAAATCACGAGGCAAGAATTCCAAAATTAACAAAAAAAGGTGATGCACTTCCGCTTTACAAACCTTCGAATAAGTGGGTTGATATTCGGCAATCATGCAAGGTGCCAGCCGGCTCGTCGGCGAAGGAGTGGGTTGGTAGAGACACAAACCCAAGATGGATAAAAATTTCGGCGCCATCTGCTTAGGATTACTTACCCTGTCATGCTCCCAAGATAAGCAGGAATCCACGGTGTAAGTGAATTTCGAGTGGTAAAGCAGTTTGCAAAAAAAAAAAAACTAATACACAAAAAAAATAAAGGGATGGATTTACTGATGAAACAGTTAAACTTTTATTAATAAAATTTGACATAAAATAAAGGGGAAAAATATTGGTGCTATTGACATAAAATTCAAGAAATAAATATGATACTCTGTATCAGTAAACGTTAATAACGACTATAACATATGAATAAAATATTGTAAAAATATTATTATATAACGCAATCAGTTCACACACATTATACAAAGAAAATTCTTAGGCTAAGAGTTAATTTAAATTTATGAAAAGTTTACAGTTACAAACAAAAATAAACTACTAAAATAAAATTAAATATTTGACTCGATTATGCTAGTGGTGAATGAATCACCCTGTATAATACAGGCCGATATTTAATCGGTTGATGTTTTAAATAGTTATATTGAATTGGTTAAATAAGTGAAAATATATAATGACTGAATGATAAGGTAAACAAATATTTATACTAAATTTGAACTATTTTACTGAATTAGCATCAGGTAGCACCCTCCGATCCCTGATATAACATAAATAATTCACAGTACCGTTGAATAAAACATAAAAAACAAAAAAAAACTAAGTGATCGGGGTTGGTTAATTACTAATGAAAGTTTTAAACGCGGACAAAATTTACAAATAAAAAGAAAACGTGCAACTTAGCTTTGGCCTTCGATCAACTGTTACGGGGCATGGCGATCCTCTCCGATCCGAACAGATCGTAGCCTCTGGGCTGACTTGGCAGTAACCGAAACCAGGTGGTCCGGGTAGATTTCGAAGAATGTAGGGTTCTCCGAAGGACTTAAAGAGTCGCAGAAGTCCTCAGCCGCACGTGGGTGTTTAAATTCTCACACAAAACGAAGGTAAAATGACAGAATTCAAAAATAAGGGGTTTATAAAGACCTTTAAAATCACTGAAACCTCAAAATTAGTGATTTAAAAGGAATTACAAGATTTGCTTACCGTTAAATAACGAGGTTTTACAACTAAGAGATGAAATAGACAGAAATGGCGTTGCAGACGCGTGGGTTCTCAAATTATATTCCAATTTATAGGACCCATCAGCCGTGATATTCACGAAAATTCCACACCAAACACAAGCGAAGATACGGCCAATGAATATTTCCTTCCAATAAAATCCACAGATGTGTGAAAATATCCAAAATTTCCAAAGATAGGAAGATGTACTCGTAAGAGCGTGTCTAAAACAACCAACAATGGCCAGCAAGCTGGAAAGAAGGCAATACGTCACGCAACCAATTAAAAGACAGATAAATAAAACAAGAATAAAGACATAGACGTGCCCTCTAACGTCGAAAAGATGTAAACACAGAATAGGGCAGATCCAGATAAAACCACGATCAATCAAACCAATCTATCGTTGCGTGGGAATCGATAATGCCGGCATATCCAAAACAAACAGATCTAGCCTTAAAAAGAAAACGTAAACAAAAATCTGACTTAACATTGGAATTGAAGGGATTTACTAAAATTGAAAGAAATTAAACGAAAATCTAAGACCGTATTAAGTATGAGAAACTATCTGTAAGTAAATGAGAATTAAAAGATACAAATTCTAGCTAGGCCGCACTAACAGGGGAAAGAAAACACAATTTGAAAGCCCAAAAATGAAACGATAATGTTTACGTTGTGAAAATACAAGACGTAGGCGCATCTCTGAAGGTAGAGTACGGAAATAGGAGAAAATAAGGTTACAAAAGCTTGTCGAAAAGACTAGCGGAGAACTAATTCGAGGTATGCGAAGCAAAAGAAACCGTAACACCAACCCTAAAATGCTGTTTACGAATAACCCTAAACCTACAACATTCTTTAAGCTTAAATAGTGTTTTTAATAATAGACGTATAAAACTGTTTTAGTATATTTTTATGAGTAAAACTGTAGCACCTTAAGTTGCTCTATGAGCGTAGGCGTAATAATAACTTCTGGCTTAATTGCATAACTGCAGAAAATGTAATTATTGTGAATCGAAAAAGTTTCTTACCTAATAATGCAGACAAACAGCAATACTATGCAAGTGCATATGATGCCTTTAACACGACCAAATTGGCATGCGTGTTGCAATAATCGAAAAGAAGCTTTGAATGTAACCTTATGTAATACTATATCCACCTTTTACAATTTCGAAAAAGAGGATAGCTTCTTTCACATTTTAACTATACATATTTCCTTAATAATCAATACAGTGGACTGGGTTTATGTGATAAGATAAAGTATAATAATTGATTCTTTTTGGCAGCTTGTTCTGTTAGCATTCATGATTACGTATTTGTGGAGCAACAAGGAATGAACTTAATTCAATTTTACCAAACTTTACCCCTTATATTGCGCCATACGTGTGCATTGATAACACCGAACTCATCGCCATCAAACACTTACCCGTCCGCGGATTATTACCATGTGTTCCGACACCGTCACGAGATATTCGTAACGGGTTTTAAATGCGAAGTTAGAAGCACTTTAAGTGACATTTAACGAGGTGAGGAGTAGTAGCAAGTTACGACGATTCCGTCGCGTTGATCTCTTTGGGCCGTCGTGTCTCAGCGCGTCCGCCAGTTCCGGCGGGAACTAACTTTCGCATTAAGAGGTTCCAGGGGCCGCAGGAGACGCAGGGAGGACCGTATTATGCGGTCTCCGACGTCCCACGTAAGTATTACATATGGCGCTAGTCGGATAAATTGGCAAAGTTTGCATATTACGCGGGTCTTGACTGGAGAATATTTCAGAACTTCTAGCTTGCCCGCTCCTAAAGCGAGCAGGCAACATTGTATCGGACGGCTGCGGAGTGCCGCCTGTGTGTACCTAGCTGGAGATAAACAGAGAGTCAGACAAACATGTAACAGGCTAATGCGCATTATGCATACCGCTAACACGTAGTACGAAACTGTGTGAGGGTGTTGAATACCTGAGAGATGCGAGACGCTTCGGAATGTTCCGAGCTCTATACCACTGACAATGACTCGTTTTATAGTTGAAGTTACATAATCAATTTCCCTACCGGTATACAGTGCGGCAGCGGGTTTCTCTTGAGTTAGAAAATTAATTTATGTGGAATAATAATCGTAAATATAACGACAATTGCAGTTTGTAGCATTCCATTTTGAGATTACTTCTAATATGATTAAAAGGTAGAATTGGCGTATATGAAGTGATTATTCCGTCGTATGTACGTATTTGCAGTACATGCGCAAAACATTACCTCATAAATGTGATATAAAGTGAAACACGGTTTCTCTGCGACAACTAAAACCTTATTTTTCAAGAAAAAAGACCAGCCACTACAATTGACTAGAGCGAGATTCGAACCCCGAATGGTCCAGACCTTAAGTCAGGCTTTAAGGAACTCGCGAATCACTCATCATTTAGATTATATCAGCACGCAGATCGTTTATCACAAAATCTCGTAACATAAATAACAACCAAGAATGCGATAAGAAGATTTCCATAGGGAATCTACGAGAGAAATGTATGCAAAGCATGCTAAATGTCTTTATTCAATAATAAATATGCCCATTTAAACGTCAATTTCGTAGAACGCTTTTGTGTGGAAACATACCACTTAGACTCTTATCATTAGAGTTTTTGAAAATTATTTACGTAGCACGCCTTTCTAGCGCTTATGGAAAAAGTGCAGCGTCGTCCTGCAATGTATGAAAAATTTTCTCAAAATAAGCAGACACTATTGGATATTTTCTTCCTGCGAAGAGATCTGATTGTATATGAATTTGATTGATGGCATTATAGGAAGAGGGATGCTATTTTGGTGGAATGAGCACCAACAGATCCCTCTTAGACATGGTCGAATATAAAGTGATTATTTGGAAATTCTATAGTTAATGCCAAGAACTTGGATCAGATACATTTTCCACGTTTGTCACTTATAACAGTTTATATAACACGATGAATGGTTTTGAATTTTAGTGCTTTATAAATTAGTGAATAACTTGTTTAATAGTCCTAGCCTCATCGCTTCATTGAACTTTACTATACCGAGATTGAATTCTCGAATATCTGGTACATTTTACTGCGAAATTCAGAGAACTAATATTGGATTAATTCACTATTTACGATCCACCTCACATATAATAATACTGTCAATGATATTGATATATTTCATCAGAGTCTGCGGCTATATAAATCATCTGTTGTCCACCGTTACAGCACTTTATTACTTTAAATTTTTTTCCAATTTTTCGCTCTACCTTTTTTGACCTTTTCATATTTCGATCTTTTTTTATTTTCTCTATTGTATTGATTTATTACTTTTGAACTAAATATTAATTATATATAAATTTGTATTAGACGTATAGTAAAGGAACTAGATTGCAGGAAATGTGATAAAAGCAAAATGGAGGCGAAATATCAGGAAATCGAGTAATAATGAACTGGCTAATAAATAATCGTTATGCGATGTAGTACCACAGAAAAAAATAAATTAATTCTGAATTCATAGGAAATTAAATAACTATGTAAACTGGTGACTAACAGGCTTTTTGACCAATTTTATTTGATGTTGTCTGGTTTAAGATATTCATATTTATAGGCATTTCCTGCATTTTTTTATCGATTAGTCAGTTAGTTGTACAGTGGATTTTGTTTGAAATTTGAATTTATAAGAATAAGTATTTGGTCAGATCAAATTATAATTAAGTAATGATCAAAATAGATTAAGTTTGCTAAGAATATAATAAAGCAATATATACATTAATTTGTTTCCACAGAACAAATGCCCGCAATACTATTTATATACTTAATGTAGCACGAAATATAACAATATATTCTCATCATTTTTATATATTACTTTATTTAATAATCACTAACTTTATTTACCTTTATAATTACAACATCAATTAATAGTGGACTTGTTGGCTGTTTTTTATTGAACCATTTCATCATCGACTTTTCGACACATCAGCTGTTTTTTTCGAGATATATGACAATTTCAAGGTTTATACTTTAAATGGTATTTTAATTTTACATATTTCAAAAAACAACTTTATCTTGTTAATCAATTAACAAATTTCAATTTGCTAAACGACAAAAGACATTATTATACATATAAAACAATTACAAAACGATGGCGGCCATTATAATATTTAACCCCAAAATGAAAATAATCGTAAACAGTATATGAAATATTCTTTACTCGTTTAAAATCGATTCAAAACTAATTAATAATTTTAATACCTGGCGTTAAATTCTAGGAGCAGCTAACGAAATCTTTTATTCACGTGGTCAGAAGGAGAATGTCATAATTTAAACTTTCAACAGATCTGGGCTTCGACTGTTTATCGATGATCAGTCAACTAACCAAAGTTCAAAACAGGGACTGAAGCGGATACTAAACACTAGCGTTGCGAACGAAGCTTTCGCCGTCATTCACCGCAGATCCTTCGTATCATAGCAGGACTTCAAGCAGTATATTTCATTCTTTACCTGAGTGAATGAAGCGTTGTGCATGAAGCAAATTTCTCATATTGCCTTCACGCGTGAATATGCAGTGTGAACCGACGAAAGAGTGAAACGAGACTTATTCTCAAGTGACTATATGCATTGCGCACGCACTACCTAATATCTACCACGAATGACGGTGAAGGCATCGTCACCTACACCATGCATTCACGCCGTGAAGGCAATTTTGAGAATAGGCTTCACTTCATTCGTTCGCTTCACATTGCAATATTCACACACAGCTATACATATGAATGAAAGCTACGTTCATCACAACACTACTAAACACCCTCATTCTGCTTAGACGGAGGGGAATACACAATATATTACTAAAAATATAACACCCTGAAGAAAGATTAGTTTCTCGGATCAGAAAATACAAAACATCAGGTAAGTTTGAATTAACAATCAGATACAGTTAATACCTAACTTTTGTAATATTTGTAGATAGTATTTTGATCTAGTGATCTAGCTGATGGCTTATCATAGTGGTTATAAATAACAATTTATATTTGACCAGCATATACAAGCAGGCTTGCACGTTAAATTCCGACGAATTCCTTACTTTGCAATTAAAATTGGTTTAAATGAGTGCTAAATTAAGTACTGCTGTAGTTTAGTTTACCCCCGTTACCGCTGAGTGTATTTTTTATTGCCTAGTTTCATTGTCATGATTTTTCCGTTTTGCTGAATCATTGTACCCAGAGAATTTTCACAAATTTAGTTTTATTTTTGTAATTTGTAGTTTAAGAGTTGATTGTATGATTTAGTTTGTTTAGTGTTAAGTTTTTTTAATTAATTTCTTTCATTTTTGTGTTAGCGGTTGCTAGTTCGTTTTAACGCGGATTCTACTAGATTTTGTCGGTAATTTGTGCGTTTGCCTTGTTCGTATTGTTACACGGCTGCGTTGTAGAGTTTTGTCAGGCAGTTCCTTGGTTGACTTTAACGTGAGTAGATGTATTTCTAAATCTTTGCTGCCATTTTGTAATTCTTGAGATTTTGAGATTTGATTTCTGTGAATATTTTGTCCATCAAGGAATTCGCTTTATAATAATTGTTATTATATTGATGTGTGCATCACCTCGGTGGGTGAACAGAAGCATTGTTCTTGCATTTAGTTTTCATTTTTGTAAATTTCTAGTGTTTGTCCACGAACTTATTTTATTTTGTTGAAACCACGTGGTTTGAAATTGAAAGATATTGGATTTTCTTCCTGAACAACCAAATCTTTTGGTGTGTATAGGAAATAGCATTGTCCTATTGTAATTTAGAATCAAGTGCAGTTTATTTTAGGCCAGAACCTTCAGTTCACGGTTTTTTCTGTATCTTCGTAATTTAACCCTTTTATAAAAAATAAATTTTGATTGTTAATTATCTTCCTTGGGTTAAAAATTCTTTTCTTTTATTTTATATAGAACCTTTTCAATTTTTGGGGTAATTAAGAAAGTCAGTTTTCTTTCACTCACAATTTACTTTTCGTGGTTAGATTCAAGTTTTAATTCGCGAGGGTAACTCTGAGGTTAATTGTTCTTTTGCGCCCTTTTAAAATTTTTATCCGTTGAGCTAGCTAATTTAATTTTTTTTTTCACTTTTAAAATTCATTTTGCATTTTCAAGTCAATCAGTACACAGCAGTACGTTAGTTTAAATAATGTCTAAGAAGAAAATATATAGTATTAAATATGATCAACTCAATAATGAAAACGGCTTATATTTGTGTATATAGGTAGAATATTTCTATGTCATGAAAATGGTCCTAGTATGGGTCAAGAAAGCTTGTAAGAAAGTTCTGATTTAATAGTAATAGAGTTTCAAATACGGAATTGAAACTAATGCCATTCCGAGGGCATGAAACTTATTACTACTGTCATTCCTGTTTATCATTCACCACTGTACATAAATTCTCTTTGTGTCTTATGTTCATTTAGGATACAAGAGATACACACACCGCGAACAAAGTTACTTAATAAACTTTTTGTAATATTACGTATCTCCGCTCTAGTGCAGTCGTCTTTCAACCACTGGCATTATACCTGCTACTTTTATGAATATCAGTGCAATTAGTTCGGGTGTGTAGAACTACTGACGGCGAGAATATCTCACCCCCGTCGTCGTGTTTTCGTTCTAATTAAAGTAAGGAAAAAAAGGGAAAAATAAGAGAAAATAATATTCCATGAACCCGACCTGGACTAGCGTGATCTCACAACAGACCCGAACTAAATAAAAATAAAAGCGCAGCGGCGGATTCATAACTTATAATAAAAACGCGGTGTTGCCGGTATTCCATTAAAATGCAACTTCCGGGGTGGGTTTTTACAGCATATTACTTCCACCTATTACGTGCGGGTAGGATTACCACCGTCTACACAACCATGCAATAAACACAGACGTATTACGAAAACCACTATCGGAGATGAAAGATATTCAAAGTTAATCAAAAGCCATACTAAGCAATATAAAATTAATGAGTTTGTGTGAACTACAAAATGTCGACTGAGTTTTTTTACGACATGTTGCCTTAACATTGTGTCGAAATCTTATACTATCTCACTAATAGTTGGCGACTTACTGTCAGTCGATAAGATGTAATTTTGTGCTCATTTTTTGTTTATCGTCCCACAATAATAACTTAAAATAAACCATATTGTAGCAGTGTGAGTGAATGCCCCAGGTGCTAAGCAGTGAAATATGCAATAATTAAAATAAGTGGTTGTTTTTTTTACGTTTTTATCCTCAAAACAACAACGGCCAGAAAAAAAAAGGTATAAACGAAAACAAGACGGTCTATAGTCGAATGGAAGAATATGTCGTGCCACATGCCTAGGACGGCTGCGGTCTGTAGTCGAACGGAGGACAAAAGACGTCGGATCACTCTTATACATACTGCCATTATTTTACAAAGCTTATTATCTGCTAATTTAGTGGTGATCATTCTGATTCATTTTACCATTGCTTTAACAAAGTTTAACCGTCAATCTTTGTATTAAGATTGGTAAAGATGAAAGTTTGATCAAAATGTAGGTTGTTAGTGAAGTCATGGTAGAATAAAGAGCTGTTGTTCGAATTTGTTGGCATTATTTCACCAATTATTATCAGCGTGTTTAAATCATCGATTATATTTTTTATAGTATTATTTTAATTTAGCATGATTTAAAATATCAAATGGTGTATATTTTATATTTATTATTGATTTTACGGCAAAAATCATTGTTTATAAAAAGTTCTGTTTGTTGTGTAGATAAATTAACCATCGGAAAATCTAAGATTAAATGTACAGAACATCCACAAATTAAGATAACATGAAAATGCTTCAACAGAAGAGTATCATTTACTGCATTTTAGAGTTTACTGTTAACAGAAAAAGTTCGTTAACAACATGGAATTAGTTAAAATACAAAATTTTAAGTCTAAAGTTTGAGTATTATGATTGTATATTGGTAAGTTTAATTGAGGTAACGTGTTATCCGGAAATTAATGTAGGTAATCATAATAAAATTAATCTTAGCAATCAAAGGTTGCTGTATTGTCTAATAATATTGAACTGTCAAACGTCATTAATTATAGATTTGTCATTTTTTCTCTGTTGGAGTTGCAAAATGTTAACTATCGAAGAACGTATTTATTTGATGAAATGTTTTGGACTTGGAAACGTATATTATCGATACGCTATAGACATGTTTCACGAAAAATTCCCACACACTGCAGTATCGCGGGAAGCACTGCGCAAACTTGTGCATAAGTTTGATTTAACTGGATCTGTGGTAAATGTTAAGAAACCTAAGAAAAAATACAATGCAGACGATACGGCTACACTTTTGACAGTAGATTCAGTGATAGAAACACCAAAATTATCCTTACGGAAACAATCACAAAGACTGAGTATTGGTAAATCTCATTTGCAGAGAATTTTTAAAGAAAACAAGGTTCGGCCGTTTAAACCACAATTCCGACATACACTTGAAAATGGAGATGAAGAGAAGCGATTGGATTTTTGTTTATGGGTTGGTGAGAATTATCTCGTAGATATACGTTTCCATAGAATGATATTTTTTACTGATGAAGCAACCTTTTGCACGAATGGTCACGTTTCATCACAAAACAGTCGCTATTGGGCTTTTTATAATCCAAACTACGTCATTCAAAAACGAAGTCAACGTTATAAAAGAGTAAAGGTTTGGTGCGGATTTTTTGCGATCGAATCGTTGGACCATATTTTATTGACGAGAATTTGAATTAACACGTTTATGTGCGTCTTTTAGGAACTTTTCTATTACCGTTTCTAGATAATTTACCGCTAGAAATGCGGCGTAACATTTTCTGGCAACAAGACGGATGTCCTGCTCCTACGACGCTTTTGGTACTGCAGTGGTTGACAGATCAGTTCGGAGAAAGATGAATGGGAAGATTTGATCCAATAAGTTTTCCTTTAGATCACCTGACTCTATACCTCTTGATTTTTTTTTGTGGAGTATTTTAAAGCAAAAAGTTTACGCAAATGACCTGCCGCATGATCGGGAAATACTAAAAGCACGAATACAGGATGTGGTGAATGAGATAAATGTACCACAAACCATACTCAAAGTCTATGGTGAATTTATTACAAGGGCGGAGACATGTGTGGAAGTGGAAGGTGCCCTTGTAGAGTAATTTTTGTTGACTTTATTTAATTGAAATTTTGTACATAAACTACAAAACATGCAATAAATGATACTCTTTTGTTGAAGCATTTTCATGTTATCTTAATTTGTGGACATCCTGTACATTTAATCTTAGATTTTCCGATGATTAATTTATCTACTCATCAAATAGAACTTTTTATAAATTACTTTTGTCGTAAAATCTATAATAAAGATTTTTTTCCTCTTGTCAACTCCATCCGGGGACACACGGTATATTATGTAACATTCTTCTAGTTTTTTTGTTTTAATTGATAAATGTAGTAAGCACAAAATTTATATTTCAATATGACGTGCAATAATAAAATTACAATTGTAAAAAAAGCTATTGTCAAAGAAATCTGCAGAATCCATAGAAGACAACGGAAATAACCTACTAACCAATTCCGATAAAGATATTACTAGAAAAACTACTCGGAAAATGTTACCAAATCGCGATAGATCACGTGTGTGTATTTAATAAGCATATGTATGCAAACGCTAGTAGATGAAGGTTTTTTCAAGAAAGAAAAAGGAAGCCCTGGATTTTGTCTACTGAGAAAAAAAATGTCAAATGTTAAATGTTACGTCAATACAAAGTTAAATTATGTATAAACAACAATAAATATGGTCAATAATAAATGATTATATACCTATAAATACCGTAGTATTCAAGTAACCTCCAGAAGGTATTGGCAACGCTAATATTTTATGGGTTTTATTAATCAAATTTATTGGTGTTTATCCACAAATCACCATTCCGTTGGCTTAACACAAATTTTTCTCAGTGTAAGATTGTGAAGGCCTGAATGTGGATAAGTGCTTTACACTGAGAATCGAAAAGCAAAAGAATAGTTGCTCTCAATGGTAATACATTAAATTAAGAAGACAAGCTTATAAAAATCATTCGAGGCATTCGTCGTTGGCCATTATGTTGACATTAAAAAGTATTTCCGCATCCACAATATTTTGAATTTTATTATTCTAGTTTATAGCGGGGTGAGGCATACAATAATCGCACTCCACTAGAAAAACATAGTCTTTCAACAAGAGGCATACACAAATGAAATCAATCAGAGGGCTTATGAAAATAATTGGATCTACTGAGGGCACTAGTAAACCCCATGATACAATCAAGACTGGTTTGAGAATGTATTCGAAAATTGAATAGTCTGACATACCACAATAAAGTTACTTTGCTGCGGGTGCCCGGACATTCAGCTATCAAAGGAAACGAAAAAGCCGATGAGTTAACAAGAAAGCAATCATCTGCTTCATACATAGGCGCAGAACCTGTTCGCACCACGAGAGCAGGTAAGAAGTTGGGTTAAAGAGAAATACAAAGAACATTGGAATAGTATGACCAGACAAATTCAAATTCATTCAGAGAAGGCTAGTTCTTCAGCATGCAGCTTAGTAGGAATTGTCTTCGTATGGTAGTAGGTCTCCTAATAGAACATTGTGGCCTGAAAGGACAGCTGCAGAAAATTGGGATCAACACTGGAGATACCACATGCAGACTATGTAATGAGAGGATGGAGAACACTTACCACATTCTGTGTATCTACCAAAGCTGTGGACGCAAGAAGATAGACAATGTTCGGCAAGCCAAAAATGAACCCAAAGGATTGCTCCGATCAAGAATCAAAAAGCTGTACAGATTAGTGCAGCGTACTAGGATCTTACAACGGCTGGTATAATTTAATATTTCACAGTGTACGATTGTGAAGCTCTGGATGTGGATAAGAGCTTTGCACTGAGCTTGGAATATCGAAAAGCAAAAGCACAGTTGTTCTCAATGATAATATATCAAATTGAGAAGACAAGTTTCCAAAGCGTATTGTAGGAATCATCAACTTCATTAAGATACTCATCTTTGGCCATTATTTTGACGTTAAAGACTATTTCCCTTTGCTTCCAGAAGCTTCCTAAGTAGCTTCTAAGGTAAACTTTGTTATAGCTGAATGCGGGGTGTCGACTAGTGCGAGGGTCTGCGAGTTCGAAGCTCGCTCTATTACACTGTTGAAAATATTATCGGTGTTGGCGTTAATTTTGCGCTAGTCAAAAATATTTTAGGTGTGATTTTTACAAACTTTGCCAGACGAGCTGACTATGTGTGTTTAATAGAACAGAAATTACTAGAACTTCGAGTGAATTCTTTGTTCAGATATGGGGATTTACTATTTTTCTAGACATTCAGAAGCGTCAACCAATCAAAATTTTTCCCTCGGATAGAAATATAGAAACTCCACCTAATCTAATACGGTATTGCATTATACGCACCAGGTGCATTGCAAGTGTATCTGTTTTCGAGTTTGTTTCTGCGTATTAACATATCCAAACAAACCACCAAACGTGCACTGACCTGCAAAGTGTAACCTTGTGTTATTAAACGTTAATTCCAGTTTACATAAAAAAATTCAACATCTTAAAGATGTATTGGGAACATCTACTTACGTAATTAGTTCAGATTTGAGTCAAATAGCATAAACATTCACTTAATTTTATAATGGTTCCCAAAAAATCATTTTAAAATTGGCACGCTTAGTTGAAACCAAAACTTTTGAATGGGTGAATCATATAAAATTCCGCATTTAATTAGCTTCTCGGACAGTGCATATACCTAGATACATTATAAACTGTGGCTGTTAATAATTGTCGATTTAACCACTTATACCTGAAAAAATATCCAGAAACAGATGAGCAATAACTATATTAAAAAGACGTCGTGTTTAGAAAACGGTGTTAAATCACCCAATAGACTGCATTTATTTAGTTAAACAGCTAGTAAATTTGTCTAGTCTAGATCAAGTAAAATATGACTAGAAGTATTTTATAATTCCACATGTCAGTTGGACAAAATAACTCCTTAGCAATAGACAATACTTGACTATCTTTGCTCGTCAAATTTAAACTCGTATTGTTCTCGACAAAATAACACGAAAAGAGTGTGGACCTCTCCTGACTATTAAATAAGTCCAAAAAGTGTTACATTTTCAACAGTGTAAGATTTGACTCTGCAGGAATGCCTGTCAAGCAATAAGTTGATTAGACTTTATCGTTACCATTAGAATCAAAAATAATAATAAAATAAACTCATATTTTTATTATTTTCTCGTATTTCCGCCGATGAACTTGCTCTAATGATATTGCTATGGTCAAGGTAAATCAAATTGAAAACCACTGTAATTATTTAGGATATTTATTAAGCCCATACTACGCCCTAAATAGACACCTTCATTCTTTCTTCCTTTATTATAGCTTGTGTGGGATAAAAATTGAAAGAGCAAATATGTTTTCCGGTAGTACAAAATTGCTCTTCTTGTCAGCTTTGTAGTGAAACAACCTGTTATGTGGTAAAGAAAGGTCAGACTAGACTCTTACTCCCCCATCAAAAAGTTATCGGCCCAATTAGAGAAACCGGAAAACCCGGTTTTTCAATTCCACCAGGGCAACGCTCCTTTCAATCCTCGAGTAGCGTGTACTACTCCAGATCTAAAGTTGACTAATGGTAACCGAACCGTACATGCACTCCACCGGACTCCCTAACTCGTTACGGATCTCCGGAGCGCCCGGAAACGGCTCTTGAATTATGCGTCCGAGACCTCCGTATAAAACTGTTTGTGTACCCGGCCGGTGTGTGTATGTGTGCCGATATGGCGGCGCCCGTATTAAATCGAGGGAGGCCAGCCGTTCTTAATTAAATTTAGGAATTAATTAGGTCCACAGTTTTCAACTATTTGAGGCCGTAAAGATCGGGTAACTGTCGACGGTGGCGCCCCCCTATCTCACGCTCCTATAGTAGCCGAGGTACAGTATGGAATCGCCGGGTGCAATTTTGGATTGGAGTCGATGGGCAAGCATCGAGCCAGAATAGGAGAGGGTAGAGAAATGGGTTGCTGTAATTAAGTGCGGAGTTAGTAAGCAGTAGCAGTTGATGGTTTGTAATCAAATGTGAGTTTCAATTCGTGACTCCTAGAGTTTAATAGCAGAATTTTGGTAATTCATTCCCGAATATGAAACTAATTACAGATTATAGCGATTTGATTATGAATTAATTTCTTCCTGCATTTGAAAAAGATTTAAATAAAACAGTCAGAGGTTAAATGCAATTACCCAGATTCAGTTTTCATGTAAGTACTAAAGTTGCCCGTAATTTTTGTGGTGGTATAGAGTAAGGAGAAAGAATTTATTGCTCCTTTTTTTCAGAACAAATGTGCGGAATTTATACTTTTAATATAAATATAATATTTTAATTATATTAACTTCTTTCCAACAGGCAAAGGAGCCCAAGTACAGGAAATATATAACCTGGTTAACGTGTGGAATTACTTAAAATATTAACCCCAAAAAGCAAAGGAAAGTAATAAATGAAAGAAATAATAAACAGAACAAACACATATAATATAATAGGTATATTATACTTGCGATTGACGTCTGTGCATATCAAGAAAAGCTTTTCTAATTTCGGTAAATGAGCTACATTTTACAAATTACAAATTAAGTTTAATTTTCTACACATTAATGATATTGGGGCTGTTAATAACACATTTGTTCTACTAGCAGGATAATAGAAGCTTTGCCGATGACGTGCCACTAATCTAGGTATTTTCAAAATATATACGATCTAATGGGAAGCTACAATCAACTATATTATTTAAGATGTTATATAATAGATTAATACACGAAATGGTGCGTCGAGTGCCAAGCAAAGTAAAATTAAATCTCAACAGCATGACATACCTGTAATCTCTCTCAGGATATATACCGTCTAAACAAACATCAGGTATTTTGAAATCTCCTTTGTAGAGCTTTGATGTTTTGTATGTGCACTGCTGTGCTTGGACTACCCGCGTTACCGCTGAGTGTATTTAAGTTGCATAGTTTTGTTGTTTTGATTACTCCGTGCGTTTGATTTCTATGTTTCGAGAATTTTCACAAATTTAGATTTTGTTTTGTATATCTTGGTTAAAGAGTTATTGTATGATTTATTTACTTAAGTGTTAAGTTTTTCTTAAATTAATTACATTCATTTATTTGTCTATTGTTTGAGTGTAGATTTAATGCGGATTCTATTAGATTTTGTCGTTGAGTTGTTTACGACTGCGTTGTACGTTTTTGAGAGAGGGAGTTTTGTAAGAAAAACAGTTGTAGAGTTTTGTTAGGGAGTTCCTTGTTTGACTATTAACGTGAGTAGACGTATTTTTGTATATAGTTTGTTGCCATTTTGTAATTCATTTGATATTGAGATTTAATCCTGTAAAAATATAGCCAATCAAGGAATTCATTTTGTAATAATTGTTAATATATTGAAGTGTGCACTTTATAGATATAAGATTAATTATTATTTTTGTTTGGGAAAATACATTTTAGTTAGTTTTTTTCTATCATTATAGTTTAAAGAGTTAATTTGTCGGTTTTTGTTTTTGCTGTTTCATTTTTAATGATCTATCACCTCGGTTGGGTGAGTGGAAGCATTGTTCTTGCTTTTAGTTTATTTTTGTAATTTTCTAGTAATTGTTCACGCTTAGTTTATTTTAATTTGAAACCACGTAGATTGAAATTTAAGAATTTGTAAAATCTTCCTGAACAAACAAATCTTTTGCTTTGCATAGGAAATAGCATTGTCCTATTTTATTTTTGAGTCAAGTGCAGTTTTTATTTTAGGCCAGAACCTTCAGTTCACGGTTTTTTTCTGCATCTGTAATTTAACCCTTTTTGAAAAATAAATTTGTTGGTTAATTTGCGTGTTTGGGTTAAAAAAATCTGTTCTTTTAAATTTATCTTAAAACTTTTCAATTTTTCGGGTAATTAAGAAAGCCTGATTTCATTGACCCACATTTTCGTGGTTAGATTCAAGTTTTAATCGCGAGGACAACTCTGAGCTTAATATTTTTTTTGCGTTTTTTAAAATTTATCCCTTCAGCTAGCTAGTCATTTTACATTTTCATTTAATTCAGTCAGTACACAGCAGTACGTTATAAATCGGGTACCAGATACTTGAGTCATATTCTAATTTAAATCTGACTAAGGAGTTATATAATGTTACAAGACAGTTTATATCGGTAAAGTCTTTGTAATTTCTATATATAAATCCAGATACCTGATGTGTACTTGCTACAATCCCACTAATGTGTTCCACTAAGGTAATTTGATTATGAAAAGTAATGCCCAGATCTTTTATAATATTACATCGTTGAAGTACAATGTTGGATGCGATGTAGTTATGATTTATAATATTTAGCTTGCGGGTGTAGATCATAACCTTATATTTATCGATGTTCAGTTGCAAGTGATTAGATTCACACCATGAAACTATGGAGTCCACATCTGCTTCAACGATTCAATGTTGCAAAATAGTTTCATGCCGTCTGCATAAAGTAAGGCTTCGTATTACAATGAATAAGTAATGACGTTTATAAACATTGCAAAAAGCAGAGGACCAAGATTGGACCCCTTCGGTACACCTGACGTAGGTAGATATTGCCTTAGATCCAATTACACGGAACTTAACATACTGCATCCTGTCAAGTAGGTATGATTTGCAAATATTCAACAAACCCGGTGCAACTCCCAATCCCTGTAATTTGGTAAGCAGGATGGAGCGATCAATCTGGTCAAAAGCCTTTTGGAAATCAATATAAATCACGTCTATTTGCTCTTGTCTATCTAAGATCTCAGACGCATATTGCGTAAAGCAATATAAGTCCGTAATGGTTGAACGCTTGCTAACAAAACCATGTAGTGCCGTAGAACTATTTTGCAATGAATAGGAGATATTATTATATAAAATAGTTTCAAGTTTTTATTTTTAAATTATAGTGAAATACAATATTCTAACAATTTTACATACTCTAGTAAAAATAAATACAATAATTTGGTTTTAATTTCAATTCTTGACCATGTATATAATATTTAATTTCTTTTTCTCTTGGTTTCAATATTTACGACCTAAAAACCAAGAGAAAAAGAAATTAAATAATCTGGTTGTTTTATTTCTCTCATATATTAGATAAGTATGTGGACCAGTGACCTCTTGCCTGCTAGGTGGTACGAGACACTTGTGGAAGCACGAAATTAACTGTCAAATTAGCTTTTCAGCCGCTTGCTATCAAATCGGTAACTTTCTTACCCAAACAACGCGCCCCCAGAGCGCCTTCTCGGATTGTTTAAAGATGAAAAAATATAATTTTAGTATATCGTTGTAAAACCACGCGAAGCGTGCAATACAAAGAATGTAAAGAAAGAAAATGAAAGGATACTCCTTTATTAAAATACCTAACACTACTTCATTTAAATCATTTAGAGACTTAAATCACAGATACGTATTTTGGAATCATACACTATATAAAACAGTTTATTTTAATTAAAATACGTATTAAAACTTGCTTGGTACATTCGGTAGATTTTGATAATTTAACCACCAGAGTTAATCCAGAGGTCTATCATTCATCGGCCAAACTAATTTAGGAAGAAAACTATAATTTCAAATTTCCTATAATAGACCATAGTGTCAAGTATAAGAGTAAAAAGAATCTCTAGACGATTATTTTTCTGAAATGTAAATTATCTACCATCTGTAGATTCCTTGATTTGGATCTTTTGTGTTAACAATTGTGAAACAACTTGATGCTTTGAATGGAAATGTTTATGTAATCTTTAAATTATATCACAATATGTACACCCTCTTAAATTGCCCACCATTTTGTAAATCTAAAACGCTCTTGGGTATATGGAAGTTTCACCTAAACTTCCCGCAATCCTAATGTATGTGATTTTACTGCTTCCAATTTTATTTTTTGCTAATTTAATTCAATTTCTCCCGAACGTTTAATCTGAATAAAATTACTTTATTGTTTATACTTGCTCTAAAACATCAACGTTTATTTTCGTGCCAACAAAAAACATCTTCGCTCATTTCGGTAAGAGAATTACCTTTTCTATTCGCAGCATTATTACATTCAAGCATCTTCACCCCTTCTGCCGCGTACATTTAGCAATACTTAATTAAACAAACTGCCGTTTGCGTAACCTCCTCTTAAAAGGCTTCCCTATTCTCCCACCCCATCTCCAATCGAGATTTCAATCCTCTTCGCTTCTTATTTTCTCTCCCCACTTCAACTCGTAGCAGATAATTGCTAGTCTCTAAAGAGAGAGAAAATTAAACTCCGTTCTCCATGCGATTGCTTCATTTCGCGTAAGTACAGCTTCCGGACTTATCGCGTCCGGAATTAGATTTTTTCATATTTCGCGTTTTCCGCTTTTAACCTCTGAGAAATCTATTAAATATCGCCTCCTAACGTGGGGTACCCGAATCGATTATACTCGCTTTCCAATTTACCCCTTTCGTTTCTCAGGGTAGAAACGTAGGCGTTGGTGGCGGTGGCGCCCTCTCGCCAACCGAAATAACGTTAAAATTAAAAATTATGCATTCATTACAGCGTTTTGCATATTTGAATTAATCAAGTCTTTCGCCCACGACGGCGAAATCTTAGACTCTCCCAGCCCATCAGGAGGTCCATGAATATTCATGCGCGACATTAATAACTATGTTTCAATTTTAATTGAATTATTATTTGATACAAATCTCGAGGAAACAACCGAAATTATACCACCTCCGCCCGTATTATTCGCCCATCCGTCTTTCTGCTGGTTAACGTTGCGTTGGGCTGCCAAGTTGCGGTGTAAACACGCCCGAGGAATTTCCCGGGGACCTGAACGTTTTGAGGACAGGGAATGGGGCCGTAATACCGAGATGGAGTATTTACGAGGGTTTAATCTTTAATGTTTCCACTCTAGGAGAGGTCAAGGAGTCACTTGGACCCAGCGAACATCGGGATATTCTAATGACTGACAATTCATGTCAATTCCAGTATTATCTGGAAGAAGGAATTGTAACTAAAATTGTTTCGGCTTTTATTTATTTATATAAGTGGTCTCCATTAGATTGTATAAAACGTATAAAAAGGAGAAAGAAAAAGTCTTTTCCAATCAGGGGTTTACTTAAATGATCCTCTTGACATGTTTCGACCTGGTCCATCTTCAGAAGCATGAACTAAAAAAACAAAACAAACTTTTTACTTTAATAATATAAAAATAATACGCATTTCAATCTTTTTAGTTCATGCTCCTGAAGATTGCCTCAGCCGAAACATGTTAAGATGATCTTTTAAATAAATTCCTGATTGGAAAAGACCTTTTCTTTCTTCTTTTTATTTATTTATTTATTTATTTTATGTCATGGTTCAAGGGAACATGGATATAGCCAGAAAATTAATTCCATGAGTATTATAATGTAAAATTAGTGATTACACAAAATAGAACAAACACCTAAAAATGATGATACTAAGACAGTTATCTTAATTAACTTTGTAAGGGAAAGTTGTGAAATGTAGTACATAATTTATCCTCAAGCATTTCGCAATGACTGTTAAGTTTTAGATTGTAATCAACAGTAAATCCCAAAAATGGTGGTTAACTTTATTGTCCTGAAGCAAATCGTCGATCAAACCCATATGAAGTCCACCATTATCAGTCACTGACGCCGTGAACCTAATAACATTTGATTTATTTTTATTAAGTATTAAATGATTCGCATTACACCAGTCAGCCATCTGATTTATTACTGTTGCAATGCAAAGTGAAAGGGCGACGCTATCGGAAGCAGTAGCAAAACAGCTCGTGTCGTCAGCGTATTAAGAAAAAATGCATGATGTAGATAGAGAGATGGAGATGATTAACGTAAATTAAAAATAGGGTCGGTCCAAGAATCGACCCCTGAGGAACACTCATTTCTAATTCCTTAGAATATTCTTTGAATTTAACATTATCAATATTCATCGTTACCGTTACTATTAGAGGTTTTACCGCTAAAGTACGATTCAAAATAAATGCAGCGGCTTCCCCGCAACCTCAAAAGCTCGGAATTTTGCCAACGGTAGCGAGTGATCCAAAACATCGAAAGCCTTCGTCAGGTTGAAGAAAACATATGCAATGCAAACATATGCTCTGTCTAACAATAAGTCATTATATACCATATTGAGTACATGAGATATGGCGTCACAAGTCGACTTACTAACGATGAATCCATACTGGTTAAGGGATATTAATTTATGTTTTAATAAATAATTAACTAGGCTGTTATTAATGACCCTTTCAAAAACTTTAGTAAAAACTGAAGGCATCCATATCGGTCTGTAATGGACGACATCATGTACATCTCCGCCTTCGTACATTGGAATTGCCACACTGGTCTTAACACAACTAAAGAGGATAATACAAATTTTATAATGAGAAACGGAACTTCATCAATTCCTGCTGAGTGTTTAACGCAACCTCCTGCCAGCAACCTATTGTCTGTTTCACCCATTTTACTGATTTGAATACAGTATTGTTGGATATGTAACGATGCAATGGATGTTAACCGTCTAAGCTTCCGCAATTCATTTATTTCTACTTTAGAGAGAAAAAAACTACAATTGTAACACAAAAATTACAAAATAGTTGTAACAATAAAGTTGAAAACCATATTACTTACAATGGAATAATTAAACAAGCCAAAATACACGCACATTGTGCACAGTCAATAAAACTAGACATTACAATGTAAAATAATCTTAACAGAAAACCAAATATTCAGAAGGTAAGGTTAGGACTAACACAAAAATCGAAAAAAATCAGTGAAGAAATCACCGTTGTGAATAAAAATAGTGGAGCAAAAATTCATTTGAGCGAAAAATCAATGAGTATGGTTCTAAATTAAGTTGTGAAATTGAATCTCAAAAAATAAGCATAAATATTACTCAAGTTACCAATATCAGTCCCAAAATTAATGGCCTTTTCATGTTTGACGTTTTCACCATATTGGCTTCCGATGTAAAATTTTACTATCTTCAAAATTGAAATTATGATCTTTGTTCGTATAATAATCTGTTGGAGTAGTTGTTGTTGGCTTGTGAGTACAATTAAGATGGTGTTGTTTTAGTGTATTTTTTAAATATTGAGAGGCCTAACCAGTGCAAACAGCCTCACACTCATTGCTTGTTATACAGAATATTATGTTCGATTTTAATATTTTAAGTGTAGGGGTTCTTCAACATAAGATAATAATTACCTCCTACTTTGTAAATTGAATTCCTTGATTCAAATTTAATCCAAGAACTATAGTGATCTTTTCACTGACTTGCCAATTTTATTGTAACTAGGTTGGTCACACTGCGTTCTTGGGGTCATTACTCAATTTCGCGGCTTTTTTTGTTAGTCCTAACCTAAGCTTCTGAACATATAGTACTCTGTTAGGATTATTTTACATGTAATGTCTAGTTCTTTTAAACATGTGTACAATTTATGTGTATTTTGGCTTGTTTAGTTAATTTTGTAACATATTCTTGACGGCAGTATGGCTGAGAAGATTGCCAATCTTGTGAGTCAAGCAGCAATATGCGGTACCGGTTGTTGTTTGGGTGGCCATTTGGACAACACTTCTCAGCGGCTAGGTGTGTTTCTGACACCCTAAGCCAAGAGCCTTCAAGGCCTGTAGTGCTGAGTTTTATTATTATTATTAATTTTCATCTTATAATTTGCAGTTTTCTTGTCTCTGAGGAAGCAATAAATTAATTTCAAAAGCTTAGATGTGAAACAAGGAATTTGATTTAATCTGCATTGGCTACATACCCAACAATACTAACAACTACAGCCATTACATCTACTTAACCTGAAATTTTTACCTTTAACTGCATAAAAGAACTGAAAGTGCTCTAATATCACGTAAAAATTTAAACTGCATCTCTTTAAAATGTTTGTTGATACCTTTGTTGATACTTTGAAATTCATCCGGCCGGCAGTTCATTAACCAATCCATCAAAGAAGCTATTTTTTTATTATTCTCAGCAGATGATATTCTCCTTTTTGTAGTGGTTGCTCTTTGTCATTTCCTCGGATTTACTTCTCTGCCACTGCTTTTCCTGCAGCTGTAAAGAATTAGTTTTTGTTGGTAGTTCCCATAGGGTTTCGCCCAGTGTTCCATCTGCTTTAGTTATTTCTAATGTTCATTTATTCACATTTTGCTTGTTATTTAATTCATGGTTTACGAGTTTGCATATTTTGAATAAACCCTGATGTTGGTTTTTGAACAGCCTCTGAAAGTACTTCATATTAGTGTTTTTTACTAAGCTGCGGGTGTACCTACTCTTTTTGATCAATGTATTTAGCTACTAGCATATTTATTATTTGTTAGATGTTCTATTTACTTAAACAAAATAACAATAATTTCTGAATGACGGTTGTAAGTATCATACATTTATAGTTTTCTTATTTTATAATATATATAATATATATTATAAAATAAGAAAATAAAAAAAAAATAATTATATAAATTAACTTGCTTTTATTTCTAGATGGACACGTCAAGATAGTATTGACGCTGAAATATTGTAGTGTAGACTTTTAATAATATACTCACGATTGGAAATTAATATTATCACCTTTACAAATAATTATAAATCGACCTTGTTCAATGGAATGGAAGTATTGACATCACTTGACCTGCATCACAAATATATTTGAGATTAGAAGAGGTAAATCTACGTTTCCGTAGTTCTCAAATAAGGATAAATATATGAAATATTTTTACAGAAAATTGCTTTGAAGAAGTAGAGACATTTTAATTTAACTACACAGCATTTATTTCCGTAAAAGCAATTACAAATATATTGATAATTCCTACGGATTCTACTTCAAGCTAATTTTAGAAAGGAGCACTTTACTCCCTCGCTATCGTCCCAATTTTACTTCTAAGAACTTTTGCGCAACACTTCTAAAAATTAAGCGGATGACATCGAGTAGCTCGAGATACTCGATAAAATTTCATCGCATTGGCTTTGATGCCATCCAAGTAGAGACGTCCTTACTCAAGATTATCCGCTATTGTTCCGACTCTGAATCTGACTGCACAGAATGGGTTCGTTCCATGTCGAAAGGTTTTTAAGATTGAGACAATTGTTTGCAGAAACCCGGTTCGCCGTGATGTTAGATAAATTTCATTAGCGGTAGTTTTAAATTAAGCGAAAATATACGTTTGGATTATGTATTTATTTTCCATTTAGCTTTTCAGAACATAGTATTTAAACATGTATTTCGAGTTATTGTCTGAAAATGTGCTTTTTTAGGGTCATTTAAGTATATCTTTGAACATAGTCATGGTACATTGCCATTTTTTTTTTAATTACTCCTCATACTAGGATGACATTATTCTTGAGTTCAAATTCACAAGCTTTTACTCTTTTTTTTCAACTTTGAAATCTTAAATGGGAACCCCCATTTTGTATTGCAGATTCCGATTCTACGGCACCAAGTATGTAGTTTTTGTTTGAAACTTTTTTTTTCGATTCGTAACAGATTGCGCTGTAATCGCAAAAAAAAAACATAATGGTGAACGTCTAGAAAAAATACACAAAAAAGAGAAGCAAGCAAACATGATTTTGTGTTTTTTTTTATTTTAACATAAACTAACATTTCAAAAAGCCATGTATGCCTGGCCTGTGCTCCTTCACTTTGATATATTTATTTAATCGCAATTGGAATGCTATTCAACGATTCAAAACCGTGCTTTATTCAGTACTTGACAAGCTGTGAATACTTACATATTGTTCGATCCCCATTTAGATTATTAATTATTAATCCAATATAAATTAGTTAGTTAGTTGAATATTTGAACAGTAATGGAGGCTATAACATTACAAGAGAGAATTCGTTGTTGAATGGCTCATTGAAATGTTATTTAATGTTAAAATAAGAAAACAAAATCATGTTTTGCTTGCTTCTCTTTTTTGTGTATTTTTTCTAAACGTTCACAATCACGTTTTTTTGCGATTACAGCGCAATTTGTTACGAATCGAAACAAAGTTTAAATCAAAAACTATATACTAGATGGCGTAGAATCCGAATCTGCAATATAAAATAGAGGTTCCCATTCAAGATTTCAAAGTTCCCCCCCCCCAAACTGGGGGGGGGGTGAGGTGGGGGATCGAGTTCGGCACCATTTAGTGAGCCCCCTACATTATTACAAATCTTATTAAGATCTTTTTTTGATTTGATGCAGTGTTTTAGAGATACTCCGTTGTCTCAAGATAAAAAAACTCACCCAGTATATATAAATGAATAAAATTCCTTATTCATTTAGTCCTCATTAATCTACAAAATTATCGAAACTGCTGAGCGAAGCGCAGTCAGAACTTTATGCCAAAGGCTAAACTGTTGAAAATGACTTATTTGCAAATAGGTGTACTACACACAAGTCGGGTTCATCCAAAGGATCGCAAGTCATTGGCACTTGAAATTCTCCTGAACCCACTACTCTGGCACATTGTGGTGAAAAGAGACGCCACGCAAACCGCATTTCGTCTATGGCATCAATCGCCACATACTCATGTCTGTGTAGCCAACAAGCTGCTAGAATCAGTTGCTTTCGACGGCATGCTAGGAATGCTCTGGGACATGATGTGTATTCGACATGATAGGATTTCGGTGATCTATGCATACTTTATTACTTCCTTTCCCATATAGGGAGGAATGGAGATGCAATGAAAAGACAATAATGCAGACATTTACTGGTTTACGGACGATTCAAAAACCGAGCAGGATATAGGCGCAAAAATATTTTGTCACAGTCTAAAAAGAGTCAGAAGATATTACAATGATGGTCAACACACAACGATCTTCGAGGCTGAAATCTATGCCATTGAGATGTGTGCTAGAGAGATTTTGGATAAAAATTACAAACACAGATCAATATTTGTTTTAATTCAAAATTTTCAGTAACAGGCGGTGCAGAAAGGCTTAGAGGCACATAACTGCAACTCGAAACTGATCCTGGACTTGTAAATATACTCTAAAAACAATGGCGATTGCTAATAATCTATCCGCAATCCGGGTACCTGGCCACTCACTCATTCTCGGAGACATCCTTGGAAATAATGGTGCTGCGAAGCAATTTCAGGAACCAGAACTTGCCATTGGCATAGCACCGACGGTAGCTAGACAGCAAATCAAATTTCGGGTAAAAGAGAAAGTGCTCCTGTGTGAACTGTCCTGGTTTGGTACATGCAAAAGATTGTATTTCACCAAGTCGCGCTCCATCCAAATAACTGTTTGAACTTGATCGTAGAAGTGTCAAGGTCTCTATCTTTACAGGTCACTGTAAACTCAGAAAGCACTTACATAGAATCGGACTCTCAGATGAGACTGAATGCCGACTATGTTTAGAAGACGAGGAGACAATTGAGCACATTTTCTGCCACTGTCTTGTCGCTACAAGAATCAGGTTTGGAGAACCTGCAAAGGCTGACTTTTCCTTAGAAGACTTGAAAAAATCTCATTCAGTAAGATTGTGAACAACCTCAAGAGCCAGAACTTTGGATGAACTTTAAGATAACATCCCCTCTATAATAGACGCTAGTGGTCGTAAGGGACGGTATGATTAATCGAGCCATGTAGATGCTATCTCTCACTACACAATTGAGTAACATACCAGCCCGCTTTGGATGCAGTACCATTCCTCTCGATCTGCAAGTAGTAGTAGATCTGCTTTTAGTGCTTACAGATTACGGTTTTCGATCAAATTGATAGTTGAGTACATGATAGGATTTTTATGATCTTAAATGATTTCAGAGCGGAGGTGAGAATAATAGGAATGCCAACGGATTTAATATCATCAATGCTAAACCTTGACCTTTAGATAACTAAGATTTTGATTTTTAGCCGTGAAGAGTGCAGTTAAGGCTGATTCGAGAATTTTTGAAGCGAAATCCCATGGAAATCTCACTTATTTGGACTAAATCTCATCGATTTTACAAAACTTCATTTTAAAGGTTTTGGCATTATCTGTGGACGTCATTATCGTATAAGGATTAAATTGAAATAAACTGAAAGTATCTGCTTTAAATTTTTGCTATAAGAAAAGATCCATCCCTCTAGAGAATTAATTCGTACCTTTCTAAATGTTAGTTTGTTGATCAAAATGTGTGGTACGTTAATGGACACGTTTCAAAACAGGGCTAATTACCTAGTGCTAAAGAATGGAATTGTATGTCTACTTATATAAACATAACCGGACCGCTTCTACAAGCAACCTGTATAGAATATAAGGTGCTCCGTTTGCAATCATTATTTGACTACGCACTCGAAATTATTATTCACCCTGCTAGCTAAATATTTTAGATAAATACTCAGTAGCCAAGCCTATTATGTACGAAATATTTTGCCCGTTACCAGAGAAGAGCCCTCAACGGTGCTCGTTGCGATCCGCCCACCATTACGCAGGTATTCGTCCGGGCAAGCACAAACAGTCGGTCGCAAAGTAGGATAAAGCAAACTCCCAGAACAAACCTGGAAATTTAATAAATTTCTTTGTAAACAGTAAACCGAAATACGCCGCCAGAGAGAAGGAATACTTCTTTTTTATTACGGGGTTTGAAGCAACTCGCCATAAGTACCACTCTGACGGGGGGTTTTAATGCTTTTGTCTTTGTTGCTTTCGCGTTACTTCTTTTTTTTTCCGGTTTCCTCGGTTGCGTCCGGATTCGCCGGCATCAGTGGGTTTTAAGTTTACTTGTGCTCTCTCTTGTTGTGTAACGTGTCTGTCATTTCTGCACCAGCCGGCACCTGCTAACAACAAAATAAGCAATTTCCTTCTACTTCAGAATCTCCGTCTCCCTCCGTCTTATTCGTTCCATTTTGCGGCGCACGTTAATAATTCTCTTCAACGGATGCAATACGTCTCCAGCGACGCTGAAATATTTAACCTTTTATTAGTTCTTCAACGGGAGGATATTCAACTTCTGGAAAAATGATGAAAAGCTGCGATTGTCTTGGAAGTGGCGCCTGGTGTAGCAAAAGACCTCGCTTTGAACTTTCGGCCGACGAGTAGAAGAATATTTTCTCACAATACCCTTCCACCTGCCCCGCCTCGAGCTCCATCTCCTAAATTCGATTTAGCAGCCCTTCAGAATCGGACAGAGGGCAAAACACTTCCCGTCGACTGACACCAGATAATGCTATTCATTTCGAGGCTGTATTAGGTGGAGCCAGTGGAATTGACCTGTCGGATTTTAGGATTTTGCTACGAAAATTATTCGTTTCTGCCTTAAGCGGCGCTTTCTACTTGTGCTCTTTATCTCTAAATTCCTGCTCCTTTTAGCACCCATCGAAAACGTTTTATCGTATAAACCGTATTTACTAAATCCTTGGAAAGGAGTTAATATTTGTATATACACACCACGCCGATGGAAATATGTAACTTATTTAAAAAGTGTTTGCAAAATCATTGATTTATTTTCACAACACTTGATATACAGCTGCGAAATTGAGTTCTGAGCGACCTCTTTTGACATCTAGCCTAACAATTTGCTAATTAATTGGATCTTCTTTAAATTTACCGTCTCATTGGTGGAGTGACTACCACGTGACACACAGAACACGGACATTCCTACTCGGTGGACGTTGCGCAGGCGAGACCCGGTAAATAATCGTCCAATTGGCAGTATAGATGCTGGAGAGTGGAATTATATAGGTGACATTCACAACTGGTGTATAAAAATTACATGCGCTCATAAACCACGTAACATATTTCAATGAACAGTGATGAGATACTTTTTAACTGGTTTATTCTACTAGGAGCGTCAAGGAGCTATATGCTACGCAACAGCCCACAGCGGCGCTCTTAGATCTATGTGGTGTTAATATTGCATTCCATTCAAATATTCTCGTTCAGGCTTTAAATGGAAAGTTCTAATTCATAAAATAATTCTAATACACATATAGTATCATGATATTTCAATATAATCTGCTTAAAAATGTTATACAAATCACACAAAGAAAAATGAAAAAATATTTAAAAATGAAAATTTAAATTACACAAACTTAATTACATTAACCTATAAGAATAAAATATTATGTTAAATAGTTATTAGATAATTACAAATATGAACATATTTCGTTTTCTTTATACAAAATTAAATAATTAAGATTTATTTACAATTTTCAGAAAGCCAATGTTAACATTGGCGAAATGATAATAAAAGTTTAATTTTCTACATTCAGAAGTTTATTATTACAATTTCCGCAAAACCAGGATACATTAAAGAATTAAATAATAACTGCAGCATCACATAGCAAATATTTTCTCATTTTTTACTCAAAATACCTATAAAATAAAATTCATAAAACCATAAATCCAATTAAAAAATATTTGGGATTTTCAATTGGTTGAACTAATTTATATACATATTAACTTAATATCATGCACTCAATTTTTTTTTTAAATCGTTATGAATTAACTATATCAATGCTGTGATAAATCTAAAATTGCTTTAAAAAAGTTGTGTCTAAAAAAATGCTTTCGACTGCAGGCATAAAGAAAAAAATATTTCTGAATGGATCTCCAGATAGGATTTTGCTATAAAAAAATTTAGCATTAGTCTATCTATAGTAGATTTCGAGAAAATGATAGTAGACGAGTAGTAAACGTCCTGTATCCCCGTAACGAAAGAAAAATTGATCTACCACTTTGTTAATTTTGATCATTAAACGCAGTCTATTTTATACCCTCAAAGTTTGAATAAACCGATAGCGGACATTTTGTGTAAGTGCTGTTGGATATCAGCAAAAAATCAATAGCTGGAAGTTAAAGTTTCACTGTTTGCACTCATTATTAGTGAGAAGGGAGGGAAAAGTATAATTACTATTTGCTGTTAAATGGGATCCAACACATATATTTTTAATTACAAGAATTACGAAAATTCGCAAGAAAGAGCTTACCTAGGAGTACCGTTGATGTTAGAAGAGTCATTAATTTTTCGTAACACTTAAGGTTTATCCTAATGGAATATTTCAACGGCTACTCCAAATGCCGCATATTGAACAACAGCTAAACCTACTTTTTATTTAGATTGGAATAGAATAGAATAGAATATATATTTATTCAACGCAATAAAAGGCATTACAAAAACTATCACGTGATAAGTATAATGCAATAAATATGTACGATACATAAGTATACAGGTGTCCCACGGAACTGGGATATTAGATTTTTTGAACTTCTAGTTGGAATTTGATTTTGAAACTTGCAGGCACTCATAGCCTACTGTGATCTATTTAAAGAAAATATTTTCAACCTTAT
Organism: Protaetia brevitarsis; assembly: GCA_004143645.1. Taxonomy (NCBI): domain Eukaryota; kingdom Metazoa; phylum Arthropoda; class Insecta; order Coleoptera; family Scarabaeidae; genus Protaetia; species Protaetia brevitarsis. The sequence goes on along the minus strand of RXPK01000151.1, from coordinate 65,482 downwards.
AGAACTTTCGGTATACAGGGTATTGATATCAACTTTCTTATTTGAAATGAAATGGTATAATTTTTATCGGTACAATAAATGTATCGAGTCATTTGCAATTAATTTAAATCAGGGTTCCCTATCCCTAAACTCAACCGTTTTTGAGATATTTGTAATTTTGTTGATTATTTGACGTTTGCACTGTTTCAAGTAAAATTAAATAGCTGACGAGGTATCAGATATTTAGTGGTTCTACTAATGTCGATGTAAGTACAAAGACGTAAGTAGAAAGTGTTATGGCAATAATGACCGAATCACATACAGGGTGTTCAAAAACGCATCTCCAATGTGGATGCCTTTAAACCAACAAAACTTTTTTATTTCAAATGGAACATGGTATTTTTTACTGGGGCATTGAATGCAGCGTAAAATTCTACATCGATTGACATTAGGGTTTGGTATACTTATTTTTGGTAGTTTTTGGCATATTAGCATTTATTGCCTAAAATAGAACTAATTACAAAGTTTCGAACAAATAAAGTATTTTTTTCCTAAAAAACACTCTATATATTATTTTTTAGAATGATGCGTTATCTTTTTTTTACATTGTTTGGTTTCCATACAAGATATTTATCATTGAAAGTTTTCCAATTTTTAGCAAATTTTATGTAATTATAAGATATTAATAAGGCATAATTATTATGCGACAGCAAATAACATGTTAATATTTTTACCTGCTTATTAAGTACATCGAAAATGAATCAAATTAAAAAAAAACTAAGAAACTATTATTTTAAAAGAATATTTATATTGGACATTTTCTAAGACTTTTAATAGTTTGTTCCGATTTATGTTATCTGTCTGTATCGCTTAATACCTAGTTCAATACAAAAAGCCAAGAGGCTGCATTGTTTTCGGAGACTCTATGTCAGACGACTCCCCTACAAGAAAATACCTGGTCTAGTAAGTGAACAATATTTGAAATATTATGGCTGTATTTAGGATATCTGCTTTAATTTCCCTTTGTATTTTTTTTTTCTGAGGTTTTTATTCATTGCAAGTAAGTGTTGGTATCTAATCAGTGTTACATTCTTCATCAATGTAGAATAAGTCTAAAATGTTCTTTGTATATGTTACTTTCAATATTTTTCTTATTTCTTTCGATTTACAATATTTTACTTGTTTGAAGAAAATGTGTGAAGGAGTTGACAGCATTAGGACTTACTATAAAAGATATGACTTCTCAATACTGCATAGATTTATCACTGCGCAATTTGGTAAATTACCGACAATGGATAGCACTTGTTTGTTAGCACATCTCATGGCCTGCTAATATCTAATAATTTGTGTACGTTCTCTTTGACTAAAAGATATTACTATTAGTAAGAAACTAGTGAACATTAGATATCTGAAATATAAATATTTAGATAGATTAGACAAATAATGTACAGAGTGTTTTGTAAGGAAAAACTCATTTTATTTGCTTGAAATTGGAATTTAGGCATTTTTAGCAATTTTTTGCAAGAAATGCTAATATTTCAAAAACTACTAAGAATAGGTATAACAAATCCTAATATCAATCGATGTAGAATTTTACGCTGCATTCAATGCTGTAGAAAAAAAAACCATGTTCTATTTGAAAGAAAAAAGTTTTGTTAGCTTAAATGTAGTCGCATTGGAGGCGCGTTTTTGAACAACCTGTATGTGATTCAGTGATTATTGCTATAACACATTATAGCTACGTCCTTGTTTTTACATCGACTTTAGTAGAACCATTAAATATCTACTATCTTATGAGGTATTTGATTTTATTTGAAGGAGTGCAAATGTCAAAAACGTCAACGAAAATGAAAATATTTCAAAAACGGTCGAGTTCAAGGATAGGGAACCTTGATATAAACTAGTTGTAAATGACTCTCTAAATTCATTAGAGCGATAAAAATTATACCAATCCATTTAAAATAAGATAATTGATATCAACACCCTGTATACCGAAAGTGCTATAAAGTTGAAAATATTTTCCTTAAATAGACCATAGTAGGCCATGACTACACTGCAAGTTTCAAAATCAAATTCCAACTAGAAGTTCAAAAAAATCTAATGTCCCAGTTCGGTGGGACACCTGTATAAGTATGTGTTCAATTAATAGGTAACTAACCAGTGCATCGCTTGCGGATGCCAAACATTACAGCACTAAAAGAAAATTCATTCATTTACAGCCTAAAATATTCTTCAAGGGAGTATATCATATGGTTTAAAAGATATGACTTAACACTACGTTTAAATTTATTTTCACTCTCTATGGGTCTCATATTCTGAGACAAAGCGTTGAAAAGTCTTAAACCCAAAACGTGGGGAATTTTCACGTATCTTTAACGTATGGGAAGGAATATGAAAATTTTATTTAAATCTGGTGTCATGTGCATGAAAATCACTGTTTCGGAAGAACTTATTTTTATTTTTATAAGTATAATGTATCAATTCATATACAGATCAAACAGTCGACCTATAGTCGGGGTAACGTATGAACCATCGACAAAAGAGAAGTAGGGATGTTGGTGATACCACGTGATACAGCGCTTCACTGGACGGCGCGCAGTTACATTTTATTGGCGAAATAATGTAATTTATGCTATCCCCCTTCCCTACTAGTTCCTACCTGCGATGCCCTGACTATAGGTCAATTGTTTGGTCTGTATTTGTACAGATGGTACGGCCTACATGGCTCACAGCTCTTAATGCCTGGGATACATCGTATTATTCTTTTTTGCGCACATAGGTGTCCTCTAGCAATGATCATGTTGAAAAGTAATGTTTCCCGCTTTGATAGATTGGAAGAGATAAGCAATTCTGTTCACTCACGCTTTTAGTTGATATATCACAGAGATATATCAATACATCCAAAATGAATTTCTGAATATAGTAAACATGAAGTCGGTGTATTATCACTGCCAAAGCAAGGGGTGTGTACCGTTGTTAGTAAGCTTATTTCTATTCAACAACAGCTATTATTACACATTACTTCCAATGTTAAACTACTCTGGCGCCGTGAATCGAAACACCAATGGCTGTTGTGTAGTGGAGGACTGGAAAGTTCCAATATGCATTGATAACTTGTAATCAACGCCAGCTAAACTTTGCATGAGTTCGATGGTAGCACGATGGAAGTTTCCAGCCGATTTAGTGTTTGCTCTCGCACGGAATCGACCAAATTAACAGACGTTGTACTCAGGCAAATACCCAAGGGAAAATTAAGGCATACACGAGCATGAATGAGAAAGTGTGTTGATGAAGATTAAATCTGTCATGGCTGAGATATTAATGCTAATCTTGCAAAGACACAGTGATGAAAATTGACTTTTTTATTGAAACGTGCCAAGTATATATTTTAGCCTAAAATGTTCGAAGAAACCTACATAAATGAGTTTTAGATATTAGATTTATCCATGAAAACAAGAAAATTGCCTGACAATACTGTCAAAAGCAGCCAACAAATTTAAAAAGCACTTCAAAGGCGTTCACTCATTATTTTCTCCCAACCAAAAAAATTGTCGCTAAATAGGCCTGTTTAATAATGATAATATAACATATTTCATTTCATAATACATATGTGTGAAATATGCCAGTGTGTAAATAAAATCAATCAATGTATATTGAAAAGTGAGACATTTATAATATTTAATGTATGTAAATATTAAAATATTTTACCTGTCAATATTACATTTTCATATTAGAAAAATCTTAGATTTTATACAGTGGACTTTGAACCAAGAAAGTTTTTAACATATTTTTAAATGTCACCAGTGACAAGGCTTTTACATGTAAAGGTAAGTGGTTGTAAATATTTATACATTGAAATAATGCTGATTTTTGCAGCTTGGTTAAATGTGTCGCTGTTGCCAACAAAAAACCTTATGAGTTTCTGGTGTTGTGATCATATAACATTTCATATTTTATAAAAAGGCCATTATAATTTTGCTTCAGTGTGCACTCCAGAATGTATATTGCCGGTAGGGTAAGTATTTTGTAGTCCCTAAAAGTGTCTGTGCAGGCGTCACGCTTATTAATGTGAAACATTGACCCTATATATGCTTTCTGTAGGATAAGACTCTATCCGCGTCCACTGAGTTACCCCAAAAAATGACGCCATACTTCAGACGGGAGTACATGTTCGCGTAATATACACACAGAGCAGTTTCAATACTAATACTACGAGACACTGCTCTTAACATATAACATGCACTTCCAAGTTTTCCAGAGATGTATTCTATATGTGATCTCCAGAAGAGTTTACCATCCAACCTGCGGCCAAAAAAGAGCACCTCCTGCGAGCAGGCAAATGTCTCCCCAGAGCACATCACTTTCGCCTCTTGTACGTTACTTGAGAATGGTACCAGTTTTGTTTTCTTTAAGTTTAATGCCAGATTGTGATGCTCAAACCAATTCTGTAGTATTGTGAGTTTTTTCCATGGATTCAACCATTCACACTGAATTTTCTGCCAGCGTCACAGTTGTTGCGTCGTCAGTAAACATGACTGTAAGGTCCGTAGTTACAGTAGGTAGATCGTTTGACATATAACAAGAACAGCAGAGGGCCCAGAATGGAATCCTGGGGAACTCCGCACGATATTGTCACCTATTTTGATCTGATCTCCTCCCCATTCCGTCGTAACTCACAACACATTGCTTTCTATTAGATAAGTACGATTCTATCTAAATGAGAGGCAATCCACAAAATCCCATAATTCCACAAAACACCACCAAAACACTTGGTGGTGTACACTGTCAAACGCCCTAGACAGATCCATAAAAGTGGGGACTGTGGCGTCACCCATCTCCACACGTCAGCAATATCTTCCAAGAGTTGAAACAATGCCCGCGCTGTCGATATTTGTCTTATATTTTGGCAAATATATAAGATTTTATGTTTTCGTATGAAGTTTTCTATATTCGTCTATATACTATCTTTTTCAAATATTTTTGCTATATTAGATATTAAAGAGATGGGTCTATAATTTTCATATTCGTCCTTTTTTCCTTTTTTGTATGTCAGGACAAGTTTGTTATCTGTGCCAAAGCAGTAGTTACTATTGAAGTTCGAATAAATACTTTCCAATTTCAATTAGGTTATTCATATACATTTTATATCATTATGGAAAGCACAAAGTCCACCTGACCGTTTAAATCACAGCCTTCACCGACGCCTTCGACGTACTAAATTCCCATTTAGTACTTGCGACTGTACGCATTGACGTACCAGCATGGTTTAATTTAATGGCCCAGGATGAATACACGGATATTCAATTAAAAGCCAGGCCTCGCTTCAATCCGTCGATTTTTCGATATTCCTTGCGATTGGTGGTTGAACAGTCGACGATAAAAACAAAAAAAAAAAACACTATGGGCGTAAGCTCTATGTATGTACAAACATACACTGCTATTCAATTTAGATCGCAAACTTGATATCTGTATGGCGAGGGTTCTAATTTTGAGCCTTGATTGCGAACTGAGCAATTAAGTTGTTGTTGTTCTTTTTTTTGTTGTGCACCGGTTGATGGTGAAGGCAAAATTGCATTGTCATGACGCAGGAGTGTTTGTCTTTCCTTTTTTTCGTTTTTTATTCCTTGTGACCTGTATCGGCGATTATTGGATTTCGCAAAGTAATCAGTAACGCTGCGTAATAGCATTTAAATGATAGATTTTCAAACACAATCTTTAAATATGTAAAAGAGCACAATAATAAATGGGCTACATGCTGCTGTGTACTGATGGTACCAGCATAAATGCAAAATGAAAAGTAAAAAATGAAAATTTAAATTTACTAGCTCAGCGAAAAAAGAAATAATAATAAAAGGGCGCAAAAGAACAATTAAACTCAGGGATACTCTCACAATTAAACTTATCAATCATGAAAAGTAAACTATGGGTAAAAGAAAACTGACTTTCTTTAATTACTCCAAAAATTGAAATAGGTTGAACAGAAATTTTGAATGACGTTAAATATCATAAAATTTTATTATTAAAAAAAAAACATTTGTTACAAATTGCAGCAAAATTTAACTTTGGACTGAAGGTCCTGGACGAAAACAAAAACTGCATGAATGTACAATTACAAAAGGACAATTCAAATCCTTTAACAAAGCAAAAGACAAATTTGTTCTAGAAGAAAATCCTTTTTTTCACAAAAAATCCACGTGGTTTCAAAATTAAACGAACTAAATTAATTTAAACGTGGACAAAACAAGTAAATTTACAAAATTGAAATTTTAAATACAAGCACCATGCTTCTTTTCATCCAAACCGTGGTGATTAATTATAAAATACAAAACAGTAAACTAGAAAACGGAAAAAAAAATAAACTCTTAAACAAAAATACCTTCCAGAATAAATATAATAACTGATCTTATATCTAATTCGTGTACACAAAAAATACAACAACAATTATTAATTAACGAGTTCCTTCATGGATGAAAAAAAAATATCAAATTAAACGAACAAATCTTTAGAAATGTGTAATACCAAAATGGCAGCAAAGAAATTAAAATAATATGTACTCACGCTTAAGCATCAATCTCAGAACTGCGCCTCGCAAGGTTAAACACGGTCGTATACATATATCAAAACCCGCGTGCACTCGCAACGCAGAACGCAAAGAAAATTCTACAATATACATTTGAACAACATATACAATACAGGTGAACGCAATATGTACAACAGAATGAAATTAAAATAAACTGAACAATTAAAGAATAAATTCAACAATCAATTCAATTAACAAAATCTTATACAAAAAAAAAAAAATAATTTCTGAGAAAATTTGCTCGACACATTGATAAAAATTAATTTCAATAAATAAAATATCACTGAATTACGAACCCCGGGGTGCCAAACCACAGCAATACGCAAAAAAATCTTAATTTAATGAAATGGAATATAATTTATTCTGATTTCTGTAGAGACTGTAGAGCAGAGTACTTAATTTTTAAAATATATAGCAGCCCATCAATATCAGAAAACTAACTCAGAGTTAGACAACAAATAATAAAATAAGCATAAAAATAAAACAAGTTAATAGCAATTCTATTATAGTCTACTTCTTAATTATTGATAATCTCAACCAAAGAGCTCCATCAATATAGTAATAAAGACGAATCATCTGTTGTTTGTCAGTTATTTTCAGGAGTGTGCCTATAATCGGCAATTCACGCCCAACCAGTACTCTCGCAGATAGCTTTAAATTGGGTTTCTAATAGAAATTGCTGGAGTTTTCATATTCTTAGCATTGTAGACGATGCGTGGGTGGTGAATTTTTCTTTTTAGGAATTGCTTTTGTAATATCGCTTGATTTCGTTCTATTTCCAACGCAAGTTTGACTAATTAGTTTGTTTTTCTTTATGTATACCCTAACGTTTATGTAATCTTTAATTAATAATATCTCCGTGTATATTCCAACGTGATTGCTGCGTGCGTTAGGTATCGTTTTTCTATCAGCGTAGTATCCATACTTGTTTCTTTTTCTTGGATATTATCGATCTTAAACCAATAAAACTGCTGAATAGGTTTTCCCATTCTTATTTATTGATTGTTTCGGCTTATTACTTCAAATCTTTTTCATTCATAACTATAGTTTCCTTTACAATACAATCACTTTGCAATTATTGGTTTTCAAAATTATAAAATACATATAACCCATTTTACTTAGTACATAAACAAACATAAGCTATTACATTTTTATGGTTTAGTAATTTATACTTTTATGGATGTTTGTGTACTGTGTAAAATGCAGTTATACGTATTTTATAATTTTTTGAGTGCTTACAAAACAATTGCTAAGGAAAATATAGCTACGACTGGTTTGAAATTATTTTAGCAGTTTTATTGGATTAAGAACCAATTATGCCTAAGAAAAAAAAATACTTTACAAAGATATTACAAGGAGTGTAGCGTTATAGTAATAAATACATGAAGTATGTGATCACTCTGCGCTACACGGCATTTTATTAATTCGGGACAACTGTTTCAGAAACATCTGGGCTCCTATTATCAAACAAAAATCGAAAGAATCAAGAAGAAGTCTAAATATTGGCTAAACATGCAACGCTATCTCTGTGCTTTTTTGCTACTTCACCCTTCGAAATATCTTATGTATATATATGTTTTTCATTTGGGTTTAAGGTCGGGTAGATTCACTAAAAAATTAAGTTCTCAATCGCATTTTATTTCTTATTTCTCCTACGATCGTTTCGTTATATTTTGTGATAAGTTTTTCAAGCAGCTAATATTCAAAATATCTAATTATGCAAATTTAACGTCCTAACTTTACGTTGTGTACGATAGTACTTAACCAAAAAGAAAAATAATACAAGAAATTATACACAAATATTGGAAGGTCAATGTGAAGATAAATCAACGAAACACTTCCAAATACCAAGAATTATTACCGAAAGTAAACCGTCTTAATCCTACCTACCTGAAAATTATTTGGTACTGTTGGAACTAGGTTCAAGGATCACATAGCAAGTTATAGCTATGGGAGACTTGAATCATCCACTACTGCACAACATATAAATGATACCCGTCATAAGATTGACATAGAAAAACTTGAATTAGTGAAGAACGTATATTTACCTAAAGAATTAAACGCATACGATACCAGATATATGAAAAACGATTTCAACAACTTATAGAGTTGGGAAATTGCACACCTCCACCACCCAATGTTTATGGATGTAAGGAGGTAAAATGGTTGATATTCGTCCTTAATTCTTGGTATTTCAAAAAGTCAAGTATATATATTTTCAAAAAAAATCAAATTGAAGTGTAAAGCTGTAAAAAATCATCCTGGCAGCATCGAATAAAAAAAAACAGATGTAAAATTAACTTTTCTCACACGGCTAAGGATCAACATCGGATCTCTAGATATAGTTACCCCATTAATTTTATTTTGTATGAAGAAACTCTGTGAATTTATTATCCCACGATCAAGTATTAAATTTGCTTATCATTGTCTGGAATCAATATCAACCTAACCTCGAACGAATTAATCTCATCAGCACAGCCAACATGAAACTGTTTGCCTATGATAAATCGATTTCCAAAGGTAATTACATTTGCTAATCTAACAGAGCAAATCTGTCAATTCTGTGTATATCCGCTGTTTAATAGCAGAACTGGCTGTTACCATGGTTAAATATAAATTCTTCTGCCGGCCTCTCTTCCCTTCAATCTCTAGCGGATCTCATTTCGGCCCGACAGCGTCGGTTGGCGGTTCTTTATTAATTTATAATGGTTTTATCATTACGGAAATCTCCAGTGTATTGCCGTTCCGTTTCCGGGCGTTCCCTGATGCTCACCGTTATGTTCCGGCGCCTTAGCTTTGGAAAATTTCAAGATTGCAAGCTGAGGAGTAATTTTAGTTGAGTTCGATAGCGGTGTGGAGATTAAGTTCATTCTGTCTGAGATGAGATAGAGTTATAGCAAAATTTCATGTATGGGTTGATAGAAAAATTTACATAGTAACACATGCTGGTGCAAGAGTTAAATATACTCCAAGTAGCTACAAAGAATGTCCGAGTTTTTTTTTTTTTAATACGAATAGTAGAAACACAAACTTAGGGTTTAGAAATTTCTGGTGTAATTTATTTAACCATATGATTACTTCACACTTGAATGTAGAGGAAAGAGTATCTATAACTTCCATGTTTGTTTTATATGTACGCAACTGGATACCTATAACTGCCTGATAGGATGTTAAAATACTTTATAGTTTGTTTTTTGTTAAACACACTTGTTGGTTTGGAAAGCAAGCTCTCTTGAACACTGACACAAGTTTTGTCCTGATCTGTGTTGTATACCTTGCAAGGTTCTTGATACTGCTGCTGTTAACGTAAAGCGTATATCCATAAGAAATGTTATTACTGTTACTAACGAGAGACGGTTTCCAAAGGTTCCAGCAGAACATACGTAAATGGCTCTAAATATGGTCAAAAGCTGGTGTAAATAAGTGCGATCATAAATCAATACTCAGAAAATATATAAACACATATAATGCTTACAACCACTACTGATACACAGTTAAACACTGGCAAGTAAATGGCAGGATGTTTACCATCAAATGCCATTAGATGAAGTGATGCTATGGTTCAACCCAGATAGGAAGTATCAGGTTATAATATCAAATAAGAGGAACTATGAAGAAAGTCTTCTAATGATTGGAGCTGGTTCACAGACGGCTCTAAAACTAACCAGGATATAGAATCTGAAATATTTGAAAAGAAATCCAAAAAAGGCCCTCTCGGTAAGCTTCAAAAGGATATGATGGCATTTTAGGCTGAGGTTGCTACAATTCATCACTGTATCAGAGAAGTAAAGAAATGGACTAAAGTGTATGAAATATTCGTTCACAAACACATACTACTCTACTAACTATCGAAACAACACCTCGTATCCTATCTAATCCTTTAGCAACATTACTAAAAGTCCCACCATCATTCGATCGATTGGTTATTCCTAATATCTGTTTCACATAGCGGGCAATTTAACCCCTTAGCTATCGTCTTAGCTTCTGTACGCGACCGTCCCTTATCAGTAAGTAAACATTCAAATTAAGTATACCCCGCTGTATCTACCCCACCATATTCTCAATGCGAATCATTAACCCTTCCAATTTGACATAAATATGATTCAAAGTTACGGTGACCCGTTATTAACTCTACAGTGATACTACAAATTAACTCTCATTTTCATAACACATGTATCTCTATCAACATCTGCCATTTAAGGTGGTTATCCCACCTACCCTGCCAATCATTATCGAGTTTATCCCTAAGAGAAATTTTTTTTATAGAAAATCCAACTTTCCACAACTTTAATACAATAACATTTAACATAATTGCAAAAATAACAGTTGTAAGCAAAAAGGCAAACATTTTTTAACATAAAAACTTTTCAGATGTGATATATCTTTTATTTTTTAATTTTTTAATCAAAATCTATCCGATCTTGTTTTAGAATATTAAAGTTACTCGTAGTTTTGTATAGTGTACAGTATTCTGTGATTTCAACATGGAGTACTTAATTGTATTCGCATTTTCCTTAGAAATAATTCTATCAAGCTGTGTTCAACCGAATGCATGTAGGAAATAAAAGCTAAAAACCAAAATTAAAAATTATATAAAAAAAGATAAGTCAAAGTGTATGCATCTAGGCAAGGCATATTGACTCTAAGCTGATTTGGGACTGCGCAAGCGCCCTAAATAAGGTGGGCACCAAATGGGAAGTAACACTGGCCTGGGTTCCTAGACACTCGAACGTGAGAGGAAATGAGGCGGCTGTGCCAATGTGAAGGTCTGACGACTACAAGGATTCTTGTAATGGACATGGAGATCACACGGCCAGCTGCTATACAAAGAAACCGCTTTGTATAAAGATGAAAGGTCTTATTAAGGGGGCAAAATTAGAGAGCGTCTTCCGGGAATTAGAAGAGATCTGATAAGGTCGCAGTGAAGCAAATCTGTGGCCCACTACAATCCTAATCTAATCTAGTCTACTCTACATATTTATTATAGGCATGATAGATATGTCTAACTTAAATGTAGTTTTCAGCAATATAAAAATTTATGTTTATTAATTCCTGTCATTACGTTAAAAGTTGGTTTAATTTTGTGAGCATAAATACCTAAAATTACGGCATGTACTTTAAGTAACCCCACCTTATTATGCAGCTAATATTTGACCATACGGGCAACGGATTACAAGAGGTTCATGCATTTATTACTCGCTTTGGGTCCACGGGGTACTTGCCCCAATTTCTGTAAGCAATACCGTTATATATCGCTTACTTGGACATAGTGCAACATCCCTTGTAACTTGCCTGACAACGGACTGTTAGTCGCACAAAAGGAGGACCTCCACACCACAACAATGGCGTGCTTCACTTTAGGTAGTTTACTGCTCGATATCTGAGTAGGTACGTGTTCCGTTCGGTTGGAATACAAACTATTTTGTCACGCTAAACTGGATCGATACCAACAAGGACTAAACTGAATTATTTATCGGTTCCGCGTCGCTTGCGAGTGTAGGTATTGGCCTGAAATTAATATAATTTGGAAACACGTAAATGTTTACAGCAGTGGAAGCGAGTAAGTACATATATTATGTTTATACTTCAAACTAATTTCAGTTTATTCCATATGAATGTAGGTACTTAACCTAATATTTCAGTGAATGTTTCACGATAAGTGTCCAGTATAGTTTTACCTTATTTAACAGCAACAATTTCTTGCATTTTAAACTCTTTATTTGCGATCCACGTTTAGTTTTGGATGACAACTGGTACGTGTATGGCAACGTGGTACAACAACTGCTGAAGAACGATGCTCGCATTAAGTGCAAAACGGAATCCAATCAATTCTGCATCTCGCATTTATAGGTTAATGGGTGTGGTCCTCTGTCCTAAAAGTTCTCTTCTATTCCTATTCTCGCTGTTTTACAGCTGGCCTTCCAATCTTATTTCTTTTGGAAAGTACAGGATATGAGAAGTCACCTTTTTGTGTTCAAAATGTACTTCTCTCTCCCTAACACAGATTCTGTACGTATTGCGGTATTCAGTAAGTATAGCAAAATTTGTAAGTAACATTTCCATCCGTGTCTATATAACAGCTTTAATATCTATGATCGTGAGCATGTAAAATATTGTCAAGTAGCTGTGATCCCAACCCATCCTAGAAATATGAAATTCAGCACAATTCATCATCTTTTTCAAAAACTCTTTAAATAATAAAAAGTTAACTTTAGCAGTAAAGTAATTATTGTTTTTATTCATTGTTAGTACAATTAACTTTTAACTACACGCGCTAGTGTAAGAAGTCTTTGGGCCAGTAGATACGTCTGAAGATTGGGCTATATAGGGAAGTGATCATGATACACAGTCGAATCAAGAACTAAGTGATGCAGACCAAGAGTTCGAGGAAGAAAATGAAACAAGAGAAGAATATTTTTGGGGTAAGGACAAAACAACAACGTGGAGTAAAAATCCACTTACTAGTAAATATAGCAAAATCAGCAAACAAAATATTGTAAAGATCTTTCTTGCGCCAAAACGTTGTACAGTAAATATTATTGATGAAAAAACTGCTTTTGAAATGTTTTTAAGCAATGATATTATTCAAAATATTGTCGAATGCATAAACAGAGATATCGAAACGACACGGAGAAATTATGATCGACCACGAGATGCAAAAAACAAATGAAGTATTTTAGCTTTCATAGGACTACTAATTCTAAGGGCAGTAAAAAAGTAAAACCATACACATTTTCATGAATTATGGGCAACAGATGTCGAATTTGTAGAAGTTGCATGGGTAGCAATCGGTTTTTATTTTTGTTGTCTGCTATTAGATTCGGACGATAAAAATACCAGAACACAAAGAAAAATTACAAATAAACTTGCTGCAATCCGATTCACCATTGATCGTTTTGCAGAAAACTGCAAAAATAATTATAATTTAGGTGCCCATGCTACCTTAGATAAAATGCTGATACCCTTTAGAGAGCGATGCAGTTTTATTAAATATATTCCGAACAAACCTGCGAAATATGGCGTAAAAGTCTTCGTATTGTGCGACTCAAAAACTTTTTGTGTCAATAATTTGGAGGTATATTGTGGTCAACAGCCAGAAGGCCCTTACAGGAAATCCAACACACCACATGATATAACGCATCGGTTGATGCAACCATGGAAAGGAATAAACAGGAACTTGACTTGCGATAACTGGTATACAAGCTACCCTTTGGCCGTGAGTCTTTTGAAAGATAAAACACCTATTGCTGGAACAATGACAAAAAAAAGGAACTACCATCAGAATTTTTACCAAGTAAAGACAGAGAAGCCAGTTCGTCTATCTTTGGATTTCAAATTACTATTGTGTCATACGTGCCCAAAACAAAATAGAGCAGCTATACCTGTTTCTACTACGCACAAAGATTCTGCAATTAATCCTGGAACTAATAAGCTGGAGATAATTATGGACTACAATTCCAATAAGGGGGAGTAGATACAGGCGATGAAATGTGCAGTACGTATTCTGTATCTAGGCGAACAAGAAGGTGGCAATATTTTTCCAATTGATTAACATAGCAGGAATAAACACCCACATTTTGTATAACGCGGCGCACATTAATGATGCCCAAAAAATTAGAAGAGTTTTTCTAAAAAAAAAAAATATCTTTGTCACTGATAAGCAGATGCAAAAGACCTCAAGAAGGGCGTCAGAAGATGAACCACCAGCAAAAATACGGGGAAGGTGTTTTTGTTGTGGAAGGCAGAAAAATACGGTGACAAACGATTAGGTGCCATGTATGTAATAGACCAGTGTGCAAAGAACATGGAGTTACAATCATTACTTGTCGGGAGTGCAGCAGTGAGGAGAGCATCACAGGATATGGCCATTGGGTAAAGCGTGGCGTACTCTCTTCTATTCTGTTTTCAGGAATTTCAGGAATTTAGAATTTCAGATAATTGAAACCTCTAGGTTAGAGGCTTACCTCTGCAAGCGATAGTATCCATCCAGTTTTCGGTTTAGTATATTTCGAGTTAACAAATAATCATAAATGCATACAAAATTACGCTTATGAAGTCAACCAAAAACCGAAAAATAAAATATTTTCTATCCCAGCAATCCAGATTTCACGTAATTGTGTTGGGGTGGATTTTTCTTCTAACAACGCATTGTTTAAATCGGCAGCACTGAACTTGTCACGCAAAAAGGAGCAAAAAAAAAATCTGAACGAAGCAGAGGGGAGAAAGAGAATCTTAACCAAGCTCCTCCAATTTGGATGATTCATCTTGGGCGAAGTTCAGACCAATTTCGGAGCCCGAAGCCACCGGAATCAATTTACATCTCGTTATTCGAGTTTCGAGTCCGCCGGCAAGGATTTGGCAAGCGGCAGACGCATTCCGCTGTCGCGGCTAACGTATGCTGTTCTTTCTCGGATAGTTTGCTGCGGCGGCTCAATGATCTTCTATCTGCTATTTTTCTGAGGGGCTTTGCTGTAAGTTATCCTTGTCTGGGTTCATAAGGCGCTCGAGTGATGAAACGTAGGGAAAATCGCTTGATTGTTTCCAAGCAGTTTACATAGTGAAAAATTCGCGAAAATTTGTTTTAGTTTTCGTCGGATGATGATGCGTTTTATTTCTTTTGAAGTATCGTCACCGCAACTACATATCGGTACTTTTCTTATTATTACACTATTTGTCGGTTTCATATGTGTATACGTTTCTACAAGAATTTCAACCTGCATTCACAGGTAAGGATAAGTTCCTATTCCATCAAAACTGTTTATGTACAAAAAATTACCAAATTAAATTAAATTTGCTGAAGGTTTATGTGAATTAGGTGCACTGCAATAGGGAGACATTACTCAATTTACAATTAGCAAAATATATTTATAATCGATAAAATATTAGTTGGGAAGCAATAAAATAATAGAAGCTTGATGCCAATGTCACAAAACTCTTTTCATGTGCTATCAGTTTCGGGCTTAGTAGCTTATCCTCAGTCCTACCGACATACGCATAAATTGTAATATATGAGAAATATAATGAACATGATGTAAGTTAAAAAAATTAAACCTAAATGAGTAATTTTTTTTGTATGACGTAAGTATGAAGTTTATAAAATTTTAAGCTACAAATTTCATGCCTTTTGTTTCTTGTTGTTTTTTCTACTGCTAAGCATTTCTCAGTTGTTATGACTAGAGTGGCCAGACGTATCTGCTTACACGGGCCGCACTCTGCCCTTTGCTAGCCATTGTGTCATAATATAGAAAAGTATATCGCTGAATTTATATTATGGTGGTGCCAAATACAATGTGCGATAAACAGTTATTGTGCTAGCATAAATCAGACTACACATTGGTGGTGGTGCATGTGATCCGCTATTTACCTATAAAGGTTATTTTATTTTTTTCTTTTTCTTTCTTGAGATAGCGGCTTTTCTATATATATGTTAATTTAATATTTTTTTTACGTAAAAAAAAATATAGAAAAGCCGTTATCTCAAGAAAGAAAGAAAAATTACACTATCGGCTAAGAACAAAATTTTTCATCAAAAGATTATTTTAATTATGCATGTGTTACATCCGTAGGTGTCGAATAGTCCTTTTCAAAGTATATGCATATTTTATCATGGCGACGAAAGTGGTTTAGTGAGAAAAATCTTAAAACACTTAATGGTACAAACTTTTCAGTAATTCTATACCATTTCTGCTACTTAAATAAGGTAAGAGGCTTATAGTATACAATATTTATAGTTAAATAAATAAATTATTTTGCTCTCACTTAGTACTGACCTGGCGCGCAGACGAAACTTGACCATTCTATTTATGACTCATTTACTTTAACTCTTAGCTTTGACTAACCTCGAAACCGGCAGCCCATACAAACAGAGTTTTGTGAGATCAGAATTTGCGTGATTAACTCAAATAGACCCAACATAGAGTAGCCAAATTTTGGCTTTTGTAAAAATATCATTTTTGTATACCCTCGCAAAGTCTTTTTTTTTAATATAGCATAAAAGTACTAATATACGTAAATTCACAATAATATAGAAGGAAAATAAATGTAGAGTGTTCTAAAATATAATCCGCTATAATACAAGCACACTCTGCGCATCGGTCATCACATTAATCGCAACAGTCGGTTAAAGTGCTTATATGAGAGCAATCGAAATTTCCATATCGCGGGAATGTTTAGCAATATCAAGCGCTCATTGGTTGCCATATGAATTACTATGTATATATTAGACTATACAATAGTGCTCACAGGCCTACATTAATATAGAGAGAGGAGAATATAAGTGGGGAGTGTGCATCGCACAGCGACGAACCCGAGATGTGCCTGAGACGTATCAGTTGCATATAACCTATGGGGAGAATGCAGAATAGAATGGAGTATTCACTGGCGGAAAAAGTACAAATCGTAAAGTGGTATCATCAAGGTCACTTGACCCTATCAATTGTAGGTCTTTTTAGAAATATTTTTGAAAATCGGCCTGTTCCTTGTATTGATACAATTCGCCGCTTTGCAAATAATTTTGATAAATTCGGATGTGTTTCACCATCTGAACATAAGAAACCAAAAAATAATACGAATGAAGAACGGGACGTGATGATATGCGCTAGCGTTGAAAATAATTTTGCACAAACAACGACGCAAATAAGTCGACAAGTATAGGTGTGTCGCGTGCAACTGTGGGGAGGGTTCTCAAAAAAAATAAATACTGCTGTTATCTATCATATTCAAAAAACAAACGAAATATTTCCGCATGACAATCACGAGCGAATTCAATTTTGCCTAAATATTATAGAAAAATCTGCACAAAACGAAGACTTTATAACAAATATTCTATTCACAGACGAGTCAACATTTCCTTTGCATGGTGCACATAATCCTGTGCAAGTGCGATATTGGTCACGTACTAATCGACATGTTACGTATACCGCTCATACACAATACCCTCAAAAGTTAAATGTGTGGGTTGGGGCACAATAGGTCTCTCTGACCGAGCTGCCTTCCTCGGGTTTTACACCCGCCGATGGGGAAAAAAAAAAATGTGTGGGTTGGTATACTGGGAAATAATATCATTGGTGCCTTTTTTATAGACGGGGCGTTAGACACACAAAAATACCTTGAGTTGTTGGAAAACAATGTTATGCCCTCTTTACCCAGAATACCAAATATTGAATTAGAAAACGTATGGTTTCAGCAAGATGGCTGCCCTGCCCACAACAGTATAATGACACGACAATATCTTAGAGCCACTTTCGGTGATCGAATCATTT
Organism: Protaetia brevitarsis; assembly: GCA_004143645.1. NCBI lineage: Eukaryota > Metazoa > Arthropoda > Insecta > Coleoptera > Scarabaeidae > Protaetia > Protaetia brevitarsis. The sequence continues at coordinate 47,662 of RXPK01000151.1, read as the reverse complement.
CGAAACAAGAAACAATTAGTTGGCCAGCCAGATCACCTGATTTATCCCCGAATGATTTTTTGCTTTGGGGCTATGTAAAATCAAAAATTTACACAATTGAAGAGCAACGAGCCAACAATTTAAATGAATTACAATTAAAAATTACTAATTGTTTAGAATCATTCACAATCACACCAGACGTACTCGGCAATGTTAGGCAAGATTTCTATAATCGAGTAGCTCTTTGTTTGGAAATAGGAGGAGGTCGATTCGAGCATTTAAATTTAAATTAGTTCTTTGAATTATTACTTTTATTTATTTCTTTTGGCTAATTCTGAATTCTTTTAAGTTTCGTTTTAATCAGGAGATATTTACGTTATTTCATAATACAGAAGACATACCTTTAGTTTTATTTATTTTTGGCATTTCTAAATATTCGTTTTATTAAAAGCATACTATTTACGTTGTAGTTTATTTACTTTTATGATAGGAAATAGGAACAAATAACAATAAAATTGAAGAATTCACATGTCAAGTGCTTTGCGTTGTGTGTGAATAAGTTCACCGTACTTTCTCGCTAGCCAGGGTGTTGTATGCGACTACGCTAGCCATGCTCCCACTCATATTCCCCGTTCCGTATATTAACGTAGCAGTGTGCGCATTACTGTATATTCTGACAGGATAAATGCAGTTAATTTGAATTTTCATTTATTTGTAAAAAGGAGGAGAAATATGCGAATTTATATGCAATTTTATCTATGTAGTCGACCTAAATCGTTTGATATTGTGTAATAAATTCAACTTAGGCGACATTTTGTACAATTCTTTGTCAAAGCGTCCAAAAGTGGTTTCAAATTAATTTCTTTCTTTCAACATTACATATTACCTAGAAAAATATTCCTATGGAATCAAATTTAGAGTCATTTAAAACATGTTTTAAAGCCAAATGAAGAAGTAATTGAAAGGTGAAGCGCGTGTTCGGTTGCATACTTTACAGGCGAATTTTGAATTTGTTAAGAATGAAATTGTTAAAAATAAATCGTCTGAGCAATAGATGCCAAGTATAGCCTTAATTGTAATCTAAACTTTATTTTCTATGTTAATTCAAGCTTACCTGGTATATTTATATGTTTGTTATTATATTTTGCTCGGAGAGATTTTTTATTCTTCGGGATGTCTGTTTGGTAATTTTTGCTGTATTCCCCTCAAACTACAGTAAATAACGGTATCTTGATGTCAGTTACGGATATCTTTCAAAATTAAAGTTGGCTTGCCTGTTAGCGATAACAATCGAAGGCTGATTACTGGTAATTTTAATTTAAATCCTCATTCTGCCTGTGGCCACGAAAGACGACGGTGGATATTGCTTCGTTAGCAAGCGCCTGGATTACTCTTTTGACAGGGGATTTGGTGCTCCTAGAAGCGTCCCGTGCCACCTTGCAGGTAGGAAGTCACTGTTCACAGTATTCTTTCACTTACCAGAGAAGTCGCTGGGTGAATTGAAACCACTATATTATTTTAATTGTTTTTATTGGAAAAAAATGAAAAAGAGAAATGGTATACGGACAAGCAAAGTAGTATATAAATTGAAAACATAAATTTCATAATAATAATATAATTAATTGTACCGAACTAAAGAAAAGAAAATTTTGAAATCCCGAAATATTACCAAGTATTAGAAATATAATTGAATTATAAGAGAAACATTTTCTAATATCCAGTATTTATCAACATATTACCAATTATTAGAAGGAATCATTGTAATACTAGTGACTTAAAATGTAATGTATTTATAAAATAAGAAATATTTTTTTTTTATATTTTGGTCATGCAGTTGAAAACCGTGCCAAAAGATTTGTTAAATGCAAACGTCAAAATGTTGATAAAATAACAAATACTTCAAAAACGATTAGGTTTAGGAATACAAACTTATTATAAATGATGCGAGTGATACACTGGAAAATTGGACCATTTCATTTAAAATAAAAAAGTTGGGATTGAAACTTTCTTTGAATAGATCAAGGCCGGCCATGACTACTCTGCAAGTTTCAAAATCAAATTCCTGCTAGAAGTTTGAAAAATCCTAATGACCCAGTTCGGTAGGACAGCCTGTATATGGAGTCTTTTACATTAAAGACATAATTTCGTTCTCATTATATGTACATTATATGTAATATTATCATTATTGTAATGTTTTGTTACTGCTTTATTATTTTCTATGCGGACATGTTGCATTAAAGGGTGACGAAACGTTAGGAGTAATAAATATTTTCACTTAAAGTTAGCCAGAACGAGGAAGTTTGATTCAATTTGGATAATAAAACGAGCAATAATAAGAAACATGAAGGAAGGTAATATATATTTTATTAATTCATTCGATATAATAAAATTTGCAAAAAATCATATTCCAAGTACCCAGAAGTGATTCAGAAAATTCATATTGCCTGCGTTCTACTAATACATGCGATCGATTGTGTTGATATGGTACTCTTAATTGCGTGCAAATTTGCATACATATTTCGAGGTTCAGACTCCATACATCGAGACACCAGCGTACGATGCTGTGTAATACATACGTAAACGTTGTTCCAGTTGTTGCCACAATACAATGGCACAGAGTTGTATTATGAAATTGTCCGTCATAGGGCCACATACGACTCACTACAGCGACACTCCATCACCAAGTGCTCCTACGTATAGCGAGCAATACATTATATAACAAGTGGTCAATTTAGGCACGCGGTTGTAATGTAGTAGTAACTACTATACATCGCTGCAGTGGCAGTAGTAGTATAGAGGGGTATAATCCGGTACCTCGACAATATGCGGTTCTATAAGCACGTTAATAATATATTAGCGATGTGTTCCCGTTAGCTTTACGCTGCCGTGAACCGGTCCCTGACCCATATTGTGTTCGTAGATCATGATTAGATATGCGGCTCCTATTAAGCCCTTCTTTATGCGAAGAGATGAATTATTAAAGCTGGTTTTCATTTCTTCTCCTAGGATCACTTAGTTGAACGCGAGAAAAGCGACTTTCCAGGGAGCTGGGAATAGAAATTTCAAATGAAAAAGGAGCAGAATTTTTATGCGAAAGTATAAAATTCAGTTTCTTAAAAATAATAAAGAAGCAGTTACAGAAATATAAAGGCATTAATTAAAGGTGCTCAGGTGTGTGTATACACGCAAATTACTTCGAGAGTCGCCTTCAATTACTCTCACCTATTTGTCAAAAATATACGATGTCTGGCAGATATCTTTAAACTTAAGGATTCCTACGATAATTCTCAATGAATATTTTAATGAGTCTGTTTTTATCTGGCCAGCGCTGTATGTATGATATTGGCATGCGTTTGCGTTTATCATTTATTAATTTTAATTAAATTTAGTAGATATAAGCAATATTCTTTGAAATCAATTAAGACAATGTCATTATAGCACCCTTGAATAATTTCATTTATGTTTCACATACATTAATGTCTTAAATTTTTTTTTTGGTTATCCTGTGGATACCAAAAAGTAAATGTAACCATTTAAATTGGCCGTTAGTATTGCCACGGAAAGTTCCACTACATAGAAATAAGTTAGGTTTAAGAAAAAGATAAAGATGTGTTCAAAGATGACAATCGGATTACTGGAACCTCGCCAGCGTTTTGCGAGCATCGCGCTAGCGAGGGGATTGACGACGAGGTATTGCTATTCAGGTTGTGATCTCCGAAGAGCGTGTTTGTATTAATAAATTAAAGTGATGTTTTAATAATTAAGAACCCTCAACCTCCTTTTCAGTATTCCATATTTATATATATTAAAGAAGCGAGTAGAACAAACCCTCAACCCTTACGGCAAAGGGTCGCGACGTTAATGTCACCACTTTATACTATCACACTGAATTTATTAATACAAACACACTCTTCGAAGATCATAACCAGAATGCCAATACTTCGTCGACAATCCCCTCGCGAGCGCGTTGCTCGCAAATCGCTGACGAGGTTCCGGTAATCCAATTGTCATCTTTGAACACATGTTTTTCTTTTTCTTAAACCTAACTTATTTCTATGTAGTGGAACTTTCCGCGGCAGTATAGAGCATAGAGGTAAATGGCTTCCGAGTGGTACTTATAATCTTCATGCAGATGGAACGGGTATCGCTAAACCACTCATATCATCCCCAAGGATCGATTAATCAATGAATTCCTAGAGTACCATTATTTAAAAACTGAGGTAGGATATAAAAGAATATTAATTACCACCAACTGCCACAAGTTACGTTTGTTCGTTTACCACGTTTTCAGCAAGTCCTGTGTCATTTACATATACTTTTTCGTTTTGCCTGTTTGTCACCTATGTAGGCACACATATTATACGTTATTGCCTTTAGCTACTCGTTAAATTCTCTTATGTTATATTACCATACCATTTCAATTTTAGTAACTTAATTAATTTCATTCTTTTTAATTAATTTTCAATTTAGTAATTTCAAGTACATTTAAATCTATTTGACAACGCCACTTCCATTTGCAACGTTATTTAACTTCATTCTGTAAATTAAATATACTAGATTGTAACTTATATTTTTTCACCTTGTTTACATTGTATGCGAACTACTTCAGAGAATAACAGGTGCTAGAATACATACCTAGAATACATCTCCCCTAAAATAATCATAATACAAACTTATAAATAATACAGAGGAGGTTACATAACAAAATATATTGTTTTCTTCAACTTATGTTAATTAATTTCTTATATTTAATTTAACTACATTTTATTTACTGATGCCATGACTAGTGAAGTTGAATGAAGAAACAAAACACTAATCAGCAGTTGCCCTAATTTATATATTGCTATTTTATTTGGTAATTGCAATCATTGTAATATTGTTATAATCTTACTGGTTATTCTTTTAATTGTATTAAATTGTCACTTAAATTTATATTAGTGTTGATTATTACCGAATCCTGACTTCCTGGCTGCCAGACACAGTTGGTGCCCATTTCAAAAAAAAAAAAAAATATCAGAACTCACACCTTCGCTCCCGATTTATGAGCGGCGGGTTATCCGTCCGTTTTTTTGCAGGATTTGTCTGGCAAGTACTGGTCAGAAGTCTTGATCCGCAAATGACTTGTTTCGGATATACAGACTGGCTTGGATAAGGATACAATTAATAATAACAATAATTCATGCCTTAACATCAGCCATGCCATTTAATATTACAAATTCTACTCAACTGTTTCTTATGTACAAGAAATCATCCATAAACACTTTTAGTATCTTTGTGGTCTTTGTAACAATATATACTTTTTAAATCCATAACCAAAAGAGACAAATAAAAGCGGTATGAATAAATGAAGAAAAGTAATTAATATTTCGTTGAGAATAAAAATACTCTAAATTATAATATTGACAAATTAAATTCTGACAGTCTATAGGTAACATTATTTTTTAAATATCTACAATATAAATAAATAAAAGCTTTACGGCTTTTTGAGTGGTCGTTAAGCCTAGTACCGACATTCATTGCTGGTGTCCGCTTGCACTACACCTGCCCAGAAACGCCCAATTAAATCCTACACTTGTCACTACTTCCTAAATTAATTATAATTGCTTCTATTAAATTGTCCATTGTCCCCTTCTATATTTCCTTCTATATTTCCATATAGACGAAAGGCTACCCAGAATGTTGCAAATATTCAATATGCTTGCTGTAATGTCCTTACAGGTGAATCCAAAGAACGTATTCAAATTATTTCTTTCGTCTAGAGATAAATCGCTCGCATAGTAACATTTTCTTGATGGGGTAAGTGTTAAAGAAGTGCTTGAAATCGTTTTTTTTTTTCGCTCCTTATAGTGTGTTAGCTCTAACAAATAACAGAACTAATAAAACATGCCTGATGATGGCTTAGGCCGAAACTCGCAGCATGTGCTTTTACAAATAAACGATTGATTGAATCGAACATCAGTTTTGTGCTACTTTACCTACTATACATCCCATATATCAATCCATAGACGTAATGAATCTAACAAATAACTTTTATCTTTATTTATAAACAGCCAAAATAAGCAATAAATGATATGAAAGATATTTTTTTTGAAATATTGTTGATAGGTATAAATTATTGACAGTTTAAATAAAGGATGACATGATGACGATTTCGAGAATATTTTCTTTTTAATGCGTGAACAAGGTTATGCGACAGCCAATCCTTTTGGCACGCCTGACTTAAATCACTCCTCCTTAATTTGAGAAAAAGTATATCTACTTCACTGGGCTGACGCGATAGCGTTGTTTGCATTTAGAAAACTGCATTATCGACGTAGCCTTGATTTGTGAAGTATCTTATAAGGCCTTATCCACCTGCACATAAACATATAGATATACTGCTGTGGACGGACACCTTGTTTTCGCGAGTTTCTTTTTTAAGTTGCATTGATTTTGTCGTGTTTACTCCGTTCAGCCTTTGTCAATGTTTCCAGAGAATTTTCACAGATATAGTAAGATTTAGTTAATGAATTGATTGTATGATTTATCTAGTTAAGTGTTCAGTTGCTTTATATTAAATTCATTCTTTTTAATGTCTTGCGTTCGCTTGTTTAGTTTATGTTATTATGTTTTGAGATTTTGTCTGTTGGCGTATTGAATTGTGCGGTTTCGTTGTATGCAGCGGTCGAGATTGTAAGAGTTAGTTCCTTGGCAGACGCAAGCGTGAGTAGACGTAAATTTTTAAATTCATTGCTGCCATTTTGTTAATACTTTTGATATCTTTATTTGATTCGCATAATTTGAATATATCCATCAAGGAACTCGCTTAATAGTAATTGTTATTATATTATTGCGTACACATTTTAGATATAAGATCATTTATTATTTCGTGCAGGAAGATAGATATTAGTCGTAATTTTCCCATTATATTTTATGGTTAAATTTTTTCGTTATTCAATTTTGCTGTTTCATTTTTATTTTATTAATCACCTCGGGTTGGGTGAATAGTAGCATTGTTCTTGCTTTTAGTTTTCATTTTTGTAAATTTTTGGTGTTCCACGAATTTATTTTATTTTAATTTGGTACCACGTGGTTTGATTTGAAAGATATTGGATTATCTTCCTGGACAACTTAATTTTTTTGCTTTGATTTAGGAAATACCATTGTCCTATTGTAATTTAGAATCAGTTGCAGTTTTTGATTTAAGCCAGGACCCTCAGTTCACGGTTTTTTTTTTCTGCAAAAATTTGTAATTAACTTGTTTTTGTTTCTTTTTTTTTTTTATAATAAAATTCTTGGTTGTTTATTAACGTCATTCAAAATTCTGTTCTTTTATTTTTAATGAAACCTTTTCAATTCTTGGGGTATTTAAGAACGTCAGTTTTCTTTCACTCACAATTTACTTTTCGCGGTTGGATTCAAGTTTTGATTCGCGAGGGTAACTCTGAGATTAATTGTTCTTATGCGCCCTTTAAAGTTTTTATCCGTTGAGCGATTTTAATTTAATTTAATTTTTCATTTTTATTTAATTCATTTTGCTTTTTCAATTCAGTCGGTACACAGCATACGTTGATCCAAACCATCAAGGAGGGGGGACTAGAGGTGGTTGGAAGGAATTTTTAACGATAGATTTAAAACAATTAGTGGATATATCTTTCAAATAACCCTTCAACCATTTTTAGAGAGAATAAACTGAAAAATTTGCATATGCAACCACAAGCCTATTCTCGGTATTTCAGAAAAGTTATTGGACTTGTGGAGTTTAAGAAGACCGTATAGCTAGCCTTGGTGGCAGAGTATAGGCCTGGCATAAGATCTTTCTTTACTTTCTCAATCTACAAACAATGACATGAATTAATCTTGATTTTAACTTTCTTAATGAAAACGTTAATATTAAGTTTAACTTTCTGGACGCTATTATCTTTAATAAAGTCTTCAATCTTAGATTTATAGTTGTTTCTGTTAAGAATTACCACACCTCCACCTTTATCTGATTTATTAAATACTAAATCCCCCCTCTTTAGTTTATTTTTAATGGATTTGAGGACACTTTTATTGAATCCGCCTTGGCAAAGGGTTTTGGGCACATCTGAATTTTCTCAAGAAGTAGATGTGTTATACCTTTGTTAAAAACGTTGTGGTAACAATATATTGTTCGGAATAAATAAAATAGTAGCTCTGTTTGCGCAGCAATTACAAGTTAAATCAAGAAGTTGCAGATTTCCTTTAACCCATCAAATTATGTCTGATTATTTTGTGATTACTCAATGATGGCTGCACAAACAAAGCTAGTATAAGGCGAAGTGAACAATCTTGCCCGATTGTTAATACGTTGCGGCCTACTACGCAGCCCTCGCGATGTTTTCCTATCGATTTAGTTTGTTAATTTTAAAAATTGATCTAAATTCTGGACTTCACTCATTAATCCTTTCAACTCGAAACCCTACATTTCAGAATATCGCATTTTAACCAGTGTTTACAAAGAAAACAAAAGCACTCGTGAAACCATTTATTTAATAAGAGAAGAAAAATCTGATATATTTTCCAGGTGATGTTCTAACCCCGTCGTAATTCTTTAGCTGGTACAGAAACAATGTAAATATTTATTTTACGTTTGGATGTTATCATACGAAACGAAAATACATATGAATCAACTCAATAAACACGAATATTATTTTAAAGGAAATCGTATTGACACGCGTCCGAACTCGACTGAACGTCAAAGAAAGTTTCTGAGCGAGCTGTCCGGTAACGACAAAAATTATAGGAAGACTTTATTTTTTTTTTACCTCAGAAACACAGCGCCCGCTTTCGTATTGTGTATGTATTTATGTTCTTCTTTCTATAGGGCACAAAAGTTCCGAAGGGCACCAAGTAAATCCGAGTGGAATTTATTTATTTTTTATTCGTCCTCCTCCTATGGCTTCTGGTCTATGTTCTCCCGCTGGATATAAAAGAAGAGTGGAAAACTAAAAAAAAAAAAAAGGAAAAAGTACGGAAGGAAGAACAGTCCGGAACCAATTCAATCCTCGCGCCGTATAACACCGCAATAAAATTGATTTAGAGGGACGGAACTGTGAGGGGGGCTGGCTAGAATTTCCAGTGATGACGAGCTTTATCATAACTGTAGGACTTTAATTTTCCATTCGCTGCTTGTGTCTCGGATACGTATTCGCATAAATTAAGTGAGAGAGTTGGGAATATTCACGCGTGTGTGAGTGTTAGAGCGCGTTGTCGACGCGGGAGTAACCTCATTGGGATAAATGGATGAATTTTATCATGAAATTAATTTAACTTTCGTGTTTTCTTTTTTATTTTTCAAGCCAACCGCCGTTTGAGAACCGTAGTTGGTACACCCCGTTCCACACAAACACAGTTAATTCGTTTTGTAATTTGGTTTTATTTCAAAAACTAGTTTAGCATTCCCGTTACTGATAAATATTTAGGTTAGGCTGTAGCCGCCCAAGTAGCGCATTTAGTTGTGATTACGACTGCTATAGACACAACTACTTCATTATAGTCAATGTTGCGTAATTTTTACTACAATTACCAACTTTGAATGGATATCTACTTAGACGACAAAAGCACAGAATATCTAACAACCAGAATATCATTTTGGCCTGGCGCACAGTGGTCCCAAATCCCGAAAAAACTGGCCAAAATATGAAGCTACTCTTTTATTCTGGCGAAACTCGGTATATGAGGGTTTTGCAAGTCGCTTATTACCAATATGAAAGGAAAAAAAACAAAATGGCGGATCCAAAATGGCGGACTACTTAGTGCAAAACTGCATGTATATTCATGAAACTCGGTATATGAGGGTTTTTCAAGACGCTGATTACCAATATAATGGCAATTTTGAAGAAACAAAATGGCGGATTCAAAATGTCGGACTTTTTAATATAAAACTGCATTTATATTTACGAAACTCGGTATACGAGGGTTTTGCAAGTCGCTTATTACCAATATGAAGGCTATTTTTGAAAAAAAAACCAAAAAATAAAATGGCGGATCCAAAATGGTGGACTACTTAGTGCAAAACTGCATGTATATTCATGAAACTCGGTATATGAGGGTTTTTTAAGTCGTTGATTACCAATATGATGGCAATTTTTGGAAAAACAAAATGGCGGGCTCAAAATGTCGGATTTACTTGATATAAAACTGCATTTATATTCACGAAACAGTCAGAAATGGAAAGTAATCTACCACAAATATTACCAATTATTTCATAAGTGCACATATGTTATGTGGCCATTTTTTCTATGTATGTGTCGTGTAGCGCAAGGACCCCAACAAGATATGACCACAAAATATGGCCGCCTATTCCTGTATTCTGTTTTTGATGTATCATTCGTTGTAGCGGTAGATATGTTTACATTTTTCCTTCAAACAACATATTTCACTTAATTTTTCTGGCATCATTACACAAAATCTACACAAAAACCTTAGAGGCACATATGGGCAGCCAACTACTTGATATGTTTTAGAGAAACGTTCAATTAACAGCCTATAATTTGTTTCGAAGCAAGATCCATCAAAATTTTTTACTTTTTGCTTTTTTTCTGACGACTTCTCTAAAGTCAATCTCGTAAATTACGTCAATAAGATTGACAACTGACTTATTAGCATATTGTAAACATTAATTTTGATCAACGGATTATTGTTGAATTCATCTTCAAGAAAAGAATCCATTTTATAGAATTGAAAAATGTTAACCTATAAACTTTTTAACGTTTTTAGAAAAACGTACTTACTCTTGTGCTTCATCATTTCAGCAGTGATGCGCTTAACTGTTACAAAGGAAGTAAATTTTACAAACAGGTGTGAATGCATGGCTTGCTCTAATGTTGGTACTACATACTGCATGTAGTTCTACAGCTATTCCGATAGTTAAAAGTTTCTACGACAAGTAAAATGTGGGTGAAAGAAATCTGACTTTCTTAATTACCTCAAAAATTGAAAAGGTTTAATTTAAAATAAAAGAACAGAATTTTTAATTCAACGACGTTAAAAAACAAACAAAACTTTATTATAAAAAAAGAAAAAAAACAAGTTAATTACAATTTTCAGAAAAAAAAAAAAAACCGTGAACAGAAGGTTCTGGCCCAAATTTAAAAACTGCACGTGATTCTAAATTACAACAGGACAATGCTATTTCCTGTTTCAAAGCAAAAAATTTGTTTGTTCAGGAAGATAATCGTAATTATACCATACCAATCCACGTGGTTTCAACAAAATAAATAATTTCGTGGACAAACACTAAAAATTTAAAAAATGAAAACTAAATGCAAGCACAATGCTTCTATTCACCCAACCCGAGGTGATTAATAAATTAAAAATGAATCAGCAAACTAGAAAACGGAAAAATTAAACTCTTAAAGCATAATGAGAGAATTAAAACTAAAATCTTCCTGCACGAAAATAATAAATGATCTTACATCTAAACTGTGTACACATCAATACATTAACAATTATTATAAAGCGAGTTCCTTGATGGACAGAAAATAAAACAAATAACGCGAACCAAATTACGATGTAAATTGGATTAACGAAATGGCAGCAAAGAATTTAAAAATACATGTACTCACGCTAGCGTCTACCAAGGAACTGCCTGAAAAAAACTCGCGCTGCGTACAACGCAGTCGTACAATTTACCGGCAAAAACTAATAGAATAAACATTAAACAGAACTAGCAAGTGCTAGACATCTAAAAGAGTGAAATTAATTTAAAAAACTGAACACGAAATTAAATAAATTATATAATTAACTCTTTAACTAAATTTATACAAAAATAAACATTATTATAATAATTTTTCGATACAATGATTCAGCAGTGTTAAGCAAATCAAATATGCAACACAAAATACACTCGCGGTAAATGGGTTGCCACAGCAGTATGTTAATTTAAATAGTGTTATTAAAAATAATTGTAAAAATAAGCGATATGCTTTCATTTTAACGTAGATATGTATCATATTCTCGAAATTCACTTCAGTTAGGTCCTGTCAGGCACCGAATTCTATCAAAGCCCATCCTGACTTCTCGCCCGAACAGTGACATCAAGGTCTCGAAATTTTGCGCTCTGAGATCAAAAGAGCCGACAAAGAGATGGTGTTCTGGTTGTTAGATATTCTGTGACAAGGGGAAGGAGATGATTTTTTTTAACGATAACACTATTTTTTTCACAACACCGGAGGAGATGTTTTGAATCATAATTTCTTTAAGATTGGAAGGGGTAATGATTTTTTAAATGATATTTGTTTTTTTCTTTTTTAAACGTGGAAAGAGAAAGAGGATGCATTAAAAATATTTGAAATCATAATTTTTTGTTTAACATTGGAAGTGTTGCGAGGAGTTTTTTCTTTTTTTCGAAACGTCGAGAGAGACGATGCGTCAGAAATACAGAAGATATCATTAAAAAAAATCATCCCCCTTCCCCTGTCACTCCTTCCAATGTTAAAAAAAACAACATAATTTGAAACATTTCTAATGCATTCTTTTTCTCTCGATGTTCCGAAAAAGAAAAAAATATATTTAAAAAAATTATCCCTCTTCCACTCACACCCATCCTCGCGTCGAAGCAGTCGCGTCGAAACGTCCCATTCCGCCCTTACTAGTTAATTTTTATTTTGTCTAAACAATTCTAGACAAAACAGAATTAAATTTTTACTCGACATTTTACTAGGGTATCTTAATTGGGGAAACGACAAAAGAGAGTTATCCGTACAACTTTTTAATCGTAAATTGCTATTTCGTAATTGCTTTGTGTGTTTGTTAAACACTTATTAAACTGCACAAACAAAATGCACTGCTCAGACCAACCAGTCAGTTACACTGAAAACTATTGGCTATAACAGCTCTAATAAAGAAAAAGTTATATCTAAAAAAGCATACCATATTAAATAAAATATAATTTATTGACATGACCAAACTATTCTTAGAATCTGTATACTTTAAAAAATACTGAACTGCAAGTGGTTGCTACTGTTGACGGTGATGCAAATTTACTACTGAATCAAGTAGAAAATATGGTTATATTAACTGAGAGACGGTTAACTAAATCTGTGTTTTTCTTTCTCTTTCTCTCAATGTATATAAAATCCACACACAGATACAAATAGCTCAATCACAATTGCAATATAATAGCAGTCCAGTTAATAACTTAGTAAATAGATAGCTTTTCGTTCATAAGAAATTGAACAAAAATTCATAGCTTAAAGTAAATATTGCACGTTAACAATTTCATTTAACCTTTCAGAACTGATATCTAATTAATCTGTTAGGTGTACACATGCAAAGTCCATTGGTGCAGTGTCCCCAAACTTGGTCTATTCCTCTACAGTAGACGCTGCAACCGTGATCTCCCTTAGGAGGTGGGCTATTACAAACTTCTCTGCGTCGAGCTGAAACTAAGATTTAACGCCAAACATCAGTAGGATAACCTTAAAACATACCTTGACTGAGAATCGGTGGCGTGTACAGGAACAATAAAATACAAACGAAGTATAGCTTAAGTGACCCCATCTTAAGTGCGTTTAATTATTAATGCTAGGCGTAATGCGCTAGTTTAAGTATATATATGTACAAATATGCAAATTCTAGGTTTTTTATTGGCTATTGTTAAATGTTTCAACTTCATGAAATTATACGAACAATTAGTGCTAAATCCAAGACAATAAAGAGTTGTTTGTTAAACAGTGATACAATCTCATTTGAAACTTACTGGGTAAACTGCGAAAGCCAACGACTGAACTATTCCTGCAGTGGAGGGAGTATTTTCATTGTTTAATCTTATTTGTACAGTAAAATAAGTTAGGTGCAAGGTTTGCTAGCGAAATGTATTTAACCGAGATCCATTTTTAAATTGTTAAGGAAGTTAAAATAAAGCTGTTAAAATTGTTGCAATAACCGTACTTTATTATTTGGTCGTATCACTTGAGCCTTCATCTCGGATACAGAGGTAAAGGCCAATGCCACAGCTTCTTTGTTTATAGATATTTCTCAATAAATATTATTCATTATAAATATGCAATTATTTAACAAATATATTTTTTATCACTTCCAATTCGACCAGAAATATGATCGAATCTAAATTTTTAAACATCACTTCTTGACATACAAATATCCAATCACTCCGCGCTACAGCAGATTTTATTAATTCGGCGTAATTGTTTTGTAGAACACGTTGGCTTCCATTATCAACCGAAGATCCAGTGAATTCTATAAAAATATAAAAAAAGATCTATTATCTAAACATGTACCGCTATCTCCATATAAATAGGTAACATATTTATTGTTTTTTCTAAGCCTATCTGACCCTTATAAATACCAAAATTAGCGATAAATATGAGCCTTCCTCCACTTCCCAAATCAATAAGTTAATAGATTTTTTTTTTTTCATATATACCTATGGTTTCGTGTGCGTCTTTCTTTTCCGGTGATTGAACATTTTTCGCTAATTCAAGGTTTTCTATATGCATTTTATGTCCGATATCGTTTATATGTTGCACAACGGTGGACGTCTCCCATAACGATAACTTGCAATGTGTTCTTTTAACCTATTTGCGATCGCACGCTTTGTTTGTTCAATGTAGATTTTATCACACCCGCTACAACCGATTTTGTAATTGGCCGATCTTTCATTGGGATGAGGTTTATCTTTCGCGTTGCTTAAAGAATTTCTCAGTCTGTTGCGCGAGGTGAAGCAAGAATTCAAATTTTGTAGCTAAACCCTTAAAATGCGATGGAAAAGCAATTTAACAAACTTTTTGTGGCGATTTTCTTCTGAAGTTGAAGTCGTTGCACTGCTTACATGGTGTTTATATTAGACTCTCTTTACACTGCGGACTACATCTACAGAAGAGTAACCATTGTAGACCGTTATCTTTTTAACGTATTGCAATTCTTTGTTAAATCTCCCAGTGTTAAGTGGGAGTTTTATCGCCACTTAGGTATACATTTTAGTTTATTAAACCGGTCCACTTCCGTTACTTCTCCTGATTTTGAGACAAGATATAATTTACCATGCCTTTATGGTACCTTCTGCACCAACTTTCAAGTATTATCTGATAGGTGATTTTTTTTCTTGTGTATATGGTATTCAAATTTTCTTTCTCTCTACTCTAGATATTAGTTTAGCTTCACACAAATGAGTGGCCCACAATTCAAATTTATAATTTTAAGTTTTGATTATTTTTAGTGTCTAATCTTATATTGTTGTAAATTAATAGACTAAAATATTTAAAATAATTAGATTAATTTTTTTAAATATTTTAGTTTAGTTAGTTTTAGTTTAGTTAGCTAATTGATTGTATAACTTGGGATGTTGATTTTTTCCATTTGTAATTTCTGTACATTCTCATTATTATATTGTTTCTCTAGCTTGCGTAAAGATGTTCTCGTTTGGACGAAAATGGTGGCTTTGATTAAAGAGAAATTATAAGAAAATGGATCATAATTTCTATTCCTTATTAATTAACTAACCCAGAGTAAAAATGAATTAGAATATATGCTGCGAACGTGTAAAGATTCAGTAATTAGTTACCTACACCGTGATTGCAGATATAGTCAGTAGCTAACAAATTTCTTTGAACTGATTTGGACGAAGCTATCAATTTCAGATGTGTTCTGGAGGTAACATACGCTTTCGTTTACCACACGGGAACCCACATCTACGGTAGTGGCGTCAGTCAAGCTGAAAATACAAAGGATACCGCAAACGATAATACCATACGTGCACGGTCAGACGAAAAATTGAATTTTTTACGAAATCTCTTTGTTAGAGTTTAGCTTAAATTAATAGGATTTTGACGTTTTGCTCCGGTTAAGAGGTTGTAGATACATCAGTGAAACACAAAAGCGATCACGGAGTGGAAATTATATATTTTTTTTTGTTTTGATATAGTCCAATAGGTAAGAAAATGTTTGTCTGGGTGAAGTGGAGCAGAAGTAGTTAACGCACAGAAAAAATAATTTCTATATGAGAACAAACAATTTTTACCGTAATGTAAATGAGAGAAGATTAATTTTTGAAATAATTAGATGAAGGTGTGCCATTCAAGCCTTAATGTGCGACGTTACAAATACCGTTGTTGCATAGAAGGAGAAGAAATTTGAAAGTGTCGTTTAAAAGCGCGCTAAGGAGTTAACAAGTAAGTAGGTTGGCAGCGCATGCATATATTAAATTACCATTTGGTATTGTGACGTTTCAGAGGATAAGTCTTTTTCGGTAATTTTCCTCGTAGTTTGATACCTATTTATCGACAGCAAGTAAATTTGTCAATGAAGACACCAACGATCTATATACAACATTGTAATGCGCGTTCAGGTTCACCCTGTGACTGGAAAACGGTGCGGCTTTCTTTAAATTTGTCAAAATGGGCGGATAGGCTGTACTTTTATGTTTTGCACTATCAGAAAAAGAACAAGCTATTTTTGACATATTCACATTTTGTATTAGAATCGTTATCTACATGCCTTGTTGCATGTCCTATATGTTCACATATCTTTTTAAGTGAAAGTCTTCCCAATCATCACTAAACTGTAATTTTACGCATTCCCCGTTTGTCATTTTCATTTTTGACATTATTCTTGGTATACTCGCGATACCACTGAATAACAAAACCACCCGTTTAAAATGAATAAGCTTAAGCTTAAATCCACATTTCTTGCAGATATAGCAGTTATGACCACATGAAGCAAATCAGAATGAAGCATCCCTGACGTGCTCTCTGACGTAGCTACTCTAGATGCAGCTGCACAAACCTTCACTTCGGGACTTACCCTAGCTTTGGAAGAATCGTCTCAGACGGTTCCTCGAAAGTCTTCGGCAGACCTGCCTATCAAACTGCGAGAGCTCATTAAAGAGCGCAGGAAAACCAGGAAACTGGCCCAACGCACTCATTATCCTGCCGACTTCCGGCAGGCCAACCTTCTGGCGACGTGGGTACGCGATGTCCTCCGAGAGCACAACAGTGCTCTTTGGCAAGACAAATTGACCTCGGTAACCACGGAGGACGGTTCCACGTGGAAATTGGCGAAGGCGCTCCGAAACCCCGACAGAAATGCGTCCCAAAACCAGCCTCTTAACGGCACCAATGGTTCAGTCTTTTCGATCGAAGAGAAGTCAGAGGTTCACGCAGACTTTCTTCAACAAGTCTTTCGTGGTTTTGAACCCGTCTCAGAGTCTGACTCTGATGACGGAGGCCATCGAGGAGTCGCGGAGGGGGACTTTCGTAGCGACATAGACGATTCGGTAACGCGGCTACCTGGCGTGCTCGGAATCCCCATCGACCCGATTACGCCATTCGATCTGATGATGCTTTCATCAAAAGCAGGTGCAGCAAAAAGTCCTCAGGTGCTGATGGTGTTACCAATAAAGCCCTGAGGAGATTACCTCCTGAAGCACGCGAGAAACTGTGTTTCATTGCAAATACAGCTCTCCAACTGCAGCATTTCCCGTCAGTCTGGAAGCACGCCGAAGCCATCACCGTTCCCGAGCGCGGAAAGGATCCTCGCCTCCCAGAGGGGGATACCGATCGATCAGCCTTTCAGTCAAACCTATTGAAATCGAATCGATCATCTTCGACCAGCTAACCTCCGCTAGCGAGCATTATTCACGTGATTCAGGACGAACAGTTCGGTTTTCGGGCCGGGCTTTCGACTGAATTACAACCCCTCAGGTTCACTGAGGAAATCCAAAACGTCGCGGGAGGAGAGAAACCGTAGCTGCAGTTTTCTTAACTTCAAACCTGCCTTTGACTTTGTGTGGCACAAAAAACTGATCCATAAGGTAATAGTTTCTGGAATAAGTCCCTCTCTGATCAGGTTGATCAATTCCTACCTTGAACACAGAACTTTCTGTGTTAGGACAGCCGGCGTATGTACCGATATCCTCGCCGGAATATTGCAGGGATCGTTATTGGGACCTCGTCGCTTCCTCTTCTTTCTGACAGGCATCCCTCGGGAGCCTGGCACGCATCTATGCGGGTGATGCTGTCATCTACGCAAGAAGCAGAAGCGAGAGGCCGGTAGGCGCCTTCAGGCGGCCACGAACCGCCTCGTTCGCTGGTCCTCTCGATGGAGACTGCCTTTCAACGAATTCAAGTGCGTCGTATTTGGATTCTCAAGAAGGAGAAATGATCCTGACGCACGTATCCACGTGGAAAACGTCAGGTTACCGTGAAGCCAACAGGTGAAGTACCCAGGAATCCACTTCGACAGGCGTCTCACCTAGTCGAAGCAGAGCTTCGAGCTCGGATCTTGTTTTTTCGTTGCACGCAACTCGTTGCTCCCAATGTTAGGGCGAAGGAATGCCCTTTACCTAGCAAACAAGTTGCTACCCTACAAGTCCACCAGATTCATCGCGATCTCAAAGATTCTCACCGCTGCTTGGGCTCGTGCTTAACCCTTGGTTCAGGCGGTCGTGGAACCCCAGGATCGTCCACCTCCACTTACTCGAGTCAGAGTCTAGGTGTTTTCCTAGAGTAACATCTAACGTTCAAAACCTGACGACTTTAACACTTTCTATTGGAGTAAAACTTCAAAATATTAGTTTCGGCTTAGAGTTTCAAATGACGATCATCAATCGCACCTGAGGAGTAATTTATCACAAGCTACTTCCAAACATCCACCCTCAGCGGCTTGATCGTGCCGCTTCTATCAAAGATGAAGGGATACCGAACCTCAGATTCACACTCTAGTTGAGATATAGGTTCAACGTCAACAATGAAGCAACTATCATAAGAAAAGTGACGAATCATCACTAATAATTAATATCATTAAACAAATCATTAGGGATTTGTTTAATTTAACGCGATCCGGTGATCGTATTTTATAGCTAGGTACTAACTATATTTAGTGAATAAAATAAATGGTTTTTACCACATATTATGAACCCAGCATATTATAAGTAGGTTAGCGAAAAAGGTTCTTTTTTGTCTTTCTTTTTAACAGTTACTTACACGAAAGCTATAAACATTGCAAAGCTGAAACTTCTAAAATTTATTATTAAATATAAAGCTACTTTGGAAAAAAATATCCAAATCTACGTGAAGTTGAATTTCACTAGCTTATTCACCTATAGCCTTCATAATAAAATATCCGCAGCGAGCCAAGAAATTTAACTTTCTTTTCGATGTAGATAACAAGAAATGTGTCACAGCGAGATTAGTAGAACACACTGGAAAAGTGATTACCATGAATCCCCTGAGGGTAAAAACAAAAAGTAAGTGTAAAACCAAGTGGGTAAATTTAATATCGACTTTTTTCCTCCTCCAGCCTTCCTTTAATGGTCGGCTGAGAAGGGACTAAAATGACTAGCACAAGTGCGGCACAAAGACTTTACAAAAAACCGAGAAGTACCGTGGCAACGCAGGCTAACATGAGAAGTGGCAGAAAATAAAAGGGTAACGCTTTAGAAGGCAGTGGAAGTAACTTCATTTACATATTAAGTTTGATCCTATTTTTATTTTTAGTTGACCTTATTGTCTGTATAATAGTAATTCATTAAATTTGGGAAGTTTAGGTTCTAAATGATATACTTCAATATATTGTTTGGTTGTTTTTTTTTTTTTTAACAACTTCTTCAAAGCAAGTACTGTGAACCATCTTGTTGATTTTTGATTTGTATTTATGTTGTTGATTAATAGTAATATTTAAAATAATACATTTTGAAACGTCAAAAATCATTTAAATGGAACAACAATTTTTTAAGTGACACAAGAGACAATATTCGCAAACGACATTAAATATATATGAAAACTCGATTAAGTATTTACATATTAAGAAAATGTTTTTTTGGATATTTTTCAATTTTATTATGCTAGAGAGATGCAAAATATTAAAATATCACCCAGTACATGTAAATACAGAAAAAAGAAAACACTTTCAGTATAAAATAAAGTGGAGTCTTTTTAGCGCGGCTGCAAATAAATAAAATATCAAAGGAACATCACATCGGACACTCTATCCTACAATGAAGAGCCACTAAAATCAATCTTGGTAAAATTCTGATGGCTTCAAATTTTTTGTCTACAAGCTACCCAATTTTCATATTTAAGACATTCTCTTATATATTTGTCATCACCAAGAGCCTCTACTGGAAATGTTTATGTAAAAAATTCGCAGAGCTGTGTTCCTCATTTATAATTATTATAAATATGACAAAAGACAAATGCGTACATGTACATTCACATATATTGCAAAGGAGCTTGGTTCGATCAAACAAGCAATCTCATATTTAAAAATATTTTGAGGTATGCTATTGTTGCGGATGGAAGTGCAAGGAGTTAGAGATATTTAGATATTTATCTGCACACTAAAACGCTTGTCTAGGTCGTTCTTCAAAATTTCTTTGAACGAGTCTACAGTTGGTTATAATAATTTGGAAAAAAAATGGTGGTATTTCAAACCTTGATGATAGTACATTTTATAAATGATAGTAGATAGATGCCTATATTTCTCAAATAATTCGTCCTGTTTCTTATACCATATTTATAGAATAAAGAACAATCGAAATACTTGTTTATGTTGATTTTTTGTATTAGACACTGAGTGTGTATTGAGATGGAAAAGATCAATTGTTTTAATTTGTAAATGCTTGGCGACAGTCAGTTCAGAAATGAAACTGTTGGCGTTACATTCTTTCCTTCTTCTTACCAAGAGAGTTTCCCATATTTTCCATCCACAACTTTGAATTTAACATGAAGTCCAATTATTCCACTAAATTTTGAAATATCTTTTGTAGACTAGAAAATCGTGTTGGTTTTACTATTTTTCAATGCTAATCTGTCTACAGGAAACCGCTCTGCTGGATAGTTCAACTGATCTCACGAAGAAATAGGTATATAAATAAACAATAACCGAAGCCCCAATTTTGAAACTTTTTTGAAACAACATTTTCTGAAAATCACTAAAAGAAGCGATAGAGATAGCTATAAGAATACCTATAGATTTTAGACACAGAATTCAATTCTACATCACGTAGCATAAAAATATACAGGGCGTTCCATTAAAAAAAGTAAAAAATATGCTAAGAAGTTACGCTAAATCAACCCTAGCTTTGGGACAACATGTATAATTTCGTGCACTTTTTGTTCCTTGGTTAAATAGTAGATAACCCATACCTTCCGCAGTTTACGCAAAAACTCCCTACCTGTTACTGCACAGCAACATGGCCTTACAAACATTGGAGAAATGCAAAGTAAAATAATCATTGATTTTAATTTTAGATTTTCTGAACTGATTTTTGTAACTAGACTTTATAGAGACGACAAATTAAACAAATTTTTAGAAAATTACGAGCTATATCTGGAAAACTCTCATGCACATATTTTTACCACCTATTTAATATGTACTTACTTACTTCAATATTGTTACTTACTTGTATGATAGTAGAATGTAATCATATCAGCTAGCTCCTTGGTAAGGTGAAGCATGTTAATAGTGATAGTGACTGATTGTGTAAAAATCATTTATACGTATAATTGAAATAAATAAAAAATGCAGAATGATTTTAAAATAAAAAAGAAAAAATATTAGCTAGCTCAACGGAAAAGATTTTTAATAAAACAAAAGAGCTATTAATCCCAGAGTTACCCTCGTTAATTAAAACTTTAATTTAACCACGAAAAATAAATTGTGAGTAAATGATATCAGACTTTCTCAGGCTCTACACGAAAAATTGTAAAGGTTTAATATAAAATAAAAGAACAGAATTTTTTAACCCAGTGACGCTATTAAATAATAAATTTATTTCAACAAAACGGGCTAAAATACAGTTATGCAGAAAAAACCCTGAACTGAAGCTTCTGGCCTAAAATAAAAACTGCACTAGACTCTAATTTAAAATAGGATAATGCTATTTCCTATGCAAAGCAAAAAAAAATGTTTTATTTGTTCAGGAAGATTATTCAATATATTGAATAATCTTCTTGTATATAATCTTGTATACAAAACCTTTGAATTTCTATCCACGTGGTATCACAAATTAAAATAATCTAAGCGTGGACAAATGCTAGAAATTTACAAAAAATGAAAAAACTAAATGAAAGGTGATAGAAAAAATAAAAAATGATACAGAAAAAGTAACTCTTACAAAATATAAATGAGCAAATAAACTAAAATAAATCTTCCTAAACAAAAAAAAATAGTAATTAATCTTATATCTACCAAGTATACACTTTAATACATTAATAATTATTACAATAATGAGTTCTTGATTGACTATATTAAAGAAGAAAGTTAATTTTTTACAATACAATATGAATAACAAAATGGCAACAATTACTTAAGAAATACGTCTACTTCCATCAATAGTCGAACAATAGTCGTAACAAAACCCTGCAATTCTTTTTTCTACAAAAATCCCTCTCTCAAATTTCGTACAATGCAAACGTAGAACATTACAATAACAATATTAAATAGAATACGCATAAAATCAGCACAAAGGAATCATAGACATTTGAATGACTAGATCAGTTAAAAAAAATCACACTACATAAATTAAATTCATACAATAAACTTTTAAACTAAACTTATACAAAACAAAACAAAATTGTGAAAATTCTCGGTAAACTGAAAATCAGATGCACGGACAAAGAAAACACAACAACCAAAATATGCAACTTAAAATACATCTCCGCGATAAATGGGTTGTTTGGGTCAGGGAGTCCAAAACCACAGCAGTATATTTAATTTATTGCGTGGTACTATCTTGTACCAAATTTGGAGATATGTTTCTTGCAGGAATCTTAAGTCTCGTTAGTCATACCGCCAGCTTCTTCAAGTGTCGTGTATTTTTTAAATATTGACGAAGGTGGAAAGCAAAATCTGGATCACTACAGAAACAATTCACGACATTGTTAAGAAAAGGATTTAAAATATGAATACATCATAGTAGTAGTTTATTTAACTTTTCGATATAGTCGTCTTAAGTAAATATAATATGCCATTAATATAAATCATATAATATTTATTTATTTCATATATTATATTTATATTTCGTCTTTTACTTCATCTAAAAATGTCATAAAACTCATTTTAAAATTTGTGTTTTGAAGAATTCTATCCTTTAAATAGAAGGAAAAGTAATAACTTCAATTCATATATCATTATGCTTTCGTACGTACAATAATATTTGGGATCGAGAACAACGAGACAGGGGAACATTCATACTAATCAAATCAATTATTTAATTACACAAATGGTGGTAATCTAGATAATAGGATGTCTCCATACATTCGACATCGTCAACAACAAGGTAACGTGGATAAAATAAACATTAATATTCGAAAAGCTTCTAAGCTAGTATTATCTGCCAGTCGCATGAAATATACCGGTTTTACAAAATCGGTTTCATGCCAGATGCGTAATAGATAATTAAATGCTTCATATTTTAGTAGTAACAAGTATTAACACGAAATGCAGCAATTTTTACCTACAAAATCAATATAGACTTGTCGATATTCTACGCAAATATTTAAACATGAAGGGTAGCAGTGATAGAAATAAGGTGGCCCTTGCGACATCTTGATGCAATTTGTTGAATTTAGTTTAGAGTTGAAAAATGACAGCCGCTAGGCATATATTGCATAAGCATAACTTATTACTTAGTTTAAAATTAATTAAACTATCGATTAAGCAACAATGGTGTGTCGGAAATCCCAAGAAACTGCGACCATCGTTAGCATCACAATTTATCTTGCGAGAGTGACTGGCACCACAACATGATACCCATTAGTGTCTTCTTTCACGGTTATTTGAGTTATTTCACTTAAACCTAACAATATAATATATAAGAAAGTATGTAAATGTTAGGGCCATTGGCCACCGATCTTACCTTTTACACAAGAATATCATGGTTCATTCAATGTTTTTAAAACTGCAGGGGTAATTCAAAACTAATGAAATACGTAAAATAAATAAATAAAACAAGTAAATCATGTAGATTAAACGGATGAGTAAACTAATTTGTGTAGATACGAACGTAAACAATAACAAACTGCCATATTGGGAAGCTGTTGTTTGTGTGAAGTTAGGTTTAGAAATTTGGACCTCTATAACTCATCTCTAGTCCTTACTTGGTGTACTCTGGTTTAAATACATATATTTCCATAGCAATATGTTGCGCGCTGACTGCGGTGTTTGTGTTTCAGTGTCAATGTCGGTTTAAAAGAGTTTAAAATAACTTTTAATATATAAATATATATATATATATTTTTACTTGATAGCGTTGTTGCTGCCAAAATATCTAGAGTTCAGGATCCTAGCCTAATCGCATACAAACAAATCATACGAAGACGTGCCCCATACAAGTTATAGAAATGCATAAAGTGCTATAAAACTTTTTTTGTTATATACTAACTGTGGTACGTTTGAGGGTATTTTTTTATATTATATTACTCAATCTCTAGTAACTGTCTTTTTCTTATCTTCATCTATTGTCGCAAGCTTTTTGCAAGCTTCTCTTCAAGCTTGGCTTAACCTTGTGAACAGGTTTGTTCTAGGGTTGTTGTATATCTGTCTGTAACCTTGTAAAAAGATTATCGTATGTCAACTAGGAATCTTGAAATAACCTAGCAACCAACTTATTTCCTTGTCAGTGACAAGGAAAAGGTTGTTCGAACCATAAATTGTTCTCTGGGGGTGATAACATAATCTAAAATAATATGTTTCTTTCGAATGCTTTAATGGAATTAGTTTTCAACGAAATAATAATTACGCAAGCTATATTCTTGAAGCTACATTAAATCCTAACTTAATTAAAGCATGAAATCCAGCTCCCCAACAGGAGCAGCCACAGAAAGGCAAATGAATTAATCCAGATTTTCGGTGTGTGCTTGGACGTAAGAAGCAGAAGAAGTTACCCATACGTGCTTCTTCCACTACCCATTCTATAATTCAATCAATCCATTAGTCTTGCTTCCATTCAGTGTCAATTATCTAAGGATTTGCACTCTCAACACAAGTCTCAGATAAGATCTATATCAAATTGTCACACATTTCCTAACAAAATATTTATGCAAAATTTCCGAAAATGCAGTAAAATCCCTCCTAAGCTAAAAAGACGTATCTCGTTATACTAGTGATAGGAGATGACAAAAATACTCGCAAGTGTAGCTTGACGACGCTACACCCGTCCAAACATCTCATCACAAATTCCAATACATTGGACGCACGTTTTAATAGCAAGGTTATCGATATCCAGTGTGTAGTGGAGTGACTTGAGATCGTTTTGGTTTAGGAAGCAAAATTGGCGACAATATAAAACAGGACAATTGAATTTGAAATGCAAATACTTTGTGGTAAATTACCGTATGCATATCATTATTCAAATATTAACAATAGGCAGTAAATTGATCTTAGCAGTAGTATAACGCCGTGTGCACTAGAATCGCTCGATGTGGCTGCAAAAGTATTTCCAAAATGACTGGATCTATTTTATGTTTTGTCTGTTTTATGATATTTTTGTGCACGCCATCGATTGTGGGCACGATAGGTATCCACAATGAAGGTATATATGATAATAACATGCATGTCCGTTTATTGTATGTAACTACTTACTTTCTTACTTATAGAAATCCTTAGGAAAGTGTGTTACGATCCATCACATGAAAGGGGTGACCATAATTGTAGAGCTATCTGTAGAGGAGTGAAAATGAACTCAGGTCGTTGTATTAAAGGTTTATGTACGTGCTCATAAGGAATTCTAATTACTATTAACGCCGTTAAAATGAAAACGATATAAATGATTGTTTTATTTAGAGATGAATAAAATCTGTTGTATCTTTGAGCATGTTTCGTTTCTTTCGGACTATGTAGCCTATTGCAATAAAATACTGATTTTCTAATGTTTAAATATTCTCTGTTGTACTGTCAAAAGATGGCTATCCGTTGCATATCAACATCATCAATTAAACGTGTATGCTTGGGGTATAGGGCAGACGTAAGATACTAGAATATCAGGCCGAATGTGTAATAACATTGCGTACAGAAGGAGGACTGTTGCTTTAACATTTAATCGAAACGTGCACAGCAGTGAGAGTTACAAAATATCAATTTGGAGTATCTATCAGTTAAACATCCAATTATGTCCTCTAAATTAACATTCTCACAGCCGTGGATTTTTACCATTAAACAAACTAGCCCATAATTTTCACTCGCTTGATTAGTGAAATCCACATACTCTATTTCGTTGCTCATATCAGATCATTATCCAATAACCATTTCCATGATTGTTTGAGCATCGTTGATGATATTTCCTCCCAGTCTTCAGCTATGTATTTAATAACATCCAGTATGTCAATCTTTTCAGGCAAGTTACACAACTATTATTCACGATTATGTATACGATATTAGAAAGCTAGAAAGCCGGTGTCGGTATTTTCTCTTAAAAGCTTCAAGGACGCCTTGATTCATAGGCTGACAAGTAGACGCGACGTTTGCAGATAAAAACAAAGCCCTGATACCTCTATCTCGCAATTCATCATTGGACGGATGGGAAGAAGCATTATCGAGAATAGGAATAGCTTTCCTTGGCAAATTATTAATGGCAAGATGCTGTTCTACAGCTGGTACGAATTCTTCCTGGAACAAGCTTTTGACAATTGTCGAGTTCATCCAAGCTTTTGTCTGATATGTATACCATAGCGGTAGAGAATCAGGTTTTTCTTCCAATCTCCTACTTACCGACTCTAAACTCGGAAGCCATTTTTTTAGCCGATACTCCAGAGTCTAGTCGTTTTATAACTTCAAGCTTTTATTTGATTTTCACTACCAGCTTCTTTCACAACACGGAAGGTTGTTCGATCGGGACAGGAACATTACTCGGAAAAAAATTACCCAAAAGGTTGTAGGTAATTTGGATAATATTTATGTGATAAACTTTGTTTAACAATTAACAATTATTTTTAGGTTGTAATTTGGAATAAAATTGGGTTTTATCAAAATAGCCGTTAAATTTTACAAAACAAATTGAGACACGTCTGCCTCTGACGAACGTTGGCTGTTGAATCGTTTCGAATTGAAAACTTTTAACCGACTTGAAAGCGATTGTCTTCGACAAGGAGTACAACTGTCGCAGAATGCCCCGTTAATTTCACCGAAATGAGGGGAATATACCTTGTTTGAAACATGAGAATGCCCATGTGACCGAATGGACTGTCGAATGTTTAAACGAAATGAAAATAAATAATTATTGCAAAATTCTAAAATTACAATTACATTTACGCAATTACAATTAAAATATAATAAAGGCAGGTGTCTCTGGATCATGAGAAAAATACATTTAAAATTTTTAAACACTTATTACTATGTAAGATTAACAATCTTAAAAGTCATTACTGTACATAAAAAGTAGGCAACTATTTATACACATAGAATTGTGACAGAACCCAATTCCTAGCAATTGCCCATGTCGTTCTGTTGACATATTAATGCAATTGGAATGCCAATGCATATAAAAACATTATTAGAGTAAATGTAAATGAAATAAATACACTGTAAAAAAAAAATGTTTGAATTGTATTGAAATTGTATTTACAAGGTTCACTTTAGAATTCAATACCGCTTTCACTTATAAGAATTTTGCGATAATTTTGTAGAATAGTTGTGAAAATGTGTGAAAGTGTATAGCCAACAAATAATTTCTTTGTTATATTATACAGGGTGTTTGTGCCTGCTTTAGTTAGGCGTGCTTGTTCATTATCCACCTCACGATTTAAGTAAATCCGAATCGAATTATTCACATGTTGATCCGTAGAAATATTTCTTTGTAATTCCTTAATTCAGTTTCGTCAAATTGTAAAAATCATTTATATTGACGATAATCTAGTACAGATGTTTGTAAAATTCTATTCGAATTACAATTAAACGAGGTTTTGTTGTAACTTACCGTAAGTATACTTACAAGTATAAACCAACTATCAACAATAGGCTGTAAACTGCTTTTTTGGCAGTTGCGCAAAACCATACAACACACATTGTTTGGTGTTGTTTGCGACAGTATACCGAAAATGAGGGTGCTTGAGGTATATTTCGTATGTTTTCTGGTATTTCTGTGCACGCAATCAGCCTCTAATTCTAACTACGGTAGTAACGGTACGTATAATAACAATAACAATAATAATCTGCATTTGAGTTTATTGTTTAGTATACCTTCCGTGCTGACTGCTTCCTTACTTCTAGCTATATTTAGAAAAGTATGTCACTCCGCACCACCAACGGGAGATCAAAATTGCCAGATCCTCTGCAAGGGATTAAACAAGAAATCAGGTCGTTGTAGTAATGGACTCTGTGTATGCAGTTAGAATTAACGAATATTCCTGAATATTGTAATATTTTTAGGATTTTACAAATGTTGCAACAGATATAGAGGATAGAAACATGCAGATTCAATATACACTCGAGCGCATAACTCAAACATTCGTACATATTTTATACCACAAAAGAATCTGAGGAGCTAATGCGACTAATAGCTTGAATAAAATGCTGTAGTTTCTGACAATGTACTTGTAAGAGCTTAAGATATTGTAAAAGAGTTCTAACATCTCCCTTGGCACGTCTCACAAATTTATCAATTTCAGAATGAACGTTTCCAGATCTGTCAAAAATATCTTTCATAAATAAAAGGAAGCATAATTTTGGAAGTTGCTTAAGTAAATTCTTTAATATCAAACACCTCAAAGGCGTTTGAGAAAGTTTTATAGAAAAGAATTAAATTTGTCATTTTGCAAGAGCACGAAGCACTGAATTACAAGCGAAATGATTATATAAAACAAACTCTAACTAAAATAATGTTTCAATTGCTAGAAGAGATGAGTCAGAAGCAGGTGAAACAACTGCGCTTTCGACGATGTAAATCACCATCAAGTGTTGATTGAAAGGCTAGAAATTTTGGGATATGAAATATTATTTCTTAAGTGAATAAGCTCGCATCTTTCTGATCAATGTCAATGCGTCGTTGCCGTCAAAGAGAAACCAAAATTGTAGAACTCTCCGTGGGGAGGTGAATATGAACTGCTTGATTTTTTTTTTTAGTTAGCCAATTATTTAATAATTAATAATTTAATATAGCACAGGGACCAATAAAAAACTTACGTGAAAATAATTACTATGCTATGGTTGACTTTTTCTTCCAATATTACATTACAACATAATGTTGTTAGTCAAAACATATAAACATATCAAAAAGTTGTAAAGGACGATATCACATTAACATTATTGAAAATATGAACTGCCGAAACAAAATCTCCCACATACTGTAAATATTGCTTTAAAGTTTTTCTTCTTTTAAATTGAACATTAATAAAATTTGTTGTAACCCAAAGCATCCTTGGTTTTTTTTTCTTCACATTATGGAATAATAAATGAATGAAATACTAATTTTGAGTGGATTGCCCATTATTTTTGTTTTATTTTGTGATTTTTTTAATGTTTTTCTTTTTTTTTCATTATAATGGAAGTTTCATAAAATTGAATTTAGAGAAAGATATTCCAAACTAAACTTCGAAAATAACGAGAGATACGACTTCAATTGTAACAAATTATTTTATACAATCAAGAAATGCTAGCGAATATTACTTTTACATAAAATATTGTTTGGCTGATTTGATTTAATTTTGACCGTTAATCTTGTGTTCCTGTTCTTTAATTCACGAGGGCTTTTCATTTTATTATTCTTTCCCCAACGGTGAAATAATTTATAATTCTACGTCTCATAAAGATGTTGTCAAGCTAAATTGGACTAAACTGGATGCAACAAACAAGAAATAAAATCAGCATATTAAAAACAAAACATAGACAATTGTGTGACAGTGTCTATATTTAAGTATTAACGATGAGATGTTTTTAATCCCAATTGCATGTGCTGGTTTTTCAGTTTCAGGTTAGCCTCGGTAGCAGTCTGGCGATGGTCCACACAAGCAGCTCCAAGACACGCGTTCGACTCGGCCAATGGACTAGAAGCAAATTCATGACGTGGTTTCGTTCTGGAAAGCAGAAAAGTTCTGGAAAGCAGAATATGCTATAGAAAACGTCTAAGGAAGTTTAGGTAGAGGTAAGTTTGTAATATTTCGCCAATTTCTTTAATTAAGGGATATTATCCCATTACAAGATTTAACAATTGATATCAATATCTTTATAACTACTAGAGCAACTCATAGAAAATTGAATAAACTTTCAATTAAGTCATATCAATATACCACAAAAAGAAATTCCGTACAAAGAGGAAGCGATCCAATTACCGATTGCTCTAGTGTAATCTTACCTCGTTTCACCTCTTTGGTTTTTCTTTTAACTATTAATATATGTTGGATATGTTTCCATATTAGCCATTTTCATTATGTTTATTATTGTTATGGCTATTTCGTCACTTACAATTAGATTAGCAAACATACAGAAGCATACACTTCGTTCTTTTTCACTGTCTAATATTTTTAACTTGATAGTTTTTAATCTTAATTAGAAAGATTATATAATGAACAGAAACGAAAGGCCTTGCTCCATATGCTTTAAATTGTTATTAAATAAACAACTAAACGTATGTAGCAAAATAAACATAATGATAAACACGTATAGACACCATTTACTTGAACGACCAAAATGACCTATAAGAAAGCGTATCCAAAATACTGTCATTTTAAATGGAGCGTGAGAAATACCTATAGAAAACTTTAATTTGAGAAAAATTCAAGCTTAAAACAAGGATTTCGCGCTATAATTTTTAGGGTAATCGTATCGAAAACTAATTTGTAATTTTAAGGTATTATATGCCAATAATAGTACTATAAAACTGCCATTTCAGTTTTAAGTTTTACGACCGAAAATTTAATAGTTTAGTAACTTTTATGGGCATTTAAAATTACGATAATTAAATTACATGACTGGAATTTCTTGCTACACTATACTTGGGGAAAAATTGTGACGTAAAATTCTACTAAGATGAATGGGCAAGCAGGTTGCATATACTTACATCTTAAAGCTGAATATCTAGGTCCTCAATTCTCTTATTGCCGGTTACATATGAGGTTATCAAAAATTGTGAAGATACTGCTTTAGAGTACATACAAAAACGAAAATCGTGACATTCTTCAGTATAGCAAACATGTTCTAGTGATACGTAATATAACTTAAATAACCCAGTAATCGAAAATATTCGTTTTCCTAGAACGTTCACCTAATTTCCATTTCATATAAATCAATTTTTTAAAATAAATATTATAGTGGAAACCTGTTTTTTTTATTTTTAACTCTCCTTAATTTTGATTCGGCAAAATTGTTTGAATATCAACCAACTTTTTTATTTGTTTTCTTTTTTTTTATTTCAGTTGAGCTTAAACTCAAACGCAGGAATAAAAATGTATAGTTTGATTTAGTTAAGGGCAAAAAAATTTCGTCCAAGAATATTTGGGTATTTTAGAAATATTTCTATGTAATTACATGTGTTATATCATTCTTGTATAATGTAGCTTAGGGTAAAAAAAAAACGAGCAAAAGAAAATATATGCAAAGATACCTATTACTATTCTTCTGATTCCCAATAGTTATTTTGTTATACATGAGTATCGGTATGCAAAAAACAAATAAGTTTCCCCATTTTCTTTTATAATTTTTGTAAAGAGTTTTTTATTTTTTGTAAATTCCTTTTAAAAAATTCATTGTCGTCGTATTTTTTTAGAGAATTGGAGAACATTCTGTATAAAAACACAATTGAGTCTGCCGAGATACATTAAAATTACATTGATTGTTCTATTATTTTACCTGAATATTAGGGAGTAATAGTAAATTTGATAAATCACAGGAAAATTTGCTGGCATATATACCTTAAAAGAACATTATTCAAACGAAAGTTTGAACGCTTAATCAATTATTTGGGCATTACAGACACACAGACAATTCCTTAAATTTTGCGACCAGGATACTTTACCGTTTATTACACGATACACATCTATGGAATAATTTATAAATAACTAAATTAAACTAAGTAGCTTATTAAAGTGTTGCGTAGGCTTTCACGGCCAAAATCTACTGTAAAACGGTTTTTCCGGGCTGTTGAGCCGTGGTCTTGTGGAATTACTTCCGTACGTTTCGTTCACAACTGCAATGAACATCATCAACGGCGAAGTCGAAGTCTCCTTCGTGATGGCTCGTAATTTAGTGACTAAACGACGAACCATCACGAAGGAAGCTTCGACTTCACCGCTAAAGATGTTCACCAGTAAGTAACTATTATTTAAACGAATTTTGCAAGATTTAGGATATTGGAATATCAGCCAGCATGTGTAAAAATCTTACAGAAAGGAAGAAAGCGGTTTCATTATTGGATAAAGTTGATATTTTGTAGCAAAGAACGAAATAACCTTTTGTCTTCAGTGTTGCTTTAATATTAAATATAAAATAAAATAGAATATTTAACTGGATAAATTACCTTTTACTTAATAAAATCTATTCCAGGTTGAGCCTGAATTACGCTTGCTGTTCCCTTTATATGCAGATTCTATGATCCAGCCACTTCATTAGTATTTCTTTTCAGCGACAAAGAATTTTACAATTTTCAAATGTAATCTGAATCAAGTTTTTATCATGCTATCCCAACAAAATATTACTTTGGAGCCTATTGCATTTAATATAGCGACAATGTAGAACAAAGTGAAACATTTGAATTTTAATTACAATTAAACAACGCTTTGTGCTAAATTATGGTATAAATGGTAAAAGAATAATAGTAAATATGGATATTAATTAACAATAGGTTGTAAATTATTCTTAGCAGTTGCGTAAAACAATGTGTGCTCACATCCTTTGATGTATCTGAAGGTATATCTACTCAAAATGAGGGGCGATTGGATTATATTTCGTTTGTTTTCTGGTACTTTTGTGTTCGCCATCAGTCTTAAATGACGGAGGTGTGTATTACATTAATAATAATTTGCATTTGGATTTATTGTTCGGTGTACTTAATTGAATATAATAACTCTTTTTTTTATCTCCAGCTATATTTCGAAAAATATGTAGTAACCCACCATCGAAACGAGACGAGTATTGCAATTTTGTCTGTGGGAGACTGAAAAATTTAGCGGGTCGTTGTAACAATGGAATTTGTTCATGCTATTAAAAGGTGTAACATATCATAATAGATATTAGAGCATTGCTGAAGTGAAAAACGAAAATCCTAGAATACCTTTTTGTTTTAAATGGGAGCTTAATAAAATATAAATAATAGAATATGAACTTTGTACAAACAACTACAATTGATATATTCAAAAAATTAATTTGAAGGAAGTTATGTTTATTAGCATGTTGCATTCCTTAGTTTCAATCGAAAAAAGTGTTTTTATACATAAGTTTTACAGAATTCAATGTTTCATATCTTAAAAATATTTTTGATTATACAGGATGTTTCAAAAGTAGGAAAACGCATACTTACTTCGTTATTTTAAACGGAACACCTAACGAATATTCCATTAATTTTCATGTTGGCTTAGTATATAAACTTTATATGATTGAATAAAGCCTCAAATTAGTAAATATGTATGTGTAGTATCATATAATAAAATACAAAACTAATGACACATTTTTGGAAAAAAGAACGAAATTTAATTATGATTAGCAGAAATAATAATACTTATTTTTAGTAGGGTAGGCCATGACAATTATTTCACTGGCATAATAGTTGCATGTCAAAACTGTAACAAATAATTCTATATGTAATACTTTGTCCTTCATTTAAAATAACGTAGTAAGTATGTGTTCTCCTACGTTTGGAGCACCTTGTATAGTCAAAAATATTATTAGGTTATGTAGTATTGAATTCTGTAAAACTTTTGTATAAAAGATTTTTTTCCTAAAATCAAACATAGAGCTGTAGTCAGAGGCCTAATCGGCTCCACCTCGACGTCATACCTTTCTACGGCCAACGTGTATACCTTGACAGAATCGCAACTCATGGCTGAAGAGGACATTATGCCATTCTGCCTCCAAATGTAACCACCCAAAAAAAAAAAATACAACTTGCAATCTCTTGTTTTATACGCTCAGTAGAACGTAACAAAGTACACTATGCCGCTTCCAACGCAAAAAAAGAATACTTTTTTAAATGGAACCTTATGGTCCTCGGTTCACCGCATTAATCTAAAAAAGAAACTTTTCCCTGATACCAAAAAGTACTTAGTATTCCAGCTAAAAATCATTTCTCTGTAGATTAAAAATGCTGAATATATTCATATGCGTTAAAATTGAAGGTAATGAGTGGGTAGCATCATTGGCCATTGGTAGAATTAAACAATAGCTACTAAATTAATTGTCAATTGTGATCGTTGTGTAAATCGAAGTTTTCTTAGTTATTTCATAAAATTTTGATCAACTTTTTGTTAATATCGTTTTTTAAATTGAGTACATTTCAGTGAATGGAATCATTAAAACAATATAACAAGTTACTTTGTTATGTTGTTTTAATTGAAAACAATCATACCACATAATCATTTTCTATTTACAAACAAAGAGCGGTTTTTTTTTCAACAAAATAGCACCCAAAATATGTACATGAGATCAGGCTTAGAAGTGAACTATAGATACACGATAGAATTATAGGTAATTAAATTATTTGATAAATTTTATTCATTTGACGTAATAAAGCATTAGATATTATTATCAAATCTGTTTTTAGGACTAGACCCTTGCTATATAATTTACATGCTAGCTTGTAAATTTGGCTTATTAGTGAGCTTTTTTGATTTCTGATGCAACGCAATGAGTTACAAAACGACACTTTGTATCGCACCACAAAAGTAAAAAGACAAATAACACATAAATAATATTGAGTATTATTGTAACTATAGTAGCCTAATTGTGTGTCTTCAACAAAAATCTATCTCCACTGATGACTTAAGATTTTCAACGGAAACAGCATGAAGCAATATTGCTCGAATCGAAAAGAACAATCACCTTGCGTATTGCTTTCCATCGCAAAATAAATAGATCATAAAATATTTATGTTTTAACGCAAAGAAGCAGAGGAAATACAATCCATAGTTGCAAAAGAAAACAGACACCTAACAGCCACTGTTTGGTAACGGGGTATCAATAAAAATTATTGTTATCTAAAATACTTGAAACGTATTGAGATCTCCTCTTGGATGACCAAGTGGACAATTAAAAATCTTTGTAGTAGGGTTTCTTAATGTTTACACTAATATACTCAGTTACATTGGAAGTCTTACACCTAGATATAATATATAATTTGTTTCGACTTGATATTTTGGCAATATGATAATTTTATATCAACATGCAATACGAAAAAATAATAATAATGTGTTTGACGACCCCGAAGCTGAGTACACTCTCGTACATGTCTAGGCATTGACAAAATGACATGATCGATATCTGCTTGTGGCATCTCGTTCCAAGCAATTTGAATTTCGTGGATTAACTGTGCCAGAGTCTGTGGAGGATGGTGCAAATTGGACAGTCTCCTTCCCATGACATCCGACACATGTTCAATGGGGTTTAGACTCGGTGAATGGGATAGCCACGGTCAAACATCAACGTCTATTACAATCAATTGACAAGTGGCAATTTTGCGATAGGACAAACCATCATTTCGATAGGCAACAATTAAATAATAAACAAGTAACGCGGTGATAATTTTGACATCTTTCAAGCATTTTGTTACGCTTAACACTCCTAGACGGACCCACAATAACTAAACATTTCTGTACCAGTCAGCTCTCATAAACAGGTTTCTTCAGAAACAATTAAGAAATATTTTTTTCGCAAAAAAACTAACACCGTGATAATTTTGACATCTTTGAACTCTAGGCATTTTGTTATGCTTAACACTCCTAGACGGACCCACAATAACTAAACACTTCTGTACTAGTCAGCTCTCATAAACAGGTTTCTTCAGAAACAATTAAGATATATTTTTTTCGCAAAAAAACTAACACCGTGATAATTTTGACATCTTTGAACTCTAGGCATTTTGTTATGCTTAACACTCCTAGACGGACCCACAATAACTAAACACTTCTGTACTAGTCAGCTCTCATAAACAGGTTTCTTCACAAACAACTAAGAGATACATATTTTTTTTCGCAAAAACAATATCAAAGGTAAAAAATTCACATTCTCACCATAGCTTGCTTTAAATATAATCCTTCTGATGTTAAAAAATGAAGTTGACCAAATTATTCTTTCTGGGTGTGACATTTCTAATGTTACTGACAATGAGTATAGAAAAAAAATGTTTTAGAAAAGCTTCGAATGTTGACGATGCGCAAAAGGAGCGTGTATGCTTTGCAATGTATGCAAAAACATGGTTCCTGCAACAAAGAAAATAGAACGAACGGGTTCGTTTATACTTGAACTAAATTCGTTTCATTAATTATCCACCAGCAAATTTTTAAAAGGAAAGCATAGCGTTAGAGTGAACAACAGAAGGTGCATATTTAACAGGCAATCAAATGGTGATCCGCATGCTCATAAAACTCCCGCTTTCGAAATAATGAAAAAAAGAAATGTGAAGGAAATCGTTATAACGAAAGTAGGAAAATAATTTTTCGCCCAGGCACGCTACAATAAATTCCCCTCTATCACCGTGGCTCGTAAATAATTTCCTTAATAACGCTGATATGCTATCCGTAATGGGGTTGATACTATTCGAATTTCAAACGATACATTCCTATTTTTCCCCATCTGTTTACGAAATATATCAGTCGTAAAGCAGAGAAAATTTATTATATATCGCGTCGACAGTCCAGTATCTCCATAAATAAAAGCAAAAAATGCCGAACAGAATATAATAACATTGCACGCACAACGCACATCACCCATTATAAATTCACATGTTAATTTGTGAGGGAGAGAAGTTATAGCCCGCGTGAGAGTTGGCACGCATATATCAGCTCACCTGAGGTTGTTCGCTGTTGCAAGGTCTGTGCCAAATTAATGTATAACCCACTACCACGCCAAACAGCTGCAATTCACTGGTGTGCTGTATGTAGATGCACTCTATTGGAATACTTCGGGTGAGAATTTAAACGATAAAAGAATTACGGGAAGAAGAACAATGGATTGGGGTAAATTGCTGGAAAACGTTCACGCTTGTTTGTGTAGACAACACAATAGCTTATCACCACGGGATATAAAGGAATCTAGTCGATTGCTGCATAAATACTATTGTTGCATGCAAAACAAAGGGCGGATAAATATAAATATTTTTTATGAATCATCGTACTAAGGACAGCTGGAGACTGCTTCTACGAACGCAATTATGAAGCACTTGGCAGTATACTGTCGAATACAATCATTATTAAAAGTCTTGCTCGTTTTTACTGCTTCAGTGTCAAAAAACATTGCTTTGAATATTATTTACCCCTTGTAATACCCGAAATCCGTTAATGATGTTAACGGACAAGAACTGGCTCTCAACGTAAGTTCAAATAAAATAAAAAAATTATTTGAGCTTGCACAAATCAGCCTAATCGA
Source organism: Protaetia brevitarsis (assembly GCA_004143645.1). NCBI lineage: Eukaryota > Metazoa > Arthropoda > Insecta > Coleoptera > Scarabaeidae > Protaetia > Protaetia brevitarsis. The sequence continues at coordinate 10,219 of RXPK01000151.1, read as the reverse complement.
ATATAGAAAACACTCGAGCTTTTCATTGGCTCTATTATACCAAAAAATACTACCTTTAAGTAATTTTTGTTTCAGAGAGTTTGCCACAGACAATTGGTATATGATACTGACCTACAACCAACCAGGAAAGTGGAAAACTTGATAATGAGCAGCAAAGGCGAATCTTTCTTACAATTTATTATAGCAAATAACTTAGACATACGCAGCATATCATGAACCAATAATCGAAACCTGTTGTAATCACTGAAGAGGAAACTTAGAAGTTTACACTGCAGAAGTAGGCTTTAGTCTGAAAAGGATTCAACGAAAAATAATCAACACAATAGACCTGCAAATCTGGGCAGGGCAAATCCAAGATCTTCAACCACAACTGCCCCATGGTAAACAATGGATCCTCCAGGAATGTGTCTTGGTAAAATAGTAATCTTGAAAGTATGAAGAGGGAAATCAGGAAAAAGTTCAATAGAGCTAAGAAAACGCCGGTCTTGGATAAATATAAAAACGTTCTTACTGATTTCAATAAAGCTTTGAGGGATTCAAATAAAGCATCCTGGAGCAGACACTGCGAGCTCTTTCAGAATGAATCTGCCGATCTCACTTTGATACATACTTTGAAAACAGAAAGTGGAGGCTACACCAAGAAGGGATATAGATGATACCATTAGGATATAAAATTACCCGTTCATTACCCTGTAACTAGGTCAAAACTAGTTAGGGACTGCAAACAATCCCTCAATGCACTGGCACGAGACAACACGGTGTCTCTGATTTGGGTGCCGGGACATGAGGATATAAAGGGCAACGTAATAGCCGATGAACTAGCCAAGGAGGGCTCTAAGAGACACTTCATGGGTCCAGAGCCCGTATGTGGGATTACTAAGGATTCCGCAAGAAGGGAGATCTGGACCTGGTTAGATAAAGAAAGTAAAAAGAAATGGAGGTCGACTGAAGGTCAACTCCATACCAAAACGCTGATAGGGGATGGGGATGGTAGTTTCTCTGATAACCTACTCAAGCGCAGCAAGGAAGAAGTTAAAACCATTACTGGGTTGGTAACTGGACACTGTCCTCTGAAAAAGGATCTATACAACACGGCCTGTGTAAACGAACCGTGGTGTAGAAGATGCGAACTACAGGAGAAAACGAGTTCACATGTAATCTGCACATGTGAGGAACTGAAGGTACTCAGGCAGACATATTTCGGGAGAGATCTATTGGAGCCCTCGAAGGTCCTCAAGTTTCCACTGGGCAAAATACTGGGCTTTATAGAGAACACCAAGCTGCTCGAGTGGAAATAAGAGAATCAATGGGGATGGTACAATGAGCACCAAGCTCAAGTGCCCGGACATCAAGTGGCCACCCTAACTTGAATGAATGAATGAATACCCGTTCATCGCTACCAGATTGCAATGAGGCAGATTCGGGGAATTAATCTGCTACTGTCCTTGAGACAGAGCCTACGCAATATTGCATTGTGCTACAGAAATCAAACAGAGCGCAAGTATGGAATTGGGTCAATGAAAAACAGAAACAATACTGGAATAAGACAATAAAACAAGTTCATGGAAAGAAACTTTATTAAGAAACCATTAACAAAAAAAAAAAAAAAAAGAAAATTGAAGTAGTGCTGTTCAGAAAGAATTATCATCTCGCCGTAATAGCCCAATAAGAACATAAACGTTAAGAAGACGTTGTTCTTAACGGTAACCGAACGTTTCGTAACGTTTATAAACAACGTCGAAGCGACATATCTATGTCCCGATAAAATACGTTGACAAAAAGTTACTTATTAAGCGTTATTTCACGTCATATGCTAATGTTATTTTAACGTTTAATTTTTAATAGAAAATATCGTTCAAAACAAACGTTTATTGGTAAGTGGAGTTTAACGTTCATAAAACATCTGTGTAAAACGTAAAAAATAGGTTTACAGGTAACGTAACCTCAACGTTAATCCTTCGTTAGTGTGGTGGAGTATGTCATACCCCAGTATGTAGGCAAACATACTGGGGTATGGCATACTCCACCACACTGACGAAGGGTTAATAAAATTTCTATATCAAACCTTTATAACCACGTAGTAGTAACATCACATCTGCGTAATTTAGTGAGGTGCCGAATGTATGAAAATCAACAGCTTTATAAATTATAGGTGAATTATCAGCTTCGTTGCATTCATGCGCTCTAAGACGCTGCGTTATAGAAACTGTACAACACTTACCAAGTTCCAGATGTGACATATATGTTACTTTATATTTACAGTGCTGTTTTATGTGGTGATAACGAAAAATTGGTTATAGATTAAAAGTCATAATGTCCAATACTAAATTAAATTTTATTTTAATTAAATCATTCAATGATCACATCATAGTATTGAACTCAGGATAAGCTCTTCAATGAAACATAACGCATCTTCAGAAAAACTAAAATGTAATTACCTATAAATATAATACAATGCAATAATAACAATAATAATAATAAAAGATAATAAATTCTTTACCAAAACTAAGAAAGTAACGAGGTCATTTCATTTATAATATATACATTTTCCCTTTTCTGCATATCCAGGTCTTCTACCTAAACAGTCCATTGGGGCGTATATTTCAACCAGTCCTTCACTGCACTTTCTGCTGTATGTATGTATTGTTTAATTTAACTTTAAATGGAACAATAGGTATCATAAGTAACACCAAGGACTACAGGCTGTAAATTTTAGGATATATATATATTATAGTTAGTGTTTACTTTGATTGGTTTCCTAGATTTTGTATTACAAACGAATGAAAGTATTTAATACTCACTGTATATTGTTACTATAGTTTCCGTATTATCTCTGGTTCCCGTTTGTTGAAAACTAAGTGTTCCTTCCCTTCCAGTTATTCTTCACTGCAACGACGTCATGTAACGGTAATTAGAATAATTTCTTTTACACAAGAATCCAGATTTTGAACCATCAGCATTCGCTAACCTATATATTTGAAAATAAAGTAAGAAGTTGTGTATATACTAAGAAACCAGGTTCCTCAAGAACAAATTTTGAATACAGTTAAATTTTCTGACATTAGTGTTCTTATTTTAAGATGGCTACTATGCTGTTTTGCCAATTGTGTATATGCATATACATAATTATACGTGCAATGTGCATCGTATATGCAAATATAACCTGGATAGACTTAATTGATGGGGTACCTAGCTACTCACCGTTTAGTTAAATACACTGATTGTTGCGTATCACATATTAATATAAAACTTGTTATAAAGATAAAGAAAAGTTTCTAACACTAGACTAGCGTAGTAAACATTGACTGGTGACTGCCAAGTGCTCCGTGCACGTTGCAGATGCGCAACAGGGATGGAAGAGTTTATTTGAAATGGGGAGGGATGATACATTCATCAGTAGTGCAGTTTTAATACAATAATTGTGTTACCTATTGTTAAATACATTTTGCATTCATTCATGCAAAAGCACATCTTATCTTAAAACAAACAAATTTAACACCATTTTATTTTAACTATACTTATACTTATGCGTTAGATTGTAGTTAATAGTTTTTCATATTTCAACGTTGCTTTTTAACGTAGAGTAAATGGTTGATAAACTACGTTTTATTTTAGTTGTACTTGAAATATGCGATACGTTTCAGTTAATAATTTTTCATTTTTCAACGTTGTCTTTCAAACGTCTTTCAACGAGTAAACGGTGAAACTACAACGTCTTATTTTAGTTATATCTAAACTATGCGTTACATTTCAGCCACTAATTTTCATTTTTCAAACGTTGTTTTTCACGCAGAGTAAACGGTTGTAACTAAAACGTTTTAATTTTATATATTTAAACTATGCGGTACATTTCAGTAATAATTTTTCATATTTCCACGTTGTTTTTTTAACGTAAAATAAGCAGTGAAACTATAACGTTTTATTTTAGTTATATTTAACTATGCATTACATTTATATTAATAATTCTCATATTTAACGTGTTTTATAACCTAAAATAAACGATGCAACTACAACGTGTTATTTTAGTTAAATTTAAACTATCCGTTACATTTCTTAGCTAATATAACGTTTCTTCAATTGTTATAGGTTTAAAAATTGGTTATAATAATAAACGTGTTACATAATAACCATTAACGTTGTTTCAACCAATACAGAGTTAAATACGTAAATTAACCAACTCGTTCTCACTGGAGAGCCCTGAGAGGACACAATTGAAATGAGTTCAACACGTTGCTATTTCATATTGGATGCTTGTATTACTAGCCTACAATATCAAAAATCGATCCAATGTGTTATAGATGTTATGCGATTATGATAAATGCTTTCTAATTAGCGTCTGGCTCATCCCACTATCTTTTTTTTTTGTTTTTGCTTAACTATGAAGTAGTTACCATAAACGACATAACTTGCTGACTGAGTTCAATGTGAGTAGTTTATGACCAAACGCACAAAACTGAAGTGAGGTGAGTCAGACTGTAAACAGTATGTTACCACAACATATCTAGAAAATCCATACTTTATATATTCGGCATACAAGGACAATTTCCCGACGGCACAAATCCTATGTTAATTTTTAGACATGTTTTTTTTTTTTTTTTGTGTGGAAAGAATAAAAGTAATTAAATCCGCCATTTAATGCAAATGCGGAGTTGTAAAGTTATTATTTATGCCACGAGCACTAAAGGCACTAAAGCCGGCGAAACATTTATATAATTTGCGTTCATATCGTTTAATGGTGTCTCTTCTATACCTCTTCTTATAATAATCAACTGTAAGGATAATTTTTGTTAAAGCGTGGCATATTTCTTTTTGCTTAATATCCTTTTAGCGTGATACCTAACACAATTCATGTGAATCCGAGTTCTCTTTTATGACATACATACGTGTAAAGTTTAAAAGGGTAGCGAAAAGTATGAAATTATTGCGGTATAAAGCAGAATTCCTGTGCACGTATATCGTCCGTCAAATACAACGAGCACTTAGTATTCATGAAAGTTAAACTCCTATAAAAGAAAACAGCCACTTCAATGCTGTACATTCGTAGATGTATAACCGAGTACACATTGTCATGCACAGCCGCAATCATCAAACAACTGACGAATCCTGGCGTTTGGTTAGAGAGCAAACACAGCATAAAAGAGGAGAGAAACATATCGCATAAACGTAACATCCAAACGGATAATGTTGACGTAGAAATGTCTTCGTGTACGAGATTTTAGGGGTGGAAACGAATTTTTACCACCGCGAAGTTGTACAGTATAGACTCCTCAATCAAGATTTCATTATAGATAGCGTAAAATTTTAATAAAGGAATCAATTCTCTTTTCCAAACGAGCGCGAGTGGTGGGGGGAGGAAACGCCCGGAGTCACAGACTCCCGGCGAGGCCAAGGGCGGACGTAAAATTCTTCCGCGTTAATAATTGCGTCCGCTTGATTTGGCGACTGCTTCCACTCCAGTTTCGATTTCCGATAAAATTTTAATAAGCATGCAAAATACTTCTTCAATCTCTCCGACTTTACGGTTATTTAATGCAATACTTTGTTCTTCCATTCGCGTGTCGCTGCTCGCGCGGGAATTGTTCGTGGGCGGTTGGTGGAGGAGACCCCCGTCGCCCGTTCCTCTACCTTAGACGCCCTTCTAAATAAAAGCACGCAACTCAATTATTCGTACACGGCCGAGGCTGTGTCATTAGAAGCGTCGTTTCTGTCTTCATTGGCATTTCGATAAGGCGACGTTCCAGTCGTTATTTCGGTGCTCTTCTTGTCGTATTTTTCCGTCTATTTTACAGGGACGAAAAGGAAAAAAAAAATCTTAGGGGGAGGTAGAGGTGGGGACTGCCTAAGGTACTAAAAGGATCTAATTAAAATAAGCTCCGTGCTTGCGCTAAGCGGTTCAGGGAATTTGGCGAGTTGAGCGCAAGCAGCAAATACAACTTTGGTTAATTTATGTAAGGTATTGTATCAAATTGTATTGTACGAATAATTAAATGCAATAAATAAAAAAAGAAATGCTCGTCTAACGCAATTTCTTCCTTCTAAAGAAATAAACAATAGCTGGAAGCTCCAGAGGCATTAGAAAATTTAGTGCCTTACTATCATTCTGCAGTCATCATTCTTTTTTATTGTGGAATCGTCCGAATGTAGTCCCGGAGCATGCGCTTTTGTTTTTTTTTGTCTTTAGTGATTTTTTTTTTCACTTATTAATATATTCAGCCATTTCAGGATCCAATCCTGACTTCTGTAGTGGTGGGCGGTCACCGAGATGGGTCTTGATACAGCTCTATTTTTTATTTAGGAAAAAAGTCCTTTACAAAAATTTTACAGAATCAATGCGCATAACCTAAATCTCTCTATTTGAAAGATATTCGGTTGGAGGCTGTAGTTTCTCGCCTCGTCTGGTGTGGCAAGGATCTAACTTGTCCACTTTTATTATGCTTTATACATGACCGGCAAATATGCAACATGTGAATTTTTATTATCAAAAATATACTAAACTTTTTTGGGAATTAGGTGTCATGACTAGAAACAGTAAAATTTTATTTGAACATGTCACTACCACTGTATGGCGGTAAATTCAAAAAATATCCGTCATCTGGAAAAAGTAGTTAATGACATGATATCAAAAGTTATTTGAAAAAGTTGCTAGAATCATTCTGAGCCACAGGCAAATTTTTGTAAACATATTTTAAAAAAAATAAAAATCACAATTTTTCAAATATTTTTCATTGAATACAATTCCTTTTTTTTTGCTCTTAGCAGCTCAACTCAGTACTATTTTCAAATTTGTTGATAGTCAAACAGTTTTGTCAATTTTTGCATAATTAACATAGGAAATTGGAAAAGTACGATTTCAGTGTGCAATTGTGTTGCAAAGGACTGTATCTAGTTACATAAATTAAATTTACAACATTTTCTCTCTATAATACTTAGCAAACATCTTTTATTGAAAATTATCATCTTTTTTTGTTTTCTGCGTTAAAGTGAAATTGTAGTCCAAACTGATAACACTAAACACTAAGCCCCACAGTTATTGCACGCACCGAAGGTATTTATGTAGGTTCTAAATTACAACTTCAGTAGAAATAAATAACCAGTTTTTTAGCTATGATCTATAAGCAAAACTTTAAACATAACTAGTAGTCCTGACACTTAAGATATGAACTCTAAAAATCATACTGTAGACATGTCATATCTTCTGTTCTTATAAGTAAGTTAGGCTTTGAAATTAAAACAAAATATGTAGTAAACTACTTTTTCCCCAAGCAATTAGTGAGGAAGTTGTACTTTACCCCTAGGGAGGAAACGTAAGTGAAGCTGACAAGATGAAACTGTAGATCTTATCAATGTGACATCATTGATAGATGCACTAGTTAACTCGGCCCATCTGAGCCCATTTTATGAGAAAATTGCTAAATTCATGTATTAAATCCAATTAAACTATTATTATATACAATTTAACGACCGCTAACTTGACAGTTCTTAAAAATATGTGACAGATTAGATACCTATCTATATGTTACTCACAGGTTTGTCTTTTATTTTAGACATTTAGTTAAATTGGCACTGGCTGGAAATACTATTCAAAACACGTGTGGAAAGTCTATTGGATTTTTTCTTTGGCAATAAGCAATTACTGCTCATTTTTTTTACCTGCTGTTTTTATTATTCGTTGTTCCCAATTTTCAAAAACTATTTAATACCTTCGGTGCGGCATGTAGTATTATCAGTTTTGATAACTGTTCCACTTTAATGCCGAAATAAACAAAGAGAAATAATAATTTCAATAAAAGTAATGTCTGCAAGTGGTTATAGAAAAAATGTTTGCAAAATTTTATTTATTATTACTAGAACAGTCCCTTCAACAACAATTGCCACACTGAAAAGAAACTTTTCATTTTCGCTATTTAAATTATGGAAAAATTGAAAAATTGCATTTGAATATCAATCAACATTTGGAAATAGTACTGCAGTTGAGCTGCTAATGAGCGAAAAAAATGGAAATAGTAATCATAATGAATTTTTGAAATGAAAAATTTTTTTTTTAAATATTACAAAAATTGCATGTCCCTCAAAATTGAATTCTAAGCAACTTTCAAACAACTTTTTGGAATTATTCATCTAACCTCACTTTTTGCAGATCACGGCTTATTTTTTTTAAATTACCGCATACTAGTGGTTCACGTGACATGGTCAAAAAAAATTTTGGGTGTCTAGATATGCACAACCTACCCCCCCCCCCCCCAAAAAGAGTTAGTTATATGCACGCTCTTATTAACAATAAAAAAATTCCCATATGTGCCAATATTTATGCCGTCACAGAAATGAATTTACTATCCTCATAGTATTCTTCTATTCTTTCTCTCATGATTTAAAAATTACTTACCATCAAAACTTGGGATGATGTTACACACTTGCAACAAAATTTAGATTATATTACTGAATGGTGTTCGTCCTCAAAGCTGAAAATATATATTAGTAAATGTTTCCATGTGTCATACACCCGGAGGTTGATTGCAACCAAGTTCATTCTGTTTACTTGATTGATGGTGAAAACGTAAGCAATGTGGATACTATTAAGACCTGGAGGTATATTTTGAAAAGCGTGTACCTTTTCCTACACATTCATCAGCTCTGTGCATCGCAGTCAAACCTGGAATTGTCATGCGTTCTTTAACATTGTAACGATTATATCTCTTTTCAATTTACTTTACTTTACTTTCGTAATAAACTAGAATATGCGTCTCAAGTTTGGTCACTGCCGTGTATTTATCAGAAATTATCTGCTGAAAAGTTACAACGTCGCTTCTTAAAATTTCTTTCCTTCAAGACGATTAGCATATATCCTGAACGTGAAATTGATTACGTACTGCACTTTGCTGTTAGACTACGACTTTGTATCTTTGAGTCACCGGCGAGAAATTGGAATAAAATTTATTTGAAAATTAACCAACGATTGGACAGTTTGCCCATACCTTCTTTCTTGTATTTCTTTTGCTGTGCCAAGGAGCTTTCGCGTTCCTCTTCCACCTCTGTTTTGCCTCTTTGTAGTGCAAATGTGCTACATTGATCGCCATTATCCACGATGTGTTGGGCTGCTAATTTGCCCTACAGTGACGGTTTTTTTCAATAAAATTAATGAATCCTATTAGTATTTAATTTTGTATGTAATGTCTTTGTAAAGTAATTAATATAATAATAAATAATAAATAATAATAATCAGTACCTTATATCCAAACAGGTCTACACACCAACTTACAGATACACTATTGTTAACATTAATGTTAACAGTGCCATAAAAAAGAAAATAAAATTAATAAAAATAAAATCGCATTCGATAAATAAATTTATATGAGCCATATGTGTTAATAGGCCTCCTCTCTCTGGAACACGCAGAATTCAGTGTGCGATGTGTAGTTGGTACTACAAAATGTATCTGCGATAGCAACCGGTGCCATCAATTTGTTCGCAGTAATCTTATAAAAACAAACACTATACTTTCTCTCCTTTTTGTAAGGATACGAACCTGGGTGTTGAAAATCTTGTAATTTGTGCTCTATTGGGGTAAGTACCATCTATTTTGATGAAAGATATTTAAGAAGCGCTTTTGCACGCGTTCCAGTTGTTAATTAAGGAAGTGATATCGGATACCAGATAGTTGAAACATTATTCCAATTTTTCTTACAAGCGAGCAGTATAACGTTTTAACTTTAAAGATTGGAAATTTCGGAAATCAATAGAGATCCCAAGCTCCTTAATGCCGGAACTGCAAACGAGTTAAGTGTTCAGAAAATGATAAATTACTATCAAAGAGAACCCCCAGGTCTCTGGAATTTTGACGTCTTGTGATAGAAACGTGATTATATGTATTGGTAAATGATGGGGTTAAACAAATTTGTAAATACGATTACGACGCGCATTATCTACATTAATCCCCAAAACCATTGCTCAACACCAGCGAAATCTTAGTAATTATCTGATTGGTAGGGCATGCAGCGCATAGTAACAACTTCTCTATATATTTTAAGTCTCGGCATACGCCAACACTTCGCAGGTTCTAGTGGAGCGTTCATTTTAAGACAAATTTAAAATTATAATTAAAAAAGAAGGGTCCAAGATTAGAGCCTGTCCACACCGGAGCAGAAACTCTGAAGCTGTTCATGTAAATCCATATATGCAGACCGTATTGAGTCTGTTACGTCAAATAAACGATGTTTTAAAT